>JAEQBH010002746.1:0-160014 GCA_016808115.1 Tetrastigma voinierianum | reverse complement strand
TTTTCGCTAAAATTGAATAATAAATATGCGTAATTATGAAGAAACTCACCAATTTGTCAATAGCAGGAAGGAAGCAAGAAAGAAGAAAAGCAAAGAGAAAATGCAAGAATAAGTGGATAAAATGCGTTTCAATAGTAGAGCGTAAATACAGCAATCGGGTCAACTATTGATGCGCCTCGAGGTTCACATGGGCCTAGTTCGAGGTCACGACATCGTGAAGATTAAAGGGAATTTGATGCGGTGTGTCGCGACAGGATCACAAAGGTAGGGCAAATGGGAATGAGCAGAATTAAAAGAGTGATGTCGTGCGATGTGCTCCAAAGTCGCACATCATAAACAACCTGCAACTTCCAAGAAGATCATGATGTCGACAGAAGACTGATGTCGCGACACCAAGTACAACGAATTTATACCGGCAGAGAATTATGGATGAAGTCAAGACATCACAAAGAGAACATCTGAAGGCTTCAAAACCGTGAGTTGATGTCGCGACGCCAAGAAGCACCCATTCACAGCAGCAGTCATTCACTTGATGTCGCGACAAGAAGCATCGGGAGTGTCGCGACACCACAACAAATGCGAGGAGAACAAGAGAATCTAGCTGATGTCACTTAATATCAAAGGGAACACTCATTCAAAGATGCAAAGATAAGAAGCTAATGTCGACAAGAGAAACGAAGCTTCGCGACATCCGTAACGATCATCCGAAATCGTACAAAGGCTCAAATTTCAATGTCGTGACATCAAGAATCCACCATTTCACAAGTCAGCAAGAACTTCGTGGTGATGTCGCGACATGAAAGTATAGATGTCGCGAAGTTGGAGACCGGCCGCGACAAAAGAACCGAGGTCGCGACAGAGCGCTGACTGGGCCTACTAAATCCACAAGAGTTACATTTGGGATTAGCCCAAATGAGAAACCCTGTGCAAATAGAAAGCTACCCAGACAGCAATCGTTTGCGATCGTATGATCCGCAGCTCTAGGCTTCACTTTTATTTTTCTTTTCTTTATTTTCTTTTCTTTTCTTTTCATTATTTGTAGCAGATTGTTTCTCGCATTTTTTTCAAAGCTTTTTTCGCTTTTGTTTTGTTCGATCCGAATGTTATCAGCCGTGTTTAATGTCGAAAATGGAATTTCTTTTCAAATTACCAACTGAACGTGATGGAATTTCACTCGAATTTCATTGTTCCAGTTTCCAATTGCGCTGCTCTATTGATCTGAATGTCAGAGGCGTGATTCAAGAATCGAGGAACTCACTCTCCATTAAGAGAACGCTTTAGTTAGAATTGATCTTTCCCCGTAGTATTTTCCCAAGATTCGCTTATTTCGCCACGAATTTATCAGACAGGGTTTATTGATTTTTGATCCGACATCGCTCTCTATACCCGTTAAGAATTACGCCATTACCCCGATTTCAAGGAAGTCCTCCGAGTGACACAGGAAGACAACCCGGGGGTAATGTATAGTTCTCAAGGTATACTAACTCGCTATTAGATCCGTTGTGCTCGCACGCCCACTTAGATAAATCCTCTTCTCACTAAGTCAAGAACGGTTGAACGACTTTATCTATTTAACAAGCAGTAGATTTCACCTCAATTTGATAGTGAGGCCAATCGCAGTTAGCGAGATCTAATCAAGGAAAGGTTGATCTATTCTAATTTCGAGGGGAAGAGTAATTGAAGTCGTATATCCTCGTCACCGATAACTCGGGGAGAGCTAAGGTGTACAGTTCATAAAATGGGGTGGCGAAGCATTGCAAAAGAAAAATACCCAGCTTAAGGAAGTTCTTGTTAAAAGTAGTTATCTCGTTCCCTGTAATTCGAGAGAATCAGGATAAAATGAGATAACGAAATGTGGAGTGTGGAGAGATCCAGCTGCACTACAAATGCTCGGGATGCATTTTGAAACTCGAGATAATCAAGAAATTTAATCAATATTCACTACAGAATTGATCGCTCACTATGCTGCTTTCTTGATGTCTCTTTATGATAATTGTTCAAGATTCATTTCTTGTTATAGAACTTAGTTTTACCTTCATTCATTTTACTTCAGTTTAGTCTAGTTTTCATTTTCTTGATATTAGTTTATTTCCCAGCTTTTACGCTGAACACCGTTATCAACTGATGGTCCAAATAGTATGAATTTCGAGTAGTCCGGGTAGTTGATGAAAAATTTCTGAGATCTCTGTGGGATCGATATCTGGACTTAAATCCATTTTATTACTTGTCGAATTGCACTCATAGTTGCATTCTACAAAACCAAATTTGAAAATGATAGATTATAGAGATTTTTCGGTTCTAACAAGTTTTATACGGTTTCCAGGACTAGACAATAGTCTTCTGGTGATAATGACATATAAATTTGTAGATGTGTTTTGGTAAGAAGTCAACAGTTATGACATGCAACCTATAGTCCATGGCATAACCGGATCTATATTTAACTAGCAAACCTCACCCATGAAGTAACTCCTATTTGAGTCATGTGTAGTATGCGCTATGGCCCCTTTAAAACCCTAACATTAAATTATCACTGTGAGGCTCAGAAGACCATCTAGAACAATGCTGCATCTCTCACTTGTGCACCGCATCCCAAAGCATGGAGAGTATCGGCCAAAATAATACGCAAATGTTACTTAACCCTAATTTGAAGAACCCTAATGATGTGGGTCATTATCTCGTAGGTTCAGAAAGACCATCTAAAAGAATCACTTATTTCTCTCATCGACATGTACTTGATCCTAAAGCACGAAAGAGTGACACAAATCAATAAATATTCTAATGTTATAAACTATGTTTTGAGAATATAAGGGCCATAAATACACCAATTCGTAGCTTTTAGTACAAAAGGACAACATGCATATGCCCCACCACCAAGCTAGCTTCCTTCCTCTTCAAAGAAAGGAGGCTTAGCCAAGCATCTCTTGAGTTGTCATCCTCAAGAGGGGTGTTTGGCAGCCGAGAAAGGGAGAGAAAGAAGAGAGAGAAGAGAGAAAAGAAATAAAAGCAAAACCTAAAATAAAAGACTTTATGTACAAAAATAAAAACTTACAAAATTATCCTTCCCCCAAAGTTCCAAAAATTGTTCTCCAAAATTTCTTCACACCTTGTTACAAAAACAATAGGGGTTTATACAGCTCCTCAAGGTATGAAAATACCAAAAACCTACAAATTTGGCTAAGTTATCGGACAATTAAGTAATACACCAAGTTTGAAGCTCATTACATTAATTACAAAACATGACGAGGCATTTAATTTCGCTTAGGTCGCAAGATTCTCGCTAACTAGCTTAAATTAATGTGCCCAGCTTAAAACAAGAAATTCGCTTAAGGGTGGGCATCATTAGCCAATGAAATTCCCGCTGCTTCATAATCAGAGTAGTTTAAATCAATTATTTTCGCCATGAACAAGCAAGGCGAAATTTGATGTCTAGTTTAACAAGATACGCTAGGTTACAATTTTTCGCTAAGGTTGCGAACATTCAAGAATCCTAGTAAAATTTTCAACCAGCGAAAAATCCAAATTTTTGTCGATCTTCACTCCTTTCATCCCGCCTTCAACCGCATCCTATTTTCTTCACTTCGCCCCTGGTCTTCATTGATTCTAGGTCAAGATGGCTTCAGACTTGAATTCCAACTTCATGATTCATCCCTTGTATTGAGATTGAACTCCAAGAGTGCACAAATACCTACATAACAACCAAAATACTTTAAATGCATATAAGTGTTACTAAGAAGACTGTAACACTTCAATTGGAGAATGACATGATTTAATGCGCAAAAGTACTCAAACCTATCTAATATAGGTTCAAAATCGTGACTGGGGCACCAATCATGGATCCTCGGTAGAGTAGCTAGCTTGAATCTCCAGAATAGAGATATTCGATCCCGAAGGTGGTACTGGTTAGAACATTTAAGCATTTCTGAATATCGAAGCTGAGATGTAGATATACTCAAATCTATTCACGAGATAGCTGGGATATACTGAGAGAGGAGATTCAAGTAAGATCACCTCGCTAATCGACAAATGATAAATATATGAATAATAGTATCCTTAAGAAATAATCCATTGAACGCGGATGGGGAGATACAACTCTAGTCTTTCAATAATGCACTTATTAGAATCTAAAACTTAGTCGCATTTCACATATTCACTTTCTTTCTTCCTAAAATCATCTCTTCGCATATTTTCTAAAAAGCCGAACCTTCGTAGTCAATACACCTGTCCCCTCGTGGGATCGAGATATCCGTGATCGTGAGTACACTATATTACTGGGGGCGACGCTGCACTTCGCGCACATAAAGGCATTTTACACACACCGCGCTTTCTACCGGCTGCTTTTACGCCACTGGCCGGACATGTTTATAGATTGATATAGAGAATTAAGCAATTAGATATTACTCAAATTTTCTTTACTTTTGTTTATTTTTACAAGTGTCAATTTGTCATTGTCTGCAGTTATCAGAGCGTAGTTTCGCAGCGCTACGACATCGAGATCAAGCTAACCAACACCGCTTGATCCCCGAGCAAGAGCACTTCCGCACGTATTACTTCGAGAACAGAGAATGTAATGTATTAGAAACCAACGGCCAATGGAAAACAATGAAGAGCGTAACCTGACATCGAAATAACGAGCCACAAAGAGGTCGAAATGGGAATAACGGAAGGAATCAAGCACCCAGGTCGTTTATACGTTCGCATGATCCTTTCATGCTACTACGAGTTCGCTTACCACCAACTGTTGTTCAGACAGCTATCAGACGACCACCCATTCAAGCAAACAATTTCGACCGGGTCACTACAAGACAGATAAGCCAGACATCTTGTTCCATGGACTACCCTATGAGAACCCGAACATATCACTAACTTCCTCAAGCTCATGATACCATCAAATACACCGGGTTAACATCAAGAAGCTTCCTCGTGCCGCGCTTGTTCCCACTTTCACTGAGATAGAGCCAAGAACCGGGTTAACCACACACCGTATTCAATCACTACATGGAATCATTTAGGGTAAAAATTTGACCAAGTTCTTTCCACTCACGGGAAATGCACAACTTGTGCAAGAGATCACTTTCGATAGCTAGAGGGAGAACCCGCGTAGGCATGGGACGTATTTCACGACCATCGCTTAAGTGCCCATACCAATCGACCACCGTGATGGATGCAAGTCCATACTTTCTATAATGGTTTGAGAAAATGCAACTAGAACAATGATTGATGCCTCAACCGGAGTGAAAGACCGGATTTAAGAAAACCACGCATCAGCGTATGAAATCTGAAGATGTCGCAACCAATACAAACCAAGGCTCAGAGAGGGCTAATCGAAAAGCGCTGGGTGCAAATGCACAATGAGGTCCTCAACAACCCGTTAATCATAAAATGGGGCTGACAGTCAGCTTGAATGTGCAAAGCAAGGAACGTAAAATTCCATACGCCAACCCATGAGCGGTGAATTTCAGAGAAAGACAACAAAGACGGAATGTCGGGCCAGAAACCCTACGAAGAGCAGCCCGCACGTGTCAAGATTCAATCGAATCAATCACATCGCCAGCGACCCTATGGGGGAAGAAGTATCGTAATCAAAACCGCGCCGCGGCGGTAGCCAATAATCAAAAACCGTAACAATCGTAATAACTGCGGATGGAGGAACAATCAGAACAATACACCATCAAACCGAACTAGTGAACCACCCTCTGAGAAAAAGGTAGACTTAGAGCAAGCTCTGTGTAGCGACCCCTAAGCCTGATCCGACCCGAAAGGCGAGTCCGAACCGAAACCCAGGGACGCCCGGTTTATTTCTTTTAGTTATCGTTTTATTTAATTTTTTTTTCAAAATGTCACACCAATCCCCGACTAACTGACGATGGGATCCGAACCGGAGTCCTAAGCATTCGACGCTTTATATTTATCTTATCAAACATTTTATTAATTCGTTTAGTCATGGAACGGCTTTCGCTTTTGTGGCAAGCCCATAATCATTTACAAATATAAAGCAATTCTAGCTTCCATACAATATTAACAAAATACATTTACAAAGAAAAAGCATTCTATGTCCTTTTCAAGATGATACGTACCAAGTTTCGTGGTTCAACCTCTTTGTTTACAAACACCACTGCTCAAAAGCATTTATATGCAAAATTCTGAGTATACACTTATACGCCTCGTACTTTCTATGACTCACACACAAGGATTCGCTTCTTTCTCTTTGCTTAATTGACACTGTGCATAAGAACTACACGCTTAAGCATTTTCATGCTTAGTGGTTCTATACACAGCTTCTAATCCATATTCAATTTAACTCTAAGCATTTATCATTAACTATGCTCAATATATCAACATATACTCATGCTTTCAATGTACAATTCATTTACCATTTCATATCATATCATGTATTTCCAATGCCACAATTCATTTCATGAGATTTAAACATATTCATAAAAATATCTCATTTCACTCGTCAATGTTGGCTATTTCACCTCGACTATTCGATTCGACAATTTCGGGCTGATTCCGCTTGATGAATCGGCTTTATTATCATTAGGTAATGTGCTTATACATTTACACTTATCTCCCATCATGCCGATGCCGCTTTATGCATCCCGACACGTGGTATCACTTATCTCGGCCTCCCCATCATGCCGATGCCGTTTGGTGCATCCCACACGTGGTATCACTTATCTTGGCTCTCTCATCACGGATGCCGCGCAACAGATCCCACACGCCGCAGATCAATTAAATGCCATACGCCATCGCGATCTGACGATTACGCATCCCGCTGCTGGGACATTCAATGCCATGCGCCTAATCATGACATGTCGACAAGGCATCCCGCCAAGGACATCGATACCTCGGTGCTTTTCTTGTGACTCGGGATGCCGACATCAGGTGCATCCCACGCGACATCTGATTTGGTATATTCACTCACACTCCGACTCCGACCGCTTAGGTGAATCCCGCCTTTATCATCATTCACTTTCATTCATTATCGACATCACATCTAATCTCATATTCACTTTCTCGTATTATCTTTCAAAGACATACTCAATCTTACATAATCATATCACATACTCATTCATGAACTCGATTCATGTTCTCATTCATAGTTAATTGGTAAACTACCAAAATACTCTTGAATTCATGATAGAGTCGAGAACAAAACCAATTATCGATTCTGCTTTCTTTCGCGTCAATCCTAGGGCCAGGTTGTCGCTCTGTTCATCTATCAAATACAATTTATTCACTCTTTAAAGGACATAAATAATCGTACTAAACGGTTGACGTTGAGGCAAAGCAAAGCTTTGCCTGGGCGGTGAGGTACTTGGTGACGCTTTGACTTAGACTCATTCTATTCCCCATGAGTCTACTTTACTTTAGGAATTGAATCATTCCACCGGATTATCCTAACTAAAGTTATGGCAATTTCTGCATGCCAACTAGCCTGCCATCTGATTACACCGGGAACAGTTTGTATTACTAATTTTTCCGGGGTCTTAACTCCATATTTCCACCTAGGTCTTTGTACTCATTTAAATCTAAGGTGCTAAGGGTTCATTCCAACTGGAATCACCCACTGGAGCACCGAACTCAAGTTACGTCCTCAACAATCCTACTACTCTATGTCCATAAAGTTGATGCAGAACTTTTTCGTGACACGGCCCCACTTTGAGGAATTTTTAGCCACTTAGATCATAATTTTACGATGCTTTTATGTTTGGTTCTCCTTGAAGTTCATTTTACGTATCCAATTCTGAATCACCTGCCGATAAGAAATGAGAAACAGGCCAAACACAAAACCGGTCGAATCGGGAAAGTGTAATCAGTCGCATCCCAAGAGAACTTGACCTCACCAGAGAACTGGCCAAAATCGACCGTATCCCGGGCAGTTGTACCGGAACCTTAATCTCACCGGTAGAAGACACCCGAGAATGCCCAGAATGGGTGTTTTCTCACATTTTTCCATATGTTTCAACCCCAAATCAACTCTATACCTCATAATCACTTCAAGATCACTTCAAATTCATCTTATAATCACTTTTCTACTCAATTTATCATTCAATCCTTCTCTTATTTCAAAGACCTATCATGAATTTCTTCAAAAACCATTCTAATATGGGTTCAACTCATACACACATACCAAATAATACATTTATTAGGGTTTGTTCTAACTCAACTTCTTTTCTTTTGCAATTAAACCATAAATCCAACCTCAAAGGAGGATTCATGTCTTGCTTCACACATTCGGGGCTTTACCCACAACACCTCACTGCAGTGGTTTAGTGATCACTTCCACAAAAACCCTAGACAAAGGAGGATCAATTCTCCTTCTAAAACCCTAGGAATCCAAAATATATTGCTTCTAAGACAACATACCTCGCTTGACTTTCCTCCCTTCTCCTTATTCTCTTCTTCTTCTTTCCTCTTCCTTCTCTTCTTTCTCCCTTATGGTTTGCTCTTTCTCCAAATGAGACCAATTTTTGGTCTTTTTATATCCAAAATATCCTTAGCCTTGCTTGGCCCTCAAAAACCCATTTTTTGGGTTAGTTTCTTTAATTGCTTTTAGTCCTCGATTCTTTTCCCCTTTTGAAATTCAACTTGATGATATTCTAGTTTAACCCTCATCTTCTCTTTTATTTCAACTAAACTTTATTTTATTTCTATTATGGCCTACTTCTACTCCTTTTATGATTTTATCTCCTTATGGCATTTACAATTTTGTCCTTGTTTTTTGGGTGCTCAAATTTCGAAGTTCACTAAATTGCTATTTCATAATTTCATTAATTCATCACTTTTCCTAAAAACCTGCTTCGGCTTCAATTCATACCCGTAATATATAATAAAAATTGTTTATAAAATTTAGGTATTTTTGGGGCGTTACACTCGGCACGTATGTTAACCTCCCACTCTCGCTTCATGAATGAGACCAAGGTAAACACAGCAGCCAAAGAAGCAAACCCTGCATTGAACAACTGGCGTGATACCGGAGAAATGGGAGGCAATAAACGGCCAAATGGCAAACTTACTCATTTAAAGACAACCGGTTCCTTACCAAGCAATTCGTATAAACCCAAGAAGAGAGATGGGAATGAGCATGTTAAAGGCCATGCCGAGAAGGAAAAGAATTGAAATACAAGCACAACCACCGGGCCGTAACGCTAGAGATCTGAGAAGGTCATTCACCAGAGCGTAAAGATGATGTGTGACAAAGAACAAATTTCGAGAAACAAATAATGAGAATCCCCATCAAGCAAAGGCCAAAGATATCGCCTTTACCCTGCCTCAAGAAGCATAAACTGGATAAGCAATTCACTAAATTCATGGACGCCTTCAAAAAGTTACACATCAATATCCCGTTTGCTGATGCCTAGAGAAAGCGTATGCCCGCCACGTGAAATTACGCTGACATCCCGTCTCATAAGATAAGATTAACATTTCAAAATGCGAACTTGATCGAGGAATGCGCGCCACTTCGCAGAAAGCCGCCACGTAAGCTCAAGGACCGCGCTTCACTCATCCTCGCACTATCGAAATGCTATTTCGAGAGAGCCCTATGTGATTCAAGATTTACCTTACGCCATTATCCATTTTCAAACGTTGATTAGTGAAGCCCGCCTAACTACAAATACTCTTCACCAGCAGACAGATCTTTGAAGCACCCAAGAGGGGTAATAGAAGATGTCTTAGTGACGATGTTATCTTCCTGGCAGATTTATCAGTGTTAGATATGGTTAAGATAAAGAAATACCCATAATCTCGCACTGCTTTCCGGCAACCAAGGTGGCAATGATTGATGTTTAGAGGGAGAACCGAAATCGAGAGTACAAGAAGATGAAGTAAAGTTCAATGTGTTTCATAATGACACCAGCCAGAGAGTGATACTCGCCTACGGCTTAAATAAGAGGCCGTAGTTGCTTGAACCGGGGCTGGGGGTCTCACCGACCGAGACTAGCCTCTAGCGGAGAATGAGTCCGAGAACCCGAGGAAGAGGCAAGAATATGTTAAATGGATGGACTCTTTCTGGACACAACACTGGAATACTCGAATATCCGGGCGAAGGAGTTAAAATCGCCGGCCCCATCGACAGCAACCGCCAAGATGGAACAAAACCTCTACCTAGCCATTTGAAGCATGCATACCTGGGTAGAATATACTTCACACTGCGGATTATCTCAAAGATTCGACGCACTGTGAGGAAGAGAAGTTATCGAGGGTCCTTCGAGATCACAAACATGCACTCCTGGATGGTCTCTACCGATCTAAGCGGATTCGTCCTTCTATGTGCACGCATCAACATTTTATTAGAAGATGGACATAAACCTTCGGAAGCGCAGAGGGAGGTTAAACTGGCTAACGGCGAGGTAGTCGAAGAGGTTCTAAATGGCTAGATACCGTGACATCCCATTTTGATGCTGCGCGGTAAGCCCAGCCAGTAGTGCCAAGTTAAGGGAGGAACAATCACATCAGATCAAATAACATTCTACCGCTCAGAAATAGCCACGGTGGAGGATTTGTATCGATTATCGAAAAACCGAACAAGGCCACTAAAAAGATCATTTCCTATCACGCTTCTAGATCGATGCTCGATCGATTAGCCTAAGAGGACACTATTTCTTCGATGGATATTCCTAAGCATAATCAAATTTCCATAGCTCACGAAGATCAGGAGAAGACAACATTCACTGGCCCTTATGGTACATTCGCACCCACGATGCCCTTGACCGTAATGCACCGTACTTTTCAACGATGTATGATGGCCATATTCTCGCACATGGTGGAAAAGACAATTGAGATCTTTACGGACGATTTTTCAAGAATGGGAAATTCATTCGACAACCGGCTAGAGAACTCGAGAAATGTACTAGCAAGATGTGAAGAGACAAACTTAGTACTCAATCGGGAAAAGTGCCATTTTATGGTACAAGAGGGTACGTCCTGACATCTGATTTCAAAGAAGAGGGATGAGGTAGATAGGGCGAAGATTGAAGAATTGAAAAGCGCCTCCCACTCACAAGAAAGGGATTCAAGTTTTCAGCTACTGGATTCTAGGTGGTTCATCAAGGATTTTTTCACAGACGTAAACCAAGGTTCAACCTCCTAGTCCAAGGAACCCATTTGAGTTTGATTCGCACGTTTGCATGCATTCTCGCTGTCAAGGATATCGTTTCAGCTCCTATCACAGGCACCAAATCGGTCTTTTCCATTCAACTCACGTGGCGACGCCGACTTCGCGATCGGGCGCTTCCAAGGTAAACGAGAAAATCTTTCGTAATCTATTATGCTAGTAGAACCTTGGAATGATGCTCAACTGACTATGCCACTTATTGCAGAAAGAATCATAATATCAGGTTTGCTGGCAAGTTCAGCCATATTTGATCGGGCAACAAGAAAATGTGGTGCACACCGATCATTCCGCTTATTAAGTACTTGATGACCAAGAAAGATGCAAAACCCCGGTTAATTTGGTGGGTCCTTTTGTTGCAAGAATTCGATGTAGAAATTAAAGCCAAGAAAGGCATTGAAAACCTAGTGGCAGACCATCTTTCACTAATTAGAAGGGGCTTTAGATGATGTTCCAAAGAATGACGAATTTTACGAGAAACTCTTAGCTATCGAGGAAGAGGGCGCCCATGGTTCAGATTATGTGAATTATTTGGTGGCTAAAGAACCCTCTAATTTAAATCATCAGCCGGAAACGAGGTTTTTTCGCAGACACTTGAAACACTACTATTGGGAGGAGCCAATTCTTTTACGTACACCGTGGCCGATCGGGTGATAAATGGGATGTGTGCCCGAAGATGAAATGACAACATTCTAAACCATTGTCACACTTTACCGTGGTGCACCCCTTTGCGGCCGAGAACAATAGTTTAAGGTACTCCAATCGGTTTTTATCGCTCTACCTTATTTAAATATAGTCATCAACTGCTTCCACTCGCGACAAATGTCAACGAACGGAACATCTCTAGCAAGGATGGTGCCACCATGCATCCTACTTTGGGAGGTAATTGTTCGATGCATGGGGATAGATTTCTACTGGACCATTTCGCATCATATAGCAACTTATACATTTTGTTGACAGACTATGTCTTAAAGTGGGGTGGAAGCGATCCCTACACGCGCACCAATGATGCTGTCAGCTCCTTAATTTCTCCCAAGAACATATTCTCGCGTTGAACCCCTCGAGCATCGTGGATCACGCATATAATGGTACCCATTTATGCACAAGGTAATTGATAAGGTTTTGCAAAGTATGGGGTAATGCCATCTACATCTCTTGCATACCACCCATACCTAATGGACAAGCAGAGGTATCAAATCGAGAATCAAGTACATTCGAGAAGACGCTAATGTACTCCGTGAAGGATCGGGTCTAAAAGATGGACGAGCGCACTCTAGGCATACCGCATCGCATTTAAACCCTTTCTGCAGGCGTCTCCGTCGTAATCGCTTATGGTGGCGTGAATATCTTCCGGGCCGACCGAGCATCGAGCTTCACTGGCCACTGGCAGCTTAAACATGGATAAGACATCGCCTACGAGAAGCGATCGGCCTCCAACCCCGCGAACTAGACGAATCTCGAAACGAAGCTTATGAAAACGTCGCACGCAAGGAAAGACTAAAGCCCGACACGATGTAAACACATTACTGTAAAAGAGTTCACAAATGACAACAAGTTCTTCTATTCAATTCGCCAAAGCTTTTTCCCAGTGAAATCAAGTCTCGGGCGGTCCTGCCTTTCACAAAGGACTAAGGTCTTTTCACACAAGGGGCGTAAGTTACACATCCCGAGAAAGGCACATTTACAAATACCACCCAACGACAGCCGTATTATGGTGGCGAGTTTCTCGCAGACAAGCAATTCATTCTTCGATGTACCGCACGGCGGTGAAGAAGTTATCGGCCTGAGTTCTGTCTCGGTTACGATTGAGATTCAAGGTCAGGCCGAGCTAACGACATTAAACATAGCGCTTCGGGAGGCAAACCTAAGTTTCTTTACACTTTTCTCTTTTCAGTGACAATTTCTTTCAAGAGCTTAGTGATTGTTTTAAGTAATATTAGTCTTTTCCCGCCGCACCTAAGTTATCTGGCCCGTTGTTTATTTTCAGACCAACGCGTAGGTACCGGGAGGATCAAATCTTGCAGCATTACAGTCCGCAGTATCACATTTACAAGTAGAGGTTCTCGAACCAGGCGCCTTAATGTGTAAATTTTTAGGAACCTTCTTCGTAACGCCGCTGACACGCTTCGTTGCCACGCCGCGACGCGCCCAACGCCGCTGACGCTTGAACGTCGACGCCTAAATCGACCCTTCTCCTCGGAACGTCGCGACGCCTACCTTACACCTTCTTCGAAACATCGCGACGCGATTTCCAACGCCGCGATGTGGGATTTTAATGACCGAATCGCCGCGACGCTGGCACCAACGCCGACGCTTGTTAATCCCATCTCTCCGCCACGTCGCTGACGCGGATGCCCAACGCCGCGATCGCCGTAATTTTGCGTCCTCGCATGGGCCGCGACGCCATTTAGTGCCACTTCTTCACGCCGCTGACGCTACCATCAACGCCGCAACGCTGGTTTCACTCGTAATGCCGCGACATTGCCCCGAACGTCGCCCTGTTTTAAGGCCAAGAACAGCTCATTTTGCTCTTCACCCGAGACACACCACACTACCCGAAACCCCAGTCGCCCTCGCGCACCCGTCCTCACCAGCTCCCACGGAGCTCCCGTCACGTCAGTCGGAGGCCCCTACATTGCCCTCCGATCGCCTCTCGCACCCTGCAGCCTCCTCACACACTACAAACCCGTCATCGTGGCATTCTCACCACACTCCACTTCCTAGCTCTAGTATCGCCTTCTGTGTGGTACCCATGGCATTCACTATTCAGTGGATCTTTTAGGTCACGAGGTATTGTTAGGCTGACAGGTCTTCGGAAGTCATAGTTAGCTTTAAAGTACTTAGTAGTTTTGGCTTGTTTTAGTGCACACCAGGTTTTCGTTTTTTTGTCTAAGTCAGTAGTGTCCACTGGTGCGTCACTACCACGTGTCTCTAGGTCAATATGTCCGCAAAATCGGCTTACTGCGAGCCTGGCCCACGAGGACCCGACCCCACTTACGATGTCACACTGCCAGGAATGCAGTGCCGATCGGTTTGGCACCATTTTCAAAACCGATCGCTCATCAAGGAGAGTGGGGTTTCACCACCCCGATGACTTTTCCGCAAGACCATCATGGCTTAAGGGATGGCGTGCCTGTGCCAATCCACCTAATCCAAAGAAATGATGAGTGTGGTGCGAGAGTTCTACGCCAATCTCGCCCCATGTCTCAAGAAAGTCGCAGGCGGGCGATTGGTCGACTTCAGCTGCTGAGTCGATCAATAGTTATTACAGCCTAGAGCATGTCCCTTCGGTGCGCTCGACGGCCCACGAGCACCCCGACTACCCCCAAGGTTATAATGGTATCACTCAATGGCCGGTGAGTGAAAGTCAATAGTGCGGCCATGCCGTTCACTTCAAGGCCAAGCATTCGCCTTCATTCTGCGGTCTGGCACCACTTCATCACGCCGCCAGCCTCATTCCGACGACGTAATGTGTGAAGTGACTGCCAAGCATGCTCTACTCAACTATGCCATCTTATAGGATATACCTTCGATGTCATGTTATCGAGATGCCATCCTGGTTAACCGACGCAAAGATGAACCTCGCACCCCCTTCCTGAGCTCTTGGTTTCAGGCAAAACAAGCCTAGGGTGCCCCTCGACGACACGAGGCCCGGCTCCACCCTATAAAGGCCATTTCTGGCCAAGCAAGACACCGGTGTCCCGCGACCCGGGAGGGGGTCTATGATTCCCACCATGAGCCCTGACGAGGATGAGCCGCATGACCATCAGTCATGGCTTCCCGGGCGATCCCCAAGGAGACATCGTCACCGTCCCACCCACCTCCTCCACCACCCCTACCCTCGTGATGGCTCCCATCCCACCTCACCCAATCCCGAGGACCCTGCGTTTCACTATCGAATGCCGACGCATTCCTCGATGAGACCCGTGAGCACCGAGTCCTCACAATAAGATACGGGAGGCCCTCCCGTATGACATGCGCACGGCGGCCGGCCAACCAGCCAATTACTCACAGCCAGCCAGCAGACCTTCAGCTCGCCACCAGCTCTCCCGGGCTTCTTCCACCAAAATTTCACCAGTTGATCACTGTGTGGAGTTCTTCACCTCTCATTGCCGTTTTTATATAAGGCTAGTGGGGACACCGGATATTTTGTTTAAAAAGTGGGGTGTTTCAGGTGGAGCGATCGCGGTTTGCTTTGTTTAGTTGTTTTTTTGTTTTGTTTACATGTTTTGTTTTTAGTGTTACTTATGTTATTTTTGTTTTTGCTCAAGATATTAGTGTGTTTCTATTTAGTTTCACCATTTTTTTTTTCCATTTAGTTGATGAGTCATGTGTTAGTTCAAAGTGTGTGTTAAACATTCTTATATGTAGTAATTGCGTTGTCCGTGTACATGTTGAAAATCGAGATCACTTGACCGAATTCACGATTAACATGGATGATCAAATGCATAAAGGTCGTTTGATGCTCCAGAATAGGTTGAATAGTGAAAAGGTTTAGTGAACCAATCCTCGGGTACCAAGAAACTATTTCGATGATCCTATCATTACCACACACCACGACCTTCGTGGTATGAATAGGTGTCGAGACCAACTACTTAAGTTCGATAAACCTTGGGAGATTCTAACCATCTAAGTGATGGGACACCCAATCAAAAGAGGATTTCCATTGAGCCCCAACTAAATATATATATATATATATATATATATATATATATATATATATATATATATATATATATATATATATATATATAGGTATATATATATATATATAAATAAAAAAATAAAAAATAAAAAATAAAATAAAAATAAAAAAAAAGTGAAAAAGAAGAAAAAGTCAAAAGAGGCTTCAGGTTAGAATAAGTGGATCATCCAATCTAATCCCTGCACAAACCGAGGCCTTTCAAAGCCTATCGCCCTGGGCTTAACCGGTCGGGAGTCATCACTTCACTACCTCGCTACATGGGACAAGATGGATTTTTTCCACAACCTAGGGCCTTTTGAGTTTGGCTGGAGTGTTCCCGGTGAAGTTTGAAGGGAACCAATGCCTAGTGCCCTTAACCAACTGGTGGGGAGTCACCAATGGATCCCCTCTATAGGAACACTCAGCTAAAACTTCTTGGCACTAGGTCTTCTTTCATTTCTTTTAGGTACTTAGGAAGTCTTTAGGTGTTTGACATGAATATAATGGGTGCGTTCCTATCCTTTTCTGGTTAGCTTCTTCCAAATAGGTGAATTGAGCTTAAGTTTGGGGGTATCAGAGTCTAGGCATACACTGGAGGTCATTCATTATACACACATACAGCTGGGGAAAGGTTATCAAGACCATGGAATTTGAGACTAGTCACTTCCACTGTTCAACCGAAGCTTTTTCAAAGTCAAACATCCGTGATGCATCCCTGTGAACATCGAAAGCAAAACAAAGAGCGCAGGAGTCGGTCCAAACTGATCCTCCATTTTTCAACATGTATAACACTGTCTTAGTGTTAGTTTCAGTATGTTGAGTGTGTGTTTTCTGTTTAGAGTCAGTTCTTGTTTGAGGACAAGCAAGAAACTAAGTTTGGGGGTGTGATGAGTGCCTAAAATAGTCATATTATACCCGCGTCGGTTTTTCCTTTTCATGTTTATTTTATAGTAATTTCATAGTTTTCAGGGCTAGACCTTGAATCGTTCGCCTGATGCGTACATCGAGCAAAAAGGCACCGTCGGCTAATTTCCTGAGCAATGGAGCAAAGGTGAAATTGGTTGTTACGTCGCTGACGCTCCAATGTCGCCGACATTCCATCGCCGGACGCCCAACGCCGCGACGCTAATAACAATGCGTATCAATAACGAAAGAACGCCGCGACGTCCCGAACGCCGCGACTCACCGAGATCCAGACCCCATCATTTAAAGTACGAACGGGCTCCGTGAACTCAAAGATTCTGAAGGGCATTAATACGCAACGGAATCTGTGAGCGAGGACACAGACTCATGAAGTGCCCGGGATTTGTATTGTTTCCATTTATTTTGGAAATTAGAACGATGTTTTTGAAATTAAACATTCTCGTATTCGTGTTCAGTATGTTCTAGATTTATATCTGGGGTGGCTCACAACTCATTATGTGTTAATGATTAAAATTAGTACTTTATATTGTTCAAGTATTTATCTATTTGTTTTCATCCTATTCTACGTCTATGATTTAATTATATGGTGAGATGTCCGCCAACATTGGCATAATCACACCGAGATCCAAATTCGAGATGAGGTTATCCAGGATCCGGTAGAGAAGCTTCGGGGCCATGAATCCCAGAATAGAGATATTCCGATCTCGAAGGTGGCATCTGGGGTTAGGAACATTTACATTTCCTCGAATACGAGTTGAGATAGAGATATACTCAAATCTATTCAATGAGATAAAGCATATACCGAGAGAGGATATCTCAAGCAAGATCACCACAATCGACAAATGATAAATATATTGAATAAAGATCCTTAAGAAATAATCCATCGAACGTGATGTGGGGAGACATAACCCTAGTCTTCAATACCAAAGATTTTATTAGAATCTAAAACTTAGTCGACTTTCACACATCTATACTTTTCCTAAAATCATCTCTTCAAATATTATCTAAAAGCCGAACTCTTGTAGTCACACACCTGCCCCCGTGGATCGATATCCGCATCGTGAGCATACCATATTATCATGACGCTGCAATCTTCGCACAGAGCGTACATTTTACACTCAAGGCTTACCACTCTTTGGTAAGAACTCTCTCAGGATTCATGTACGATCCTTGTCGCGACTTCCAGAGTGGTGTCGCAAATCGCTTATATTCATTAGCGCCGCGACATCAAAGTGATGCCTGAAGATAGATTTCTTCAATCGATTGCTCGAAGCCCTCGACTCACGCTTTGTCACAACCTCCTTTTTTCAAGTCACGACTTCAATTTGTTCTCGCCTCGCTTTCTTATTCAAAGCCAAATTTGTTGATGTCGCGGACTGAATGGCTAGCAAATGATTTTCTCGTCACACCGTAATGGTGTCGCCACTCCACCTCGCTGTGCCGATTTCTTATGATTTTGCTAAAATTCGAAGTTTCTCGATTTTCGCAAAAATGAAATTCGAAATAATTATCCACTTTCTTCAAATAATTCAACATTTATTTTCCATAATAAACTCGTAAAAATGGATTAAAAATCTAATGAGTTGACTCATCAATGGAGTGAGTTTCGCTTCATTTACATGGCATGTGGAATTCCAAACTCAGAATTGATATTCTTACTGAATGTTGATGCGATTATGATCTGCCATGTGAACATTGCATGCGCACTTAGGAGTAAATTCTATAGAAATTACCTACTAGGCATGACTCACCCTATACGGGAAACTATTTCAAAAGTGTGATATATGTCTGCTGGTGGCTCTCATTCGACTACAAGGGTGAAGAAAGTCGTACTTACTTGCCTTTCTATAACCTATTTTTGTAAAATATTTGGAACAAAATAGTTTCTATAGATGCAATGCTTATGTAAAAGTGAGTTGTAATTGAACTCATATGAATTTTTTTTTAATATAGTTCTGCATTTTTTATATGAATGTGGATAAATGGACCCACTGTATTAATTTTTACTCATAAATGACCTAAAGATGACTGTTATATCAGCCTCTGATGGGTCATACACAGATATTGTATAGGTTATGATTAGTGCCCAAAGTAATTTCAACCCTATATTAGATAGGTTTGAGTGCTACATTAATCATGTCATTTATACCAATTGAAGTGTTCAGTCTTCTTAGTAACACTTATGCCATTTAGGGTATTTCGTTGTTTTCAGGTATTCAGGCACTCGAGTTCAATCTCAATACAAAGGGATGAATCATGAAGTTGGAATTCAAGTCTCAGCCATCAACCACCCTCTAGAATCAATGAGAAACCAAGGCAAAGGAAAATAGGATGTAGTTGAAGGCAAAGATGAAAAGTGTGCTGAAGGATCATCACGTAGACGCCGCTTAAGTCATAAAATTTCTCGCAACCTTACGGTAAAAACACCAAATTTCGCTAGACCACCCCATTTTCGCTTAGGCACCATTTTTAATAAAAATACATGATTATCACACACTCGCTTGTTACAAATTCTTCGCTAGCTAGCTTAAATTAAATTGCTCTAGCGAGTTCTTCCCATTTTCGCTACACATGGTGATTTCAAGTACTAGCGAAATTCTTCAAATTTCAATAAATTTAATGCCTCGTCATGTTTTGTACTAATGCCAACCACTTCAAACTTGGTGTATTACTTAATTGTCCAATAACTTAGCCAAATTTGTAGGTTTTTTGGTATTTTCATACCTTGAGGAGGCCTATATAAGCCCCTCTTGTTTTGTAAAGAGAAGAAGATTTGGAGGAACAATTTCTGGAACAATTTGGGAGAGGATAATTTTGTAAGTTTTTATTTTTGTACATAAAGTCTTTATTTTGAAGCCTTGCTTTTATTTCTTTCTCTCTTCTCTCTTCTTTCTCCCTTTCTGGCCATTAAACACCCCTCTGAGGATGACAACTCAAGAGATGCTCGGGCTGTTTCCTTTCTTTGGAAGAGGAAGGAAGCTAGCTTGGCATGGGCATGATGTCATTCCTCTTGTACTAAAAGCTGCGTAGTATATTTACGTCTACATTCTCAAACATTATTGCATAACATTGAATATTATCGACGGCCAATACTTCCATGCTTCTTTAGGATCAAGTACATATTCAAAGGAGAGAAGTAATCGTGATTCTTTAGATGGTCTTACGAGCCTCCGAGATAATATTTACAGCAGCCAGTGGTTCTTCAAATTGTAGGTTAAAATGGTTATTTATCAAGTATTATTTTTGCCATCACTCTCCATGCTTTGATACGCAATGTGAGATGCAATCGTTGTTCTTAGATGGTCTTTACGAGCCTCTGAAATGATAATTTAATGTTAGGGTTTTAAAAAGGGGCCATAATTGCATGCTACCTGTATTGACTCAACAGAGTTGCTTCTACGCGAGGTTTGCTAGTTAACATAGATACGGTTATGCCATGGACTATAGGCTGTATGTCATAACGCGAGGATAAAAACCCGAGATATCCTTTATTCGCTCTAATCTACTGGGTTAGGTGACTCAAATCTTCAAAGTTAATCTCACCTTTTTACTTCTTCTGGGGCTTTTTACAATTTTCGCTTCAAACCATTCCCACTATTTTCGAAAACACAATTCCAAAGAGTCCAAATAGAAAGCCTTACCTTCATGCACTCCATGCAAACCATTTTTTAGGATGAAAACTCATCCCCGTGTTCGACCTTGGACAATTATATCAGCAAAGAACACTACAAGCAGAGTAGGAACTTAGGTGTATATAAATTTTGTTGATTTTAGCTCACTCTCATCGTGGCACGAATCAAATGGTGCCGCTGTCTGGGATGGTGCCAACTACAAATGGTAAGTTGAAGAGTACTTCGAGATCCACATCACAAGTGAAGGTAACCTTTTACCTCTTTTTGCAATCAATGTAGGAACCGCCGCTTTTAGCACCAGCGTGAACCCACGCTTCGCTGATTCGCCGCTTTTTCATCTGGCCATTGACATTGCTATTGTTAATTTTTAATCTTTTGCAAGTTGTTTGTTGCTCTTTGTTGTCTCTATAATTGTGTAACAACTGTATGCAACAAAGGATGTAGACACATCGTGCAGATTGGAATAGATAAGTACAACTTGACCCACTAGTGAAGTTAGTGTACCAATCGATACCATGATCCCATACCCGAGGAACAACGTAGTCAACCAGAACCCCCATGAATCCAAATGCTTATAGAATCCATGAGGGATCACATCCACCCTCCTAGAGTTAAGGTTCTATCCATTATTCCTCCCGTCAAGATGTAGCGTTGAGGCCATATTTGGTACGCCTACTCCCCACATATCATGGTATGGAAAATGAAAAATCCATACACTCGCTGGTGGATTTCGAGGAGGTCTGCACTACCTTCAAGGAAGGTATGATCGATACGGATTACTAAGCTAAAGGCATTTCCATTAACTCTAAATGACAAGGCTAAGATATGGCTCAACTCATTGGCGTGCCTAGAACCATTAGAAATCAATGAAATAGCGTTTCGACTTTAAAAAGTTTTTCGTCTATAAGACCAACAATTTGAAAAGACAAATTTATACCTTGCACCTCATGTCATGAAGTTTTACTGTTGTCGAGAGGTTTATGGAGACTAGCGTTGCATGTCCACATCTAATGGTTTGATAATAAGGATGTTAGTGTTAAACCATTTCTATGACTAATGTCCCCACCTATGAAACAATTACTAGAACAATGTGCGGTACCTTAAGTAAACACCTGACGAGGCTATGACTTCGGAACGTGTAGCCGAAACCTCAAAGGTAATGGATGAACCGTCCAAGGGAGGGTGAAGGATTAAGGCACTCGCTACTGGGAGTCCATTCATACACTTTCTGAGGATACACTACTGAGAGAAAAATTAACCATTTTAACTCGAAGGTTGGATGAGATGGAAATGAAAAACCAACATAATATTCACTCAGTAAATGAGTTATCAGCATCCCAACCTTCTTGTTACAACTATCATTCAAATGGTCACTATGGGGAAAACTGTCAAGAGAATATCCAAATTTTGAATCGTGGTAAACTACTAATAATGAATGTTCCATTATATCTTATATTCAAAATTGAAAAACCACTCCAATCTACCAGAAAGCCAAACTCCCTCCATATATACTCCTCCAACATATCACAAAGTCGCTTCACTTCTAACAAAGAATAACCACTACCCTTATCCTCATTGAACAGGCAATTTGAATTTAAGTAAGGTGGTAGTACAATCAGGAAGAACGTATGTACCGAATGTCCAAACTAGTCAGAAAATTGAAGCAGTAGAAAGTTCACTCAACAGGAAGCTAGACAATATGCATTCCCGAATTTCAAAATCATTCATGAACTCGCAACCTGGTATTTAGAAAAGAAAAGGCCTTCAAGGGACAAAGCATAATACGGTGAATGAAATAGGTCGACCGAGGCACAAATACAAGAACCGATGAAGTAAAGCGCACAGAACCCTAAGAAGTGGTAGGAGTTGCGCATGCCAGCCCCAGAACCGCTGCCGCCCGCAGTGCCGAACCACTGCAGAAAACAACAAGAGTCAAGGAAGGCGAAGATCGAACACTCCTCCATTTCCGCAAGTTCTACGAAAGAAGAAGAGTCATGTTAACTAAACCGAATGTTGAAGTCCCGCGCAAGTGAAGCAATGATCCTCTCCGACATGATCAAACAGGTCCCTACCTATGCAAAATTCTTAAAAGACTTGTGCACGGTAAAAAAGAGTCTTAATGTGAATAAAAAGGCCTTTTTAACTGAGCAAGTTAGTGCTATTATTGGAAACAAGACTCCGGTGAAGTATAAGGACCCGTAGATGTCCATAATCTCGAATATCGAGGCATCGTACTGCAGAAAGCACTGTTAGAATTCGGAGCCAGCTATGGAACTTGTCAGAGCTCAGTGTACAAGGCCAATTGGGGTGAACTCAGTCTACTTCCATCACGCTCAATGCTAGGGTCTATTAAGATACCAAAAGGGACCATTGAGGATGTTCTTATACGCGGACGATTTACTATCCGCTGGATTTCGCCGCATTTCGATACGTAACTGGGCCAGACAGACTCAAGCATGCCTTATCATATTGTAGGGAGACCGTTTAGCTACTTCACCTAATCATAAATTGCCGAAATGGAGTCATGCAACTCACATTTGGAATATGACCTTAGAACTCAATATTTTTCTGCTAAAAAGGCATGCACTCGAGGATGGACTTAAGAGGTCTCAGATTTTAGATACCATTCCTCGTATAACAAAGCAACCAACAAGAAGCGCAAGATATATTAACTTCGTGAGTCCGACCGCCAGAGCAACATGAACATCGAAGTAGTCACTGCTGTGGGTACCTGAAAAGAGGATGGCAAATTTTACTCTCATCACCGGTAATGAACCCAAGGAACCTCGCGATAGAACTGTCCTCCAAATGAAAGTTGAAATATGCATTGGGAAGCAAATGAGCAAAGGTCTCAGCTGTAATTTCTTTCACTGCAACCACTCGCACAGAACATAATCTCCCGCACCTTCTCAAAAAAGAACAAATAGTGCATTAGGATGGAGTACTCGATCTAAAAGGCATTAATCCGTCCATTCACTCCATCACATTTTATTTGGGAGGAGATCCAAAAGCTGCCTGGCAGCCAAACGAAGGTCAATCCCCATCTTCAGAAGTAGTTCAGTTGAGGGTCCTAAAATCGCCTGTCGAATTATTTATCCCATTTCTAATAGCACTTGGTTATCAACTGTGTGGTGCCTATAGAACAGGGGTAACGACTGTGAAAAACGAGAAGGGTGAAGAATTATCTACCCGACTAACAACCACTGAGAGTATGTATAGATTATGAGGCTCAACGAGGACCGAAAGACCACTTCCCATTGCCCTTCATTGACTCACTTTTCTCGAAAGAGCTTCGGACACCCATATTATTTCTTTGATGGGTATCTTGTGGTATTTGATTGAAATCGCTCCTGCAGGATCAGAAAGACCACTTTCACTTGTCCATTCGCACGCATGCCATGGGAGGATGCCTTGCTTTGTAACGCCCCAAATTACTTTTCAACATGTATTCTCGTGATGTTCAAGTGACAGGTAGAGCGTATAATGGAGGTATACATGGATGATACCCACAAGATATGGGTGATTTCGAAGAATGCTTAACCACCTGGAGGCCATCCTACGAGGTGCTAGAGAAGAATTTGTATTGACTGGGAAGTACATTTTATGGTAAACCAAGGAATTGTATTGGGGCACATAATATCTTAGCAGAGAGCCTGGAAG
The DNA here is from genome assembly GCA_016808115.1 of Tetrastigma voinierianum. Lineage (NCBI taxonomy): Eukaryota > Viridiplantae > Streptophyta > Magnoliopsida > Vitales > Vitaceae > Tetrastigma > Tetrastigma voinierianum. Next base: position 135,998 of record JAEQBH010002746.1, on the reverse strand, counting down.
TTGATAAAGCCAAAATCGGCTTATTTCAAATTGCCGCTCCAACAAATGTGAAACAATAGACAATTCGTCATGCAGTTTCTACCGACGGCTCATTAAAGACTTTGCAAAGATTGCTAAACCCTCGTATAAGCTTTCGAGAAGATGCCAAATTCATTCGGGGACCTAGATTGCTTAAAAGCTCAAGAACTGAAATTTTATTTACTCCACGGCCTAATAGTTCGAGTACCTAATCTAGCTACCATTGAGGTGATGAACAGTGACTCGCTAGAGCTAAAGACTCACAAAGCGGAAGACGTGGAAGCCTCATGTGGTGTATTATGCAAGCAAAACCGACGCTACGTGAGAAATTATACCACTACTGAAAAAGAATTGTCAAGGGTATATGCTTTAGACAAATTTCGGGCATACTTGGTTGGGGCTGACATAGTTATTTTTACAGATCATTCCGCCTTGAAATATCTCCTAACCAAACAAAATGCAAAGGCAAGACTCATCCGTTGGGTGTTACTACTTCAGGAATTCAACTTACAGATAAAAGATAAGAAAGGGGTGGAAAATGTGGTAGCAGACCATCTGTCAAGGTTAGCAATAGCCCATGACACTCACAGTCAACCTATTAATGATGAATTCCCCGAAGAATCTCTAATGCAGTCGAAAAGCTCCGTATGCTCATATCGCACTCTTTCTCACCACAGAGAAATCCCACCAAAGAGAGAAAGACGCGATAGGAAATATTTCTTGCTAAGATCCATTCCTATTATTGGGAAGCCTTCCTATTCAAATACCGTAAGGAGATCAAATCATCAGAAATGTAAAATTCGAGATAACAACAAGGAATCAAACCAATGCCATGAGAGTGCTTGCGGGTGGTCATTCATTCCCAAAAGATAGCAATGAAGGCACCGCAGCCGGGTTTCTATTACCTTCATTATTCAAGGAAGCATATCAAATGTGCCGTATGTGATGTATGTCAAAGACTGTGGAAATTGTCTCGCTGCCATATGTGATGCCATTGAATCCAATTATGGTGGTCGAACCGTTCGATGTATGGGGAATCGATCACGGGACCTTCCCAACATCATATGGTCATACTGCATTTTGGTGGGAGTGGACTATGTCTCCAAATGGGTTGAAGCAATCCTCGCAAGACCAATGACCATAGAGCTTAGCTTCTCAAATTTTTGAAAGCAACATTCTTTCCAGGTCAGCACCGGTTGGCCATTATTGCGATGAGGTCTGATTTTCCAGATCAAACCATTTTGAAACCTTATGGGCTAAGTATGGTGAAACACAAAGTAGCTACCCTACCATCCTCAAACAAGGCACAGGTGGAACTTGCTAATGGTGGAAATCAAACCATACTGATGAAGGTGGTTAATACTAATAGTGAAAGATTGGTCCATCAAACTCATTGATTCACACGCCTATAGAACAGCCTTTCAAGACAATCCCAGGATGTCCCTCATAGAGTGGTTCTATGTAAGGCATAGTCATCTTCAGCTGGGAGGATTGAGTAATAAAGCATGGTGGGCAATCAAAAAGCTCAACATGGACCTTAGTGGATCCCAGAGAAGAGATTTCTGATCTTAATGAATTGGAAGCAATACTTTAATAATGCTTACTTAATACCAAGATCAAGAAAGAAAGATCAAATACCTATGATGACCAAATGATAATGGGGAAGAGTTTCAAGACGGAAATCAAGTCCTCGGTATGACTCTAAACCCATTTGTTTCCAAGCAAGCTCAAGTCAAGACGGATCTGTCCATCTATCATTCAAAGAAGCATACCCAAATGGTTCACGACTTACGTGATCCAAGTGATGACAGGTGTTCAAAGTCAATGGACAGAGGGTAAACCATATGCGACGCATGTGTCATCAAAGAAGAAATTCTCCTATGGACTCCTCCCGAATCCCACGCAGCAAATCTCAGGCTACCGCTGTTCCAGCAACCACTATTTTCATTTTTTTTTGCTATTACTAAATCGTCATCGCTTAGAGATGCCACTAACACCTAATGATCGATTTCTTTATTGGCAAATTAAAGAACATTAAGAGATATATGACCATCTTTTTGCCATCACATTTTATAATACGTAAGTATGCCTATCTTTTATCTACAGAGGAACTTTTGTGTCCCACCTTGTATAAATGTGTGTTTTCAATTGCACAATTGAACTGCTTCAACCGATTAATCAATTGCTTCACCGGGACACTGAACTGCTCTTCCAAATCGACAATTGAATCGCTATAAGTCGGATGATTGAATCACTCATTTTTCAATTTCTATGCCAGAACAAATTCCATGCTTGGAATTAAATTTATCACACAAATTCAACATGCTCAACTCGAAATTTCCCTTTATGCTAATTCACACACCGCACCCGTATTTGCTTCAATGTGTAATTTATACCTCTTTCACTTTGCAAAAGTTTACTTAGGTGCTGGTTACCTAGGATAGTTTGAGTTACCCACATTTGAAGACTAATGTTACTTCAAAAAGGAAAAGAAAAAGAAAAAAGGTGAAAGAAAAAGAAAAAGAAAAAAAAGAAAAATAAAGTCGTGGTACTGCTTTGAAACCCGAAAGACCATCCAGGGTACATACATAGTGTTTCAAAACTCCGATGCCCTAAGCCTTAATTGGTCGGGAGTCATCGATTTTGTGTCTGCAGATGGGTGACAGGTAGAGTTTAGCTTAATCAGAAAAGCTCACCTTCGGTCATTCGGGAGTCCCGGCAGCTCATAGTTGGGTGTCATTGATCCTTTCGCTTGGATGCCCTAAACCTTGAGTGGTTGAGTCATCCAGACCCGTTACACTCCGACTTTGTGAATCAATTTTGGCATATCATCCTACATTATAATTGAAAAGAAAGAAAAGTACCTACCTCATCTAGGCTGTTCAACAACTTAAGGCCATGTCAAGTAAGTTAGGTCGGGGGAGGGAACAAATTTTGCATTTTATCGACTTAACTGCAACATAAGACCATTAGACTTGTGTGGAAAGTCAAGTTGAGAATCATGGAACCACTACCCGAAATCGTTTCAGATGGATTGCTCTTTCATATCGCTTTTCAAATTTGATATCAATTGTCTAATAAAGTAATATGTATAAGTATATCAACTCAATCACAACCTTTTTGAAAATCACCACATGCATCTCCTTTTTTGTTTTGCATTGCTAAGGGACTAGCTTCTGGCCAGGTGATTAGCCGCCAAAAGCTGGGCAATTTCAACCCTATATTAGATAGGTTTTGAGTGCTTACAAGATTAATTATGTCATTTATATCAATTGGAAGTGTTCATCTTCTTAGTAACACTTATGCCATTTAGAGGGTATTTTTGGTTGTTTTGTAGGCATTTGTGCACTCGAGTTCAATCTCAATACAAAGGATGAATCATGCAGCCAGAATTCAAGTTCACCCATCAACCAAATTTCTAGAATCAATGAGAAAACCAAGGCAGCTAAGAACAGATGCGCTTGAAGGCGTGATGAAAAGCAGTGAAGGATCAACAATGCAGGAATTTTCGCTAAGCCATGAAATTAAGACGCGCGCCGCAACCTTAGCTAATTTCGCAACCCAATAAAACACCAAATTTCGCTATACCACCTCAGTTTCGCTAGGCACCATTTTTAGCGAAATACCTGATTTCGCTACTACAATACTCACAGTTAGCGAACAAATTTCGCTAGCTAGCTTAAATTACCTGCTCTAGCTTAAATTTCCATTACAGTACATGGTGATTTCCTCGTTAGCTAGCTAAATTCTTCAACCTAGCGAAATCTTAATGCCTCTCTCATGTTTTGTAATTACGCTAACTAATTTTCCAAACTTTGGTGTATTACTTAATCATTCAATAACTTAGCCAAATTTGTAGGTTTTGGTATTTTCATACCTGAGGAGGCCTATAAGCCCCTTGCTTCAGAAAGAGAAGCAGATTTGAGGAAATCAATTTCTTCTTCGAAATAATTGGGAGAGGATAATTTCAAAGTTTTTATTTTGTACATAAAGCTTTGTTTGTGTTTTGCTTTTATTTCTTTTCTCTCTTCTCTCTATCTTCTTCTCCTTTCTACGCACACCCTTCGAGGATGACAACTCAAGAGATACTGCTGCTCTCCTTTCTTTGAAGTTATAAGGAAGCTGGGTTTGGTAGCGGGCATACGTACGCTGGGCCCTTCACTCAAAGCCACATGTATATTTATGGCCCTTGAGACTTCTCAAAACATGGTTGCATAACATTTAACATTTATTGATTTCCAGCTAATACTCTCCATGCTTTAGGATCAAGTACATATTCAAAGGAGAGAAGCACTGGTGATTCTTGGGATGGTCTTACGAGCCTCCGAGATAAATATTTTATGTTAGAATTCTTCAAATTGTGGTTAAATAACATTTTTAATCTATTATTTCGCTAATTTCCATGTTTTGTGATACTGCATAGTGAGAGAGATGCAATCATTGCTCTTTGGGATGGTCTCTACGAGCCTAAATGATAATTTAATGTTATTTAAAAATGTGGCCATAACTCGCATGTGCTAATTCAGAGATTGACTCAAATAGAGTTGCTTCCACAAGCAGGTTTGCTAGTTAAATATAGATCCTAAGATGCCATGGACTATAGGTCGTGATGTCATAACGCGAGATAAACCCGAGGACACTCATCGCCTTAATCCTATCAAGTTACCACCTAAATCTTCAAAGTTAACTTTTCACCTTTACTTTCTCGCTTTTTATAATTCTCGCTTCCAAACCATTCCCACTGTTAAACACAATTCCAAAGAGCCCAAATAGAAAGCCTTACCTTCATGCAATCGATGCAAACCATTTTGTGATGAAAAACCCATCCTCGTGCTCGACCTTAGACTACCATACTTGCAAGAGTTTGACTACTAGCAAAGAGTAAAGAACTAGTGTATATAAATTCATGATTTTAAATGTACCACTGGGTGGCACGAATCATTTGGTTTTGGCTAGGGTCCTGCATAAAGGAGACTATGTCCGATTATGTTAAATTATGGATCCCAGTAAATTGGACATAAATAAAGGTGGTGTCGAAGGCACTCATAATCCAGTGTTTCAAAGGTTGCGATCACAAAACCCAGAATTTGTATGTCGCCTTTTGTATTAGAGTGTAGGTACACGAATACCCAAGGCTTGACGTGAAGGCGGGTCTAGACCATTGCATTCATTGTGCACTTCATGTTTTATGCTCTAATATGCTATATGTTTATGTGCTATGTGTTATGTGAATTATATACATGGTAAAATGTATATGGAAAAAAAAACACTAGGATTAGAAAACATAACTTTAGGTCTCTAAAAGAATGACGGATGTTGAGGTCTATTAGTGGTTGGCACAAGCACTACTAGTTAGACAAGAGAGAAATCTCAAAGTTTAAACTTGATCCCGGCTTCTGCCCAACATACAAAAGCTTGGGAGTTCCTATAATTGAAACAAGGGACAGTGACAGTACTCAGATACGTGGCTAAGTTCATTGAATTAGCCCTTTTCGTTGATGATTATATGGCCACTAACATGGCTCAGTCGAGGTCTGAGGATTGTTTAAAGTGTCCATCCGGGTAAAATCAGGGGAATCCTCTTGTAAGACTTGGACTTGATGGCGAAGATGGCTATGGCCATTGAGAGGGACGTGGTGTTGTAATAAAAAGATTAGAAAACGCAATGGAAATAAACACTTAACGCCTAACCCGCATCAGATTCAAGCAAGCCATGAAATTAAACAATGAATAAAGGAAATCCAGATCTTACCTCTTATAAACCGAATCCTTTTCGACTAGTGCAGATTTTCTTGATCACACACACGTCCTACTGGAAACGATCCAACAGTAACGAGCTAAGATGATGCAGTATGTAAACGCCCTCTAAAGGTATCCACACGAACGACTAATGGATGGGATGGATGTGCTAGAACCTTATGATAGGTCTTTGTCCCACAAAACCAAAGACAACTTAGTGTCTTCCAAAACTCTAAAAATAACTCTCTCTAAAAAACGCCCACTTCAAAAGAACACCTACTTTTTGATGATTAGCCCCATATTTATATGAAGCCTCCCAAACCTTTTTATTAAAACGACTTAAACCAAATTCCATTAACTATTAATGTGGGCTTGGGCTTGGCTTAATCATGGGCTAAAGAGAGAGCCTTTCAATATCCCATTATATCTTCATTCTTATGTGTGACCCTATAGGTTCACTCAATGTCGGGCAAATAGGCCCAACAAATCATATTCTGCCTACAAGTTATAATCGGGTCTCTAGCAAGACATTATAAATACCCAATCAAGTGAATTCGATGACTGAAAACTCATCATAGTATGATATTTGTCCTTTGTCACACGATGTCCCTCGATTAAGCACACAACATGGATGAAGTCATCTTTACATAACTTAATAATTTCTTGATTCTCGCAGATCAATTAAAAAAATGATATCGATAACTCCTATCAATCCCATTCGAGCACGACCATGCATTTCGTCACTTATCAAGAGGCCAATAGACATCTCACCAATTACAGCTGACCAATTTTCACTATCACCTCCATTCCTCCACATGATTTACTGCGATGCCCAACTATAAATTATACACATCCCGTTAAAGACGCCACGAGCTATGTCAAGACACGGCTCCTCATGTAGGAATCCATGGTTAATTCAAAGTTGAAGGACTCAACACACCACTCGCAATGAGAATTCACCGATGACATAATCCACGTAGTATTTCATAGCCGGTTAGTCCAATAACATGAACTTAACATGTATTTATGTTCGAAAACATCTTATGTTCATGACCAAGAAACGTGGTATTTTCTCATAAAACATAATAGTCTACTTCATTATTATTCCTAAGCAATAATGATCGAAGATGGGACTATTTAGAATAGTGTTCTTATGCCTTATATTTTACTTATCAAGTCACATACTTGATGACATAAAGCAAAGCAAACTATTCTAAGGATCTTATTTTATCAAGTTAAACCACAATTTAAATAATGATAAATGATAAAGGTTTTCATGCAATAAACATATAATGACAATGTATATGCTCCGGCTGTGAGCATATCACTAACAATCTCCCACTTGCCCTAAGCCTAATCAGGCATAAATCGAATGCCTATCGATCTAGTATGACTATCATGCTTTGACTGTGGAAGAGGTTTAGTCAAAGGATCAAAGAACATTGCCTTCTCGCATGAACTCTACATATCTTAACATTTCCTCTCAATGATCTCATGAGGTAAACGCTGAGTATGTGTCTTCGGGATCGTTGATGTGATTCGGCTCCGCTTAAGCACAGCCCCATTATTGTCAATAGGACGCCCACTGGTTTGTAATGCTGAGACAAACCCATTCGAAAATCAAAATTCTTTGATCCAAATCAGCTTCCTACTACACTGAGAGGCGTATGTACTTAGCCTCCGTAGTAACCAACCACTGTCTTCGCTGAACTTCTAGCTCACAACACTTCCATTAAAACAAAACACAAAACCGTATTAAGTGATTCCAAAGTCATCTATGTCGACCGAACTTACATCAAAGATAACCACTTATAACTAGCTCGCTCATTCACTATGGGATTAAAAAATATCCTTGTTCTTCTCAAAGATATTCTGATTGCTATCCAAAGGACATTCACCTGTAGATCCGACCGGAATCTACTTGTCATGCTTAAGGCATAGGAGACATCGTCATGCAAAGCATGGCATACATGATAGAACAAATAGTCGAAGCATATGGGATTTTATCCATGCTCATTCTCGGGCCCCTTCGTGGTCGACATTGAGACTTATCAGCTTAATGCCATGAGACATTGGCAAGAAACCTCACTTGGAATCTTACATGCTAAACCTCTTTAGCACTTTGTCTATGTACCCACTTTGACTCAGGCCAAGTAACCGTTGAGATCTATCTCTATAAATCTTTATTTTTAGGATGTAGGTGGCTTCGCCTAAGTCTTTCATTGAAAAACATTTCCCCAACCAAGACTTGACACTCTGCAAGGTAGGGATGTCCTTTCCAATGAGTAAGATGTCGTCCACATATAGCATCAAGAAGACAATTTCACTCCAACAAACCTTATTACACGAGGCTAATCTTCATTTTTCATAAAGCCAAACTCTTTAACAGCCTCATCAAAACGAAGATTCCAAATTCTTCTGCAAGCTTGCATTAATCCATAAATGGATCTTTGAAGCTTACACACCCTATTAGATACTTAGATCGACAAAACCTCAGTTAGTCATGTACATATCCTCAAGTAAGTTTCATTAAGAAACGTCGCTGACATCCATTTGCCAAATCTCGTAATCATAGTACCGCAACGATAGCAAGAAGAATCCTAATAGACTTAAGCATAACGACATGTGAAAAGGTCTCATCAATGTCAATACCATGAGTTTGTTTAAAACCTTTTGCAATAAGTCGAGACTTAAAGGTCATATCATGTTTGATATTATGAACCCATTTACAACCAATGACCTTAAAGACCCATAGTGGATCTACCAAATTCCAAACCTCGTTATAAGACATTGATCGCATTCTGACTTCATGGTCAGTTTCTCATTTTTCGTAATCCGGCTCATCATTGCCTCATGATATCAGGGCTCATCTTTGATCCACAAGCTCTACGGTTTTTGGTCACCGGGCCACGAACCATCTCTCTTGGGCTCATGATGAATCCTAATCAACCTCTCGTGGCCTCATAAGATGTCCACCAACAACTAGTGGTGAGTCTTGGTGAATTTCCATGGAAAGATTCATGGGAAACTTCTGTGGTTCTTGAACTTTTCTAGAGATGTCCGATTAGCGCCCAAAAGTGTCAAGCTAACCTATTCAAGATGTTTGAGTGCCTTTTACGCATTAATCATAATCAATTAGGCCAATTGATGTGTTCAGTCCACTTAGTACCACCGATGCCATTTCTCGAGTTTGTTTTTGGTGATTTTGGTGTCTTTGCATACCTCGCCCATTATGTTCAAGTTTCACGACAAGTCAGCAGGCCGAACGCTGAGGATTTACAATGTTTTCAACCATAAAAAATGAAGGAATATGAAGTGGATTTTGAAGGAAGGAGGATGCAGTGGGGATGCAGTAGGCAAAGCAGGAATTTTCGCTATGATTACGAAAATTTCGCTAGGATTGCGAAAATTTTGCAATCCTAGCGAAATTGAGAATTTTCGCTAGGCTAGCGAAATTTCGCTATCTAAATGAACGATCGTGCCTAGCGAAATTCCCAATTTCGCTTATCTCACACAAATTTCGCTGGCTAGGAATGTGAATAGCGAAATTAATCGTGATAGCGAATTTCACCTCGCTATCTCGTGAATTTCGCAAAGAAGGAATTCGCATGTAAATTTTCGCTATGCTAGCTTAAACCCCGCATACGAAAATTGTCGCCCCGTGTTTTGAATTTTGATAAACGACCACGTTTTGTTATGTTACCACTTTGTCCCTTATGTAAGCCAATATTTTAGGCAATTTTGTATTTTAACACCTTGGTTTGTACTATATAAAGCCCCACAAACTTGTAACCCTAAGCAACTTTTCATTTTATAAAGTTTCCTGCAGCTTTCATTTTAGGGTTCCATTTGCTCCCTTATCTCTCCTCTTTCTTTCATTTTCTAGGCTGCCAAACACCCCCCTTGAGGATGACAACTCAAGGGATGCTTCAAGGTTTCTCATAGCCTTGGAAGAGAGGGTTGCTAGTCAGTTTCGGGGTCGCGCAGTCGGGCCCTCATGCTTGCTTGTTACAGTATGGAACTATGGTTCCGCCTTCCAAACTAGGCCTTTAAATTATTTGTAATGTCATTCCCTTCTTGGTCAATACTTGTCATGCATTAGGTTTCAGTGCATGCTTAATGCTAGATGCACCGATATCCTTAGATGCCATTTAAGGTTTCACAAAATGAGGCCGCAGTGCTGTGGTTTTAAACTGAATGGACTTTGAATGCATAATACTGGTGGTTGGACTCAAATAGAGTGGTTCTAGGTTAGGTTTTATAGCTAAACAAAGATCCGTTTTGCTTTGACATATGTAACTTGCCATAATGCGAGAAATAACCCAGAGATACCCATTAGCCCATGTTGTCAAGCTAGCGACCTAAACCTTCAAGGTTACCATTTCACACTTCACTTTAAGCCATTACAGTTAGTCAGTAAACAAACAACTCCCACTGTTTTGAACCAAATCCAGAAATCCAAGCAGAAAGCATCACCATTTTCAAACACTGATGCGAATCATTCGTGGGATGAAAACCCATCCCCGTGTTCGAATCTAGGACCGCTATGTCACAAAGAGTTTCACTACCGCAGTTAGGAGGAACTAAGGATACAAATATTGTTGATTCGAATCACCCTACCGTGCACGACCAAAATGGCGCCACGGATGGTGCCAAACTACGTATGATGAGTTTAAGTGTACTTGTAATCAACATTACAAGTGTAGGTGTTTATGCACCATTGGGACAGAGACACTTCAAGTAGATCGCATGCACCGCACACCACTGAGCAAGGCTTTAAGTCACAGGCCAAAGGATCAAATGGATCTCCACCTGAAGAAATAACAAAGTCGCCAGGTACCCCAGTTGAATCCAGCAAAAGATACGACGATGAGGATCACATATACCCCTCCGTAGCATACTCTTCCTCGCATCACATCCCACGAGGCCGGGCAAAGAGACCCTATTTGGTGCCCCTACTCCCCACTTTTCATGGTATGGAAAATGAAAACCCATACACTCACATAAGGGATTTTGAGGAAGTTTGCATAACCTTTAAGGAGGGTACAATTGACATGGATTTGCTTAAGTTAAAGGCATTTCCATTAACCCTCAAGGACAAGGCCAAGATTTGGCTTAACTCACTCCAGACCGAACCATCGGTCAATAGCCGCAGTGCAATTCCTTTAAAGAAATTCTTCAATGCCTATAAGACCAATACCTGAAGAGACAAATCTACACATTTGTCGTTTCGACAATGAGAGGTTCAACGTCGGAGATCTCATTTTAGATTATTTAGCAGCCATCACACTCATTACTGACACTGATAAAGATAAACCACTTCTCTATGGTGGTATGTCTCCGTACCATGAAGCGTACCTCTTGGAAACTATGTGTGTGGAGGAGACTTTTCGAGCAAGAACCCGATGAAGCCAGATTTTTAATTATGTGGTTGAAACATCCAAGGTCAGATTGAGCAAACCCAGAGAAATGGAGAAAATAAGGCCCTCAACCAACCCTGGGGAATTTATGCACTTTCGTAATATTGATGGAAATAGCGTGATATCAACCCTAGTTAGGAAGGAGGAGCTGGAAGGCAAATGACTCATGAAGTGCAGTAAAGGATCAAAACTCGCAATAACCTAATCCATGCAATCACCTTCCAACCATACTCACCCTTTAAGAACACTATCCAATGGTCCTTCTGAAGGAATCGAAGGTCGAATATGCAAATGTCGTAGGTCAATACAAGCCACCACAACTCCACGCCCCGTATGGTAATACCCACAATCACCGAGGAATCACCCGCATCTCTCCCCGTAGCCCAATCCCCTCGTCGCACGTGCTCCCAGTGCCAAACCACGCTTGTTCCTCATCTCAACCATAACCACCACCATCCTCTCCCGTGGAACAAGCCATATTAAATTTGAGCAAAGTAGGTAATTTCAGGAGGAGCAAAAGGGGATCAATCTACAATTGGCACAAAGGATCATTAATCGTAGAAAGCATATCGAACAAGAATAGATTGCTCGAGTTAATCTTAACTCTAAAATTGACAACTAGATCAACAATCATTTGGTATACAATTTGACTTGAGGTGCAGAGAGAGGAAGTCAAATATCGAAACTCAAGAGTCATCATGCAGGTGTTCATCCAATCAATGGACGAGGTGAAGCAATCACTGAGAGCAGAGAATAGATGTCAGCATATGGAAGAAAAGGAAGTCGAGTCGAGAGGGTAATCATCGTTGAGGACTCACGAAGTACTACATGCCACCTCCATTTCCTGTGCACGAGAAGCAAGTAGAAGGCATCCCAAAGAAAGTGTGCATCCTAAGTCCTAAGGCAAAAGTAGGAAGGTCAACATACCCCTTGGGACATCATCAAATGTCCCTCGCTATGCAAAGTTTTTAAAGACTTCAGACAATCAAAAAGGGGTTGGGCATTGAGAAAAAGGCATTTTTAATCGGGAGCGTCGCTGCCATAATCCAGCAAGAAACTCCGCCATAATAAGGATCCGGATCTCCCACAATTCTCAAATACCATTGGTGGACTTGCATAGACAAAGCAATCGCTTAGATTTAGTTGTAAACCCACGCTATACTGTATAAGCAGCTAGGTTTGGGATTCAAACCAACCAACACATCACTTTGCTAGTCATCGCCGATCGATCTGCAAGATTCCTAAGGGAATAGTCGAGGATGTGTCAGGAAGCGTAGACAAATTCTACTACCCAAGACTTTGCAGTGCTTGATACCGGTTAATAGAAACAACAATTACGTACTAATTATCCTCCGAAGACTACTGCCACGCTAATGCAATCATCACTGCTTCAATGAGTCATGCGTCAGCATTTTGGCAAATACGATATCGAGCTGAATATTTTCATCTAGTCACAAGCACAAATCATTGAAGGTGAAATGGAAGAAACAATGAAGTTCAAATGATTAGGAGTTCAGAAGCCAAATGTCCATGAATTGCATAAAATAGCCAACCAAGGTGAAGCAGTTGTTTGGGAGTTGCCATTAGTAGTCACTGCAGAGCAATTGCTCAGTTCAACATCAACCAGTGAGAAGAAAATCAACAATGAGGAATCAATCATCAAGGTCGCAAGACAAACCACCAGGCCGAGGAGCCCTCCCCGACTTACGAGTAATTTAGTTGGACTTTGATTGGTAATTCCAAAAGGCCTTCCCCCCTCCCTCGTGAGAGCCTGGCCCCCGTCTCCCCAGCCACCGCCGCCCCTGCTCGCTACCAGCCACCACCACCAGCCACTGCTTCCGCACGCGCACGCCCGTGTTCCGTTTAGCCTAGCCGCCCTCATTTAAAGGCTTTAGCCCCACTGTCTCGTGAGCCGCCACCAGCCGTGCCTCGTCCCGTCGCTGGGCCGACCGCGCCCGACCCAGCGAGCCTATCGCGCATGAGCCCGAGCCACACCCAGGCCACTTCGCCTCCAAAGAGTTAGCTATTAGCACAAACGTGTTCAAGGTCCCTGCACCGCCTGCAGCCTGTCCAACCCGTGAGTCCCGGTCCAACCGAGAGCACACCCGCCCTACCCCCGCTCTCCGTGTCCTTTCCGACATGCCCATGGTCCGTACTCAGAGGTAGGGTCCGCCCGAGGCCCGAGTCGCCCAAGACTCCCGGCAGAGGAGGTGCCCCCGGCCCAGCCTCCGGGCCTGAGTTTGGCCTTAGCTGGCCCCCGAGGAGCCTGTGGATTCAGGAGGTACTGCACTCAGATAGACTCGGCCCTCCCCGGCCCCCGAGATGATCCAGAGGGCCCGTACATCAGGACCAGGGGAGTCCTCATCATTTAAGCCCGAGCCGACACCTTCACCTAAGAGCGCAGGAGACTCCCATCGCCGGCTATCGCTCGCTTGCACTGAGAGGACCGTATCGTTAGACCCCGATTCCTGGGAAGAACGCCTGACCCACGCCTGTAGATTTTCATGGGAGGTTGAGATACGATGTCCCTGCTGATCGTCGATCCCCCCAGCCCAACGACTCTACGGGACCCACGAGCATTACTCCCTTCTGCCGTTTATGACGCCGCGACATATCTACTATCCACTAGCGGTAGCTTCGGGGCCTACCTATTTATTGACCTCCCGGAGCAAAACAGTCCACTGAGTCTGATTCAGATCGAGTGATCGACCGGAGTTCTCGTAGCGTACGGACATTTCACGATTGGGCCTCGCAGACAAATGGAGGCCAATTCTGGAGGCTATCAAGAGTGGCCTCAGCCGACACATTGGGAGATGGTCCGGATTCTCGCTCGAGACACCACAACAGGACCAATACTATTCTGGAGGCAGCTCCCGCCTCTAATGCTCCTCATAGATCACCTGCTCCGACGCCTTCCGCCACAAGACTACGCCCACCGTGTGGTGCCATCCTCGAGGCTCAGACCGATCCAGGGATTCTGTTCCGGGTCCCTCCGAGCTCATGATGACCGCCTCGCCGCACTCGAAGATGAAGGTCCACCAAGGGCCTGCTCGAGTGTAGGAGTATGACTGGGCCGATGCCACGACTTTGAGCCAGGGTCCCTGCACTGGCCTTTCGGGAGGAGCCCCGGATTGAGAGGAGGATCAGATGCCCTCAGTCCTGGGCTTCCACTGAGCTTAGCCATGGTGATGTCACATTTCTTTTCTCTCCAGCCAGCTAGGACCGTGAGTGAGGTACCTGACGAGGAGGCAGAGGACTCACAGAGGAGAGATGTTCATGTTCCCGAGTGGGCTCCAGATGGAGAGGAGTCCGCCGATATATCTCCCTCCATCTCCTTCTTCCACTGCCGTACCATACCCCCGTCGACACTCCCCCTACCGCCGATGATACGCAACACCCGTGAGTACGTCACGCGCACTGTGGAGCTAGCAAGTGTTAGCGGATGTCATTCTGCTCATCGCTCTGCTACTGCATCGACGGACCAAAGGCTGACTCCGAGCCGAGACCACTTTGTAGCACCGCTTACACCATGCTCCAGCCAGACCATGAGTCATCTCGGTCTCCGCATGTTCCCGCCCCATCGAGATGAGCCCACAAAGCAAGAAGAGAGCAAATTCTTTAGACATGTGCTTAGCAAACAAAGCAAAGAAGAAATACAAGATCCCACCACCACTCAGATCGAGGTGGTCACACTCTTGTCTCTAGCTTTCCTATCGCTATGACTTGTATATATTTTGACTGGGAGGAAAAGTTAAAGTTAGGAGTGTCTTCTCTTATGTTTTTGTATAGTTTTCAGCTTTATCAACTACCTACTAATTTTGTTTAGGATTCATGTATTAGCCAATAAGAGCAAAGGATATTATGTTTAGCTATATTTCATGTGCATAACCATTTTGGTTATATCAAAGCTTTACAAAGACTATTTACGCTTATTATACTGTGCAAAGTACTTTTGTGTCTTTACTTATGTCTATTTTGCTTCAATCGAACAATCAATCAGCTTTAATCGACAATTGAATTGCCTTTTAATTGAAATATTGGAACCCTCAGATACCTTGATGATAGGACAATTCCATGCATGATTCAGTTTTCGTCAATTGAAATTTCAAAGATAAACAACCCGAACATTCCCTTTAGCTAATTCACACACTGCACACCAGATTGTACCGATAGGTTGTGAAATTATATGACTCCTCTTTCACTTCAAGTAAAGCCTACTAGGATTCGTTTGACATCCTATAATAGGTTTAGAAGCATCTATATATAAGACCAATGTTGTCTTCCAAAAAGGGGAAAGAAAAGCAAAAAGAAAAAGAAAAGAAGAAAAGAAAATAAAAGTCGTGACGCTGCTTGAAACCTAACAACACTGCTCGAGGGGTATATGATAAAGCCTTTAAAGCCCGATGCCCTAAACCTTAATTTCCATTGGAGTCATCTAATTTAGTGTTCACTACACGGGTGAACGTGGTAGAGTTTAGCGTGGTTTGTGTGCTTAATTTCAAGTCATTCGGATTCCGGTGAAGCCTCGTGGAGTTTCAGTAATGGGCTGATCTCGCTGATGCCCTAAACCCACCGTCAGAGTCATCTGACCCGCACCCGACTCGTGAAGTCGAGTTTTTAGCACGCATCTCTACAATGTAGTCAACAAAGAAATAAGAGTAGCTAATCCTATCTAGGTTGGTCAGCTTTAAGGCCATGGCGTAGCTGGGGTTGGGGGAAGGAATAATTTTCAATTTATTAGCCTAATCAAGTTACATTAGAACAATTAGATTTGGTGGAACATGTTGATTTCTTGATCCAAAGTTGACCAAAACTAATCCTGGTATGGTTTTTGCCTCTCATGCTCTGGGTTTCTAACAGGTGTAAATTGTTCATTTTAAAGGTAATGCCTATCTGTACATACACTTTTTGAATCATATACACTTTTTGAGAAAACACTGCATACATACCCTTTTGTTTTAAAGATCATGGCGGGACTAGCAACGTGTCGGTCGGGGGTGTGATTAAGGCCCAAAAAGTGTTGTTTTCAACCCTATTCAAGATAGGTTTTGAGTGCTTTTGTGCATTAATCATATCAATTAGCCAATTGATGTGTTCAGTCCACTTAGTACCACTCGATGCCATTTCTCAGTTTGTTTTTTAGATTTTGTGTCTTGCGCATTCTCACCATTATGTTCAAGTTTGATGACAAGTCAGGCCGAATGCGAGAATTTGCTACTGTTTTCAACCATAAAAATGAAGGAATATGAAGTGGATTTTAAGGAAGGAGGATGCGCTGGGATGCGTGAGCAAAATGATGCGTGAAGGTGCCGATGCAAAGAGGCGAAAAGCAGAATTTTCGGCCATGACGCGAAAATTTCGCTAGGATTGCGAAAATTTCGCAATCATAGCGAAAATTTCGCAATCCTAGCGAAAATTCCTAGTTTCGTTATCTCACACAAATTTCGCTTAGCTAGCTTAAATTACGCTGATACGAAATCAGCTCAGAGAATTTCCTCGCTTATTTACAATTCCGCTAGGCTAGCAAAATCCCGCACAGCCTAAATTGCCGCCCTCGTGCTTTTGGAATTCTCGATGCTAAAATCCACCACGCTTTGTTATATTACCACTGGTCCCTTATGTGCTTCAATATTTTAGGCAATTTCAGATTTTCACACTTTGGTTTGTACTATATAAAACCCCCACAAACTTTTAACCCTAAGCAACTTTTCATTTTATAAAGTTTCCCGCAGCTTTCATTTTAGGTTCCATTCGTCCCTTCTCTCCTTTAGCTAAACCCGCATAAATGTAAATCGGCCGCCCCGTGTTTTTGGAATTCGATGCTAAACGACCACGCTTTTGTTATATTACCACTTTTGTCCCCTTTATGTGCTTCAATATTTTAGGCAATTTTGTATTTTCACACTTTGGTTTGTACTATATAAACCCCCACAAACTTTTAACCCTAAGCAACTTTTCATTTTATAAAGTTTCCCGCAGCTTTCATTTTAGGGTTCCATTTGCTCCCTTCTCTCTCCTCTTTCTTTCATTTTCAGCTGCCAACACCCCTCGAGGATGACAACTCAAGTGGATGCTCAAGGTTTCCTCACACCCAGCTATGAGGGTTGCTACGGCTCGGGGGCCGCAAGTTGTCCTCATGCTTGCTTGCAAGGTGTATGGCATTTATGGTTCTGTGCCTTTCCAAACTAGCTTTAATGTCATTTAATGTCATTCCCTGGGTCAATACTTGTCTTGTTTGTGGTTCAAGGCATTAATGCTGCATGCACCGATATCCTTAGATTCCATTAATGAGCCATTGAAATGAGGTCGAGTGCTAAAGTTTTAAACTCGAATGGGACTTCTTGAATGCATAATACTTGTGTCGACTCAAATAGGGGAGGGTTCTGTGTGGTTAGGTTTTATAGTTAAACAAAAGATCCTGCTTTGGCTTTGACTATATGTCACTTGCCATAATGCGAGGAACTGAGGACACTTACATTAGCCCCATGTCATTGCCAGGGACTAAACTCTAAGGTTACGATATTTCACACTTCACTTTAAGCCATTACAGTTAGTCACTAAAATAAATAACTCACTGCTTTGAACCAAATCCAGAATCCAAACAGAAAAGCCTCACCACTTAAACACTCATTTAATCATCGGAGCAAAACTCCATCCTTGTTCCTCGACTTAGACCGCTATTGATGAGTGCAAACTCATCTATGTTTTGAGTTCATTTCATGTTATTTGTGCATTTTATATCCATATTCATGTAAACTCATAAAATTTCATCTAAACTTGGTTTGTAGGGATTATTTATAAAGTAAGTGATTTGGCAAGAAATGAGCAATATATTTCCAAAAGAAGAGTCAACCGAGAGTTTCACAAATAAGGCCATTGGGAAGATTAATTTTCTGTACCATCTGGAACATAAAATGGTTCAAATTCTCTCATGGCTGCATTCTACATTCAAAGAGCTTTCCAACGAGTACTCACATGCCCAAATCCGAAGTTAAAACGACAAGTTATGGCCCCGATAAGTTAGGAGAAGAAACCGGCCACAGTTCCAAAATTTGTCGCGAATATTGTGAGTATATGTCGCGATCAGAGAGTATTGCCGCGACCGATGTCGCTGACAGAGAGTGTCAGGATCGATGTCATGACAGAAATGCAGTGTGTCGCGACAGTAAAACCTTTGTCGCACCCTCGAAATGTCGGCAGAAACTCAAAAAGGCCGAAAATTGGAGTTTTGACCTAATTTCAAGCCCATTTCAATCTCAGACCATATTTATACTGCTTTTAGGTAAAAGAGGGAAGTTGAAGATTGGAGAGCCTCTCTCGGGTTTTCTCTAGGATCATTTCCATTTTTCCAGCTTTTTCTCAGATTTTATTTGTTTTAGATTCAGAGCGCTTAGAGCAAGATTAGTTTCTATCAAGAGATTTCGATGCCGTATAATATAGGTTCATTTCACTAAGGTTCAGACAAGGATCAAGCTAAAATATGGATTTTTCTCTTAAACCTGCCATTTCTTAGTTTTAAGGCAGATTTTTATTTTTACAGATCTAGAATAGTTTTCGAGCATATTTTTATTTCTATTGAAGAGATTTGTGTCAGACTCGTATATTCAATTTATTTACTGGCTGAGGTGAAAAATTTAAGCTCAAACTGGTTTTTCTTCTTCTGATTTCTTTCTTCATTTTCTTACTTTTGCTTCATGATTAGTGATGATTGAAATCCAAGTATCGGAACATTAAACACTTCTAGGTCGGGGGATTAATCATGAACATTTAGATTTGCGCTTTTTCCGTTATTTTCAGGGTTTGGAAATCGACTTATGGCACTTCGTAAGGTTCATATAATGAATTTGCTTGGAATATTAGTAGCTTATACCCACAAAAGAGATGTGATTCGTTCGATTTTATGGCGCCTCGAGGACACAGAGATGGAGATTCCTTTAGGAGTAAAGAGCCAGAACTCTAGTGGGTATGCTAGACTAATATTCGAACTAATGAACTCGAAAAATTACTTCGGAGCAGATCACTAATTTACCACGTGTGAGGATTAATTAGATGATGTATCAAATTAGTTGATCGTGAGGTTTCTCCTTAGTCTAATGAAAGATCTTGATCCCGTGTTAGCAAATATCTCATGAAGGAGATAGAAAAATTTTATTAGACTAAGGACGAGATACCAATTATACTGAGAAGGCTTCAGATTATCCCGTTTATTGCCAAGGCAAGAATTTTTCACCTAAGAAATGGTCATGAAGTATCAAAAGAAAACAATCAAATCTTAAAGAGCCACAATTTTACAGTAAATTATTTGCACTCATTTGCCCTAAAAGGAATACGATCTCTAACTAGTGAAATGGCGCATGATTTAAACTAAAGCCTATACTACATCGTTTTCGGACAAATCTAAAGATTCAATTACAATTGTCGCGCTTCTTACAAATGCAAACTGCTTTGTAAATAATTATCCCCATCCCAGCGACTCTCTTCATACCTTAATTAAGTAGTTGTTTATTTGGTAGATTTAGATTAGTTTTAAATCAGTTTTTGTTTCAATTAAATTGATTTTATTCCCACATCCTATTTGATCGCTAAATAAGAGCCCTTGTAATTCAGGTGATCAAATTCCACCAGATAACATCCAATCCTCAAGGGTACGATATCCCACTCCCAGAGTCCATTTATTATCAGATAATCTGCACTTGCTGCTAGTGTCAGTGTTGGAAATACTTTTCATTTCAATTTTTTAGTATACTTACTTTGCTTCAAATCGGCCAGTATTTACCAGATTCACTCCCTTGGCCATATTCATACATCATTTGGTCTAGTTTTAACAAGTTTTTGCCACGCTTCTGGGATTAGACAATAGTCCTTTGGTAATAGTGTCATAAATTTATATGTCTTTTTGGGTCACCTTACAAGTTCGCGCCGTTGTCTGGGACAGTATTAATGTCCTTTCGGCAATAAATGGCCATACCCAGATACGCTTCGCTTCACCTTACAAGTTTTACGGCGTCGTCGGATCGAAAGAATTCAAGAATCAATATCGATGAAAGAAGGAAATACAAATTTGGACATTTTAAGGAAAAGAACAAAATAAATTTTTCAAGCAAAGGGGGATATTTCGCCACTAATCTTTAACAAACCAGATTGAAAATATTTGTCACTCAAACTAATCCTATTAATGTAAGTGTGTTGGATTCGGGACAAAATTTTAATGCATGTGAAATGCAATTATCGACCGATTCCGTACCGACACGCACTGTAGAGGACACCTCGTAAGTCAGAAAGATCAAGAAGGCGTAAAACCCAACCGCGCAGATGAAAGGCGACTGTGACGAGGTACATATACAGTTAGAAGACCTCCAATCGCGATACAATGGAGGACTTCCTGAGACCAATTATACAGATGAATACTCGCTAATCGTGAATACCGCAGCTGGATGCCACAATTTTGAATCAAGCCAAAGACTGACATAATGGTCCAACAAAGATCGCCATCGGTCATCCCACCGGGAAGACCCAAACGAGCACCTGGGAAGATTTCTCAGGATGGCTAATACAGTGAAGTTGAATGGGGTGAGACCAGAAGTCATCAAGTTGCATCTATTCCCATTCTCTCTAAGAGATACAGCAGCTACATGGTATGAATCATTACCATATGGTTCTGTTGATACTTGGGAGGAGTTAGTTGAGGCCTACTTAGGTGTGATTCTTTCCCCAAAATTTCTAAATCCGCCGTAAAGTTAAGGAGGGAAATCATCATGGTTCCAAAGAGCACGAAGCTCAGATGTAGCTTCGGGAAAGATTCAAACGTTGCCGAGAAGATGTCCACGTATGGGATAGATCCGAAGACTGATGACATTGTATATCATGCCTTGAATGATATATCAAAAGGGATCATCGATGCTTCATGTCAGGAGCATTCAAATGAAAAAGTGTCAAGAGTAAAAGAGCATATCAAGACCCGGTTAAATGTAACATGAAACCCTTCGAAGCCAAGAGAAACAAGCAGAGGAAAGGGGATCATGGAGTCAGTAAAGATGACGCCCACGGAGCTGCGTCGATGCCATTATGCATGTGTTGGCTAAGCAAGAAAGAAAGACGCACACCCATGAAATAGGAGCTATTCATTGAGAAGGAGTCTTTGAGAGACTCTGAAAGAACAATTATATGATCTTTGAAGGGTTAATTATGGGCAGGCAAGCTACCTTTAAACCCAGTGCTAACCTTCGACACATTATCACCCCGACCGCGGGAACCATGGGAGATTTCTCTTATGGTGGAGAACCCATACAAGGCCCCGAGGCACCCGGACGAAACCCTCCACGGGGGTTATCAGCCGTGCGCCCGGTTAGGAAGCAACAGCAAGGAAATGAGCAAAGCAGAATCTCAGGGGTCGAGAGAAGGGTATCTTTTAAAGAACAGATATTTGCGATCTGTGGGGATAATAAGGCTGTTGAAACTCGATGAACCAAAATTTAGGAGGAATTGGAAGCATTCTTCAATTCTGGAAATTTTTCAAATTTCTTTGATGCATCCACAGAGCACCGGAACCACCAGTAGGGCGATTAGCCACCCAACCTGCAAGCAGGAGGAAGATGCCTTCCCAGTAATCTGAGAAAAACCAAAAATTTGCATATTTGTGCGGCTTAGGAGTGGGAAGGAGTTAGAAGAGATGAAAGAAAAGATAGCAATAAACAAAGAAATGAAGACCAAAGGGGAAGAGACCTTTGGAGAATGACAAGAAAGAGAGTAGAAAGAAGAACATCAGATCAGCTTTAAGTCACATTCATAGCTGAAGTCAAGATGGAGGAGCGGTTGCGAGGTTCTTGAAACTTTCCGGAAAGCAGTAGTATGCCTTTCTTGAAGTGGTGACTCAGATGCCGCTTTGTAAGTGAGACACTGCTAAAGCGAAAAGAAAAATAGTAGAAGAGGAATGAGTGAATCTCACGCCACTTGCGGTCACGATGGCTCAGAGAAAAAAGAACTACGATAAAGATGAGGACCCCGAAGGGTTTCCCAATTCCTTGTATTGTTGGAGGAATGGAATTCGAGCTCTGTGAGCTGAGGGCTGATATCGATCGATGCCTCTTTCTGTGAAAGTGGGTTTGGGGAGCTTATACATTTACTCTTGAGTGAGAACTGGTCGATGGTAAAACACGAAGGGTCATTTGAAAGTGTTAGTCCAGCATTGGGAGATTTGTATTTTTGTAAGACTATGATCACGGACATGGAAGAAGATTCACAAGTACCCTACTATTGGGGAGAAGACCATTCCTAGCTACTTTGTTTGCTGCAGATTGACATGCAAGGAGTTCTTATCTTGAGGTTGGAGAAAAGGCTGTTGTTTTTAACTTGATCAGTGTAAAATATAAACGGGGATGAGAAGGTTGCAATGTAGTGGTGCATCACCCTTGACCCGATGTTAATGATTGTAATACTCCCGGTTTTTATAATGAAAAAGGAGTGAATTCCTAGTATCAGAAGGTATACAATGCAGATTTCACTCTGAGTTTCTATTCTATAGAAAGCTGTGTTGAGCTTGAAGCAAAACGGAAATGATAATGGGAAAATAGTAGAAAAAATTCATCAAGAGACCCGGTCTGAAGATTAGTTTTGAAAGAGTTGCCATGTCATTTAAAGTATGCTACTTGGTACGAAGAAAAAAACCGGTGATCATTTCAGCGGAGACTGATTATCTTTGAGGAACGAATTCTTGAAAATATTAAGGAAGCATAAGGAATCACTAAATTTGGTCCATTGAAGAATTTGAAGGGTATTAGTCAACAATTTGCGACATGGGTGAAGGAGACAAGAACTAATACGGCAGACACTTCAGAAATTTGAATCCGGTGATGAAGGAAGTAGTCGAGAAGGAGTGCTCAGGTGTTGAATCTGGTTTTTATCCTTCTTTCGGATAGTCCTTGGGGTGAAGACCAGTCCATATGGTTTCAAAAGAAGGGGTTCTTTGTGATGAAAATGAAAAAAAATGAGTGATTCAATAAAACGTGGCAAGGATGGAGGTATGTATTGATTACGGGGAAGTTGAATACAACAACGAGAAAGATCATTTTCCTTTGCCTTTCGTATTGTTGATCGGATGTTGGACGGGTTAGCGGGGACACTCACTTTGTTTTACGGATGAATTTTCGAGGTACAATCAGATTGCTATTGCAGAGGATCGAAAGACACATTCATGCCATATGGTACCTTGCCTTGAAGGATGCCATTTAGGCTATGTAATGCTCAGTACATTCGAGGTGTATGATGTCTATATTCTCGATTTGGTTGAAAAGAAGTGATGGAGATTTTTCATGGATGTTTCTTGTGTATGGATCGGCTTTGATCGATGTTTAAACAATCTGGAAATAGTACTTTAAGATGCAGAGACAAGCGTTGCTTGAATTGAGAAAAATGCCATTTATGGTAGCAGAAGGTATTGTTCTTGGCGTAAAATTTGCGCTCTGGACTAGAAGTTGACGGTCCAGGTATCCATGCTCTGACTCTTACTTTACCCACGATCAAAGGAGTAAGAAGAAGCTTCTTGGGGCATGTTGGATTTTCTGGGGAGTGTCAAGATTTTTCAAAAATATCCGGACCATCTTTGATTGCTGGAAAGAGGATACGAGGTTTGATTTGATGACTCCCTCTGAGGATGCTTTTGATGAAATCAAGTCAGTTAGTGCAAGCTTTCTATAATGTTCACCCGGCATGGGATCGGATTTGAAGTAATGTGATGCCGGTGATTTTTTCCATGGGGCCCGTGTTGGGGCAAAGCGAGAAATGATGGGTGTATCACTACGCTAATGGACCTTGATGAAGCACTGGTAGACTACTTCGGCAGGCGAAAGGAGATGCTAGCCATAGTATTTGCTTGTGAAAATTTAGACAATACATTTTTGCAAAAAAAAAAATCATGTGGTAATTCACAACGATCATCTGGCGTCAGTAGTTAGGTAATGAAAAAGGAAACTAAGTGATTGATAAGGTGGAGTGTGTTGTTCTTGAGGAGTTTGATTTGAAATCGAGGATAAAAAGGGATGTGACAATGTGATGGCTAATCACTTATTAGTAAGAAGAAGCGATGGCCGAAGAAAGAAAATGGCAGGTGCAGAACTTCCCGGATGAGCAATTGTTTTAAGGTTTTCCTTCCAAACTTCCATGGTATAACGTGTTATACAAATTATCTGGCTGTAAGATGTGCCAGATTCAGCCAGCGAAGGAAACTGATGACAGCGGGTGATATATTTGGGATGACCCACTGTATTCAAGAGAATCTTGACATGATAATGAGAGATGTATTGCGGAAAGTGAACAAGGCAACATTATGATGAATGCCATTGCATCATATGTGGAGGACATTTTTACGGAGAAAGAAACATTTCGCCATGAATGCTCCCGATCGGGATTTCGGCACTATCTTGAGGAGATTGTGCCTGAGTGGGTTAAGTGTGTGATAGATATCAAAGATTGGGAATATCGACAACGAGAATGAAATGCCCTCAAGTGTGTAGGTGATGCAAATTTTGATGTATGGGGTATGGAACACATGGGACCTTTCACGCCCATCATGAGAGCCCTATTACCTCACGCTAGCGAGTAGTTGTTTAAATGGGTGGAAACGGTGAACAATCGAGGAATGATGCTAATAGGTTATTGAGTTTCTTGCGAGAAGAATATTTTGAAGCGATTTGGAACCCCAGGAACCATCATTAGTGATGGGGAACCCGTTCTGAGCAAAATATTTGAAACTCATAGCGGTATGGGATCCAGCATGTAATGAGTTTGGAAACTGTAATGCAGGACCAATGAAGATGACTGAAATTTCAACAAGGAATCGAAAATACTTGAAAAGAATTTGTGAGCTCAGTAGGAAGGATTAGTCTTCCAAACTTGATGATGCACTTTTGGGCTTACGGAGTTTGCAGCCTAAGAGCCTTCCGTTGGAATGTCCCCATCTGAGTTGTTTGAAAGCAGACAATGTCATCTACCTCTTGAATTAGAATACAAGGCAATGTGGGCGTCAAAGTTAAACTTCGATTTTAAGTTGCGAGGAAGAAGATTACTCATTTGTCTGAATTGGAAGAGCGAAATGACTTATATTGATGCTCGAATATCTGAAGATAAGACAAAGAAATGGCATGATCAGGAGAATTTTGAGAAAAGTTCAGGAAGCAGAACGAGGTTCTGTTTGCTCTAGGCTAGTATTTCAAAGGGGTAAAATCGATTGGAGTGGGCCATACGGTGGTGTGAGTACTCATTTGGGCGGTGACATAGCGAAGCGGGAATGTGGGGAAGGAGTCTAAAGTGTGGACAGAGGTTAAAGCATTATCTAAACGGGGAAGAGGAAAATGAAGAACTTGGCTGGTTCTTGAGGGAAAAGATGAAGTACCCTGGCTTGTGGAGATCCGGCTAGGACTCAGGCTAAGCGGCCCAATGGGAAATGACCCAAAGGAGTTTTAATTCTGGTTTTAAGTTTTTTAAATATTTTTCTTTTAGTGCCCAAATTCAGTTCAGATTTGTTTACATAAGGATTGAGTTAATGGTTTAAATCAATTGAGTTTAATTTAGATTTTTGTGAATTTTGCAGTAAGCTTCTGCAAGGTTCAAAGACATGAATGGCAAGGCAATCACGAGAACAATTCCAGCGGCTTGCAGAAAAGGCACCACATGAGAAAAGGGGAGTAACTTAATCCCTAACTCAATTCTATAGATATACTCGAATTGCTTGTTAAATCTTTTTACTTAAGAGATACCACAGTGAATTGCCCTAAAAGGGTTAAGACAATAAGAGAAAAAGTTTTTGGGAATCGATGGGTTAAGGGTTTAGGGCGCGTCGGAAGGTTATGTCGACATAGTGATGTCGCGACAAAACATTGATGTAGTGTTTGTGCAGAGAAAGGTAGCGATGTGTGAATATTGGAAGGAAGAAGGTACATGTCGCGATACCAGCTGTGAAGTGACAAGCGAATTAAGTTTAGATAGAAAAGTCGTGACATCAAACAATTTCTAGAAACTTGTATTAATAGCGACATCCTAGGTATGTCAGCGACATAAATCTTGACAAATTACCAACTACTCATTTGAAAAGCCTAAATTTAATGATCTCAGATAAGAGGCGAGGTGAGTCGCGACGTGTGTAATTGAAGCGTGCCAAGTGGCCCACGAACATTGATTGATTGCAAGCGTTGGAAACTTTCTCATTCCTCCAACCACATAACTATTCACCTTAGATCTTCATACGAGATCTCGACCCCAGAAGGCCTGGCATTCAGGCCTTCTGAAAAGGAAACTTTTCTCTCGTTTTCAGTCATTTGAGAATTTGCCTAGTCCTAACCTAGACGAGATTATGAGACATGAACAATCAGAAGAAGAAACTCGCGAAACGAGTTAGATGAGATTCAATTCGGAAGAACAAGCCCAGGAGAGGTGCCATCGAAACACCTCTCGAAGCTCAAACAAACTTCTCGAGAAATAGAAGGAAAGGGAAGGGAGAGAAGAAGTAGAAGATTTGGAGTCTCGGTGAAGCTTATTCCGAGTGGAAGAAGTATTATGCTAACAAGGGTTTGTTGTAGAGGAGATTCAAAACCTGTCATAACCAAGGAGATGATAAACGAGAGAGGATGGAGTCTCTGCGCGCACGAAAATCGGGGTATGCGACCATGGTAAGAGAGTTTTATTCAAATTTGGTAGGGAGAGGAGGAGCGGAGTTTGTGTTAAATTACGGGTTTCATATGAGCTAAGGCCATCAGCGATGCCTATGGCACAGCAATGCATAAGCATGGTTCCAAATTCAAGAAACTTTTGGAAAAACCAGATTTTTAGAAGATTTAGAAGCTCAGTGGAAGGGTGTAGTTAGACCCGAGGAGGAAGGAAGGCGGGAACTGCGAGCGGGAAGCCTCGTTTGAGGCGAAGGTATGGTTTTACTTCCTAGCGTACGTTTGGTTCCCATGAAAACACGTGTGCAGTGAGAGAACAATAGGTACATCTTCTTTGTATGCCGTTCTAAAAGGATCTGAAGATGAATGTAGGAGTTGTTATTGAGAATTCTATCATGAGGTATCATGAAGGGAACAAAAGAGTCTTATTCCTCACTGACAACAATTACTAATCTATGCTTGGAAAAATTTGGGGTGAAAAGGAATTTGGGAATCGAGAGAAGAAGTACCAGGCTTCACCGCCGACGAGTTAGCGAAGGACCCGAGCGGAGGAAAGAGTCTTGGTGAGAATAGAGGTGAAGCCCAGTGGATGTGAAAAGGAGACTTAGGGGGCCAGCTGATCAGAGGAAGCGAGGCACCCGGAGGAACTCACGACAACAATGATTACATGATTGCGAACTGATGAAGGGGCGGGATGAAGGCAGCCCGATAGACTTCTCCATCCCACTCCCGCGGGTTCTCTCCCACAATGAAGCAGAATTTAACATGGAGAAAGCTGAGAGGGAGCACAAGAGAGAACAATTCGATCTTTGGAAGCTCTCGGTACTGTAAAGAGAATAGAAGAAGAGAGGGTGAGACACAGGGGAATTCAGAGAAGGCATGTGAAAAATAATTGAAAAGAAGAGACCGGCGGTGGGAGGAAGAGCTAAACGAGAAAGAAAAGGAGCATGGTGGAGCTACAAAGAAGGGAACTTGATGGAAAGGCGGAACGAAAGAGACGGATGGGAAAATTTTGAAGCGTGAGGGAAGAGTTTAAAGAGAAATGAAGGAAAGAGATCACAATCACATTACGAAACTCGAAACTAAGTCATGAAGCTTTTATAAC
Organism: Tetrastigma voinierianum; assembly: GCA_016808115.1. Lineage (NCBI taxonomy): Eukaryota > Viridiplantae > Streptophyta > Magnoliopsida > Vitales > Vitaceae > Tetrastigma > Tetrastigma voinierianum. The sequence continues at coordinate 108,063 of JAEQBH010002746.1, read as the reverse complement.
AATCGGTTTGAGCGTGATTCTCAACTCCTAACATTGATAAGAGAAAAGAATCTGAGCATGAAACCAAATTTTGGGAGCAAATCAAAGGGCTTGAAGTTACTACTCTGAGTCTCTGAAGGAGTTTGAAAACAAACTGAATGATAGAGACAAAAAGCAAAGGGAGGTTGAATCCTACAGGCAGAAAGAATGGCTAGAAAATTTGGATTTGATTAACAACAATCTTTCTAAATTCTTAGAAGTCATGACTGAAATGGAGAATACAATGAATGGCTTGGGGAAGGCGGGATGGCTGAAACAGAAAGTTGATCTACAATGAGATTTTCATTGAAGAAACGATTGAGAGAAACGAGAAGAGAAAGGAAGAGAAGGGAAATGAAATTCCCTCCATTCCCATCTCATTTGAACACTTTAGACCTGGAACCCCTAATATTTTTTGCTACCTCTTCTAAAAAGAAAAAATAGACCTTCTCCCTGCCTAACCTTCCTTACCCTCCTTATCCCATACTGTAGTATCCAACTGTTGCAAATGAATCAGAAATAAAATGAGAAATTTAAATTGAATTGTTGTGTGCTATTTTGAATTTGTTTGTTCAATGTTGTGTTGCTTTGTGGTTGCATGATTAGGAAATTGTGGAAATAGTTCCGAGAATAAAAGCTGGCGAGAGGTGTGAGCTTGGTGGATAAACTGATTAGATTAGGAGTCGCTGAAATGCGGAAAAAATTGCAGAATAAGGACAAAATTCATATAGTTTAATTGAAACACAAGGTGCAAAAGTTACTTATATTTAACTGATAAGTCGAGAATAGAGGAAGGTAATACAATAGAAGGAACAAAACATATTTTGAGTTTGTGGTATGAACAATAAGTCAAGGAACCTGTGAATATCAATTAACTTAACTTCTCATCAATAAAATGAGTCAAGATACTCCTTATAGTTGGTCATGACTGTTCAATCAGGATTCTAGAATTTGTTGGAATTGTGATTGAGGCGAACTCCACAGGTGATACGGTGGCGAGATCTAAGTCTAGATCCATTCTTGGATAGTTTGACCATTAGCCATCCTATTAATATGCTGATGCATATATACCTTAGTTCCATTAATTGAGATATAAATAAGTGATTTTTCCAAAAAATAAGCAGTAAGAGCCTGACCATCAGAAAAGTCAATCCTTTAGTAAAGAACCAATGATTACCCGGGAATTCGAAGGAAGAAGAAAATGAAGTTTGGGGAGTATATGTTTAGGAACTCAAAAGGGAATGAAAAAGAAAAAAAAAAGGCAAAAGAGCGAGAAAATGCAAGCGAGAAGAGAGAGCTACAGGGATAAGTTTATCTTGTGAGAAACTTGCTCTCTTGAACAATTAAGTTCTTAGGGGTGTTTCAACACTGAGTGCCCTAATGCCAACTAGTATGGGAGCTGCTAACCCAAAGTTAGCTAGAGTGTAGAAAGCCTAAAAGTTAAAACATTACTATCCTGAATGGTGACAAACTTTAAGGAAAATTCCCGAGTGAAGTACAGAGTGAGAAATAGGGGGCATACAGTTCTGAATTGAAGAAATCAAAGAGATGTCCCAAACATGAAGTTTAGGGGAGTTTATTAGAGAAACTATAAGAAAGAAAGGGCAGAAGAGGAGAGAAAATGTTCAGGGTAATCTTAACCTAAAAATTCCTTCCATCCTACCCATTACAAGCCTAACAATATAAGCCCAAAGACACGATTGATCTTGAAGGTGAGTCACTACGTTAGTGGGATCGTATGAAGAACAAGCTGTATGGAATTTGGAAGAATGGAAACAATCGAAAATTGTGGAAGGAACTTTAGGTAGTTAAATGACTCAGTATGAAAATGAGAAAGGAAAATAATCCGCATTATTCAACGAGGATCAATGAATATGTTGTTTTGTAAGCAATTTCAACGATTTAGTTTTGCATAGCATAAAGTAGAGACTGACCTTGAACTGGACTTGTGGCTAGATATCGAGAAAATTAACCATACCTTGCATTTCAATTAAGTGGATACCCTTTGCGAAACGAATCAGAAAAATGTCATAAAAATTTTTTCTTTTTTTTTTTATTTTGTTGCCTTTTGAGGACAAACAATTCTTTCTTTGCTGCTTGAATGACAAAAAACTTTAAGTTTGGGGAGTTTTGATGAGCTTAAAAGTCATCTATTTTTTAGTCCATTTTTAATTGATTTTAATGTAAATGATTAATTAAGATGCGAGAGATATGAAACTCATAATTTGTTATTGCGGGAAGTATAAAGAAAGAAAGAAAATACGGTGGAAAAATACGATGTAGGCGGAGTAAATACGAGGAAAATAGCGGGGCAGAAATGAAAGCAAGCGGATTGTATCTTTGCGAGTTTTGGGGTTTACACAGTCCAGTGATGAGGTCGCGACATCAGGAAATTGAAGGAAATCTGATGCAGGTCGCGACAGGGATCACAAGATATCGAGGTCGCGACATGAGACTTGCTCATGTGAAAGCTGTAAAGAATTGAACTATTGTCGCGACGAGAGATCGAAGTCGTGACATCAGGAACCACAGTTCAAAGTTGCAGTGTCATGAAGTGAAGTCGCGACAAGATATTGATGTCGCGACATCAGGAGCACAAGTTAAAGGCTGCAAAAGACTTAAGCTGATGTCGCGACGTGGGATCGATGTCGCGACATGGATGATGTCGCGACAGCAAGAGCAATCAAAGGAAAAATACAAGTGCTTGACGGGTTGACATCGATATCTGGTAGAGGTGCGACAAAGAGACCGATGTGGCGACATCAGAGACAAGTTGAAACTGCGAGAAGACATATGTTTGAGGTCGCGACGTGAGATCGAGGTCGCGACATGAGGAGAGACCAGTTGAAATCTGCGAAGGGCGTGACTAGATGCTGACGGGGGAGATTATTTGTCCCAGCGACCACAAGCTGACCAGTTGAGAAGCTCCGAGGAGGAACTAAGTTGAGGTCGCGACAAGAGATCGATGTCGCGACATCAGAAACCATCGGATGAAAGTGAGAAGAAATGAAGCTGCTTTGTACGACAAGGACGAGTCGCATTTATCGAAGATTAGTTGGAAGAATGAATTTCATTTAGTTGATGTCAAACGAAGCGATCACGACCACGAAAGCGACCAGTGAAAGTATAAACCATGAGTTGATGTCGACAAAGAGATCGAAGTCGCGACCGCGAGTTGCCGGTTGAAGTTTGAAGCTTCATAAAGTGATGTCGCGACGAGATATAAATGTGACATTAGGAGCGACCAAAGATCAAATCCACGAGTACGAGAGATGTCACGTGAGAAGTAGATCGCGATATGGAAGACTAGTGAAACTTGCAAAAGCATAAGTTGAAATTCGCGACGTGAGATTGAAGTCGCGACATCGAAATGTCAGTTGAGAGCACGCAAAGGCGCGAGGTGATGTCAGCGGCGTGGGTTGGGTATAATCGCGACATGGATGATATGTGACAAAGTCAGTCGCGACTGAACATCAAAATGGGCCAACCCACTTAGAAATCGAAAAAAAAAAGCGCATTGGGATTAGGGCTGAGAAACCACTATATCTGTGACTACCTAACCATTGGTACTTGGCGCACCTGAAGCCAGAAGAGGTCTAGGTAGCTGAAGGCTCATTTTTCTTTATTTTTCTTTTAGTTTTCTTTTCTTTTATTTTCTTCATTGTTGATAATTACAAGTTAGATTAGATCTATCAGTTTTGATTACCCCGTTCTAACACTAGTGTTGGCTTGAAGTATGTAAATGCAGAATTTACGCTCATGAAGACTACTAAAACTATTGTTCATCCATGTCGGTAAAATTCTGCTCCTTAGCAAGAAACAACTCTTTTTCTTTTTTGAAATGTGGGGTTAGGCTCATAGTAAGTGATACTCCTTGTTCCATAGGTGGGTCATTACGAGATTATTTAGTTCATTGATGAATAAGGAAATTAAACATTATATGGAGCAATTCATCTTCACTTGAATATTCCTCCATGAGTACCTCACAAATAAGAAAACAAGAAAAGAAAGTACAAAACCTAATGGTAAAAAAAAAATAAAATAAAAAAATAAAATAAAAAACCTAAGAAACAACTCTGACAAAATAAAAAATAAAAAAAAATTGCCTAAATTAGCAAATCACATTCTTCAAAAATGTCAACTTCAGTAGAGAAAGTAAGCCCGCCAATCCTCGACCTTGACACTTAAGCTTGTAAAAGGTGACCAAAAGACATATACAAATTATGAAACTATTACCAAGGACTATTGTCTAATCTTAAACAGCAGCCAAAAACTTGTAAAACTGACCGACAAATGATGTATATGTGAAAACATAGGTCAAGGTGGAATGTGGTAAATACTCAAAAGCGATTTGAAACAAAGTAAGTATACTGTGAAATGAAAAGTATTACCAACACTCAACCCCTTTCCACTTGAGTGCACGGTCATACAAGTAATAAAGTGGACTCTAAGGAGTCAGGATATCAAATACCCGAGGATTGGGGTTCTCTGTTGGAATTTGATCTCTAAGATTACAGGGCTCTTGTTTATTAGGCGACCAGTAGGATATCGAATAAAATCAATTTAATTGAAACAAAACTGATTTAAAACCTAATCCTAAAAATCTACCAAAATAAACAACTACTTAATTCTAAAAGGTATGAAGGAGTCACTAGGGATGAGATATTGTTTCACAGCAGGTTGCATTTCTGAAAATTTTAACATTTGTGGTGAATCTTCGGATTTGTCGAGAGCAATGTAGTATAGCTTGATTTCTCCATACACCATACATTTCACTAGTTAGAGATCCATATTCCTTTTCTAAGACAAATGGGTCTAAATAGCTACTTGTAAAATTGGCACTCTTGCGATTTGATTGTTTCTTTTTCAATACTTTACGACCATTTCTTAGGATCGAGAAGAATTCTTGCACTCCCATAAACGAGGATAATCACGGCTTCCTACGATATAATTAGTATACAAATCTTGAATCTAATAAAATTTTCTATCTCCCTAGATTAGATCTTTGCTAACACGCGGGATCAAGATCCTTTCATCGGACTAAGGAGAAACCTCTGAATCAGCTTAAATTGATATCATCGGTAATCCTCACACCATGAGTAAGTGGTAGATCTATCAAAGTAATTTTCCCGAGTTCATTAGTTCCAAGATTAGTCTAACATACCTAAGTTGCAGCTCTTTACTCTCGGGAATCTCCATCTCAATCTGGGAGGGCCTCTTGTCCCGAGCAAAGATACGACTCTTTGTGGTATAAGCTACTAATATTCGAACAATTCATTATATGAACTATACGATTATATAAATTCAGTTTTCAAACCAGTAGAAATAAGCGAAAGAAAGCTGAAATCTGAATGTTTGACAATTGATCTGACCACAGGGTGTTTAATGTTCCATTCTTGGATTTCAATCATCCACTAATCAAACAAAAGTAAGAAAATGAAAGAAAAGAAATCAAGAAAGAAGAGAAAAACCCGGTTGAGCTTAAATCTTCCTCAGCCATTAAATAAATTGAATATCCGATCTGACACAAAATATCTTCAATAGAAATAAAAATATGGTGAAAACTATTCTAAAATCTAGCTCAAAAATAAAAATGCAAACAAAAACCCAAAAATGGCGGTTTAGAGAAAACCCATGAGAGAAAATCGATTTTTAGCTTCAATCCTTAATGAACCTTAGTAGAAATCGAACCTACATTATCTGACATCGAAATATTTTCAATAGAAACAAAAATCTGCTCTAAAAGCGCTCTCCAAATCTAAAACAAATAGAATCTACGGAAAAAGCGGAAAAATGGGCGGTCTAGAGAAACCCCATGGAGAGGCTCTCGATCTTCACTTGCACTCTTTACCTAAAGTATATATATTGTCTAGGGTGAAATGGGCTAAGTGGAATTCGAAAATGATTTTCGGCCTTTTTTCAAGGATTCTTTGCGGCGTTCGGTCCCGCGACACCACGGCTTTGTCGACACCAACTGTGTGCGACACCAAAATGGTGTCCGCGACACCCGAATAATGCGACACCCGACTTTACGTCGCGACACCGGCTTTCTGTGTATTTGCGACTCGGTCGCGACTAATTTTAGACGACAAGCGGTTTCTTCTCTAACATCCGGGGCCATAACTTCTTCGTTTAACTGGTTGGGGCGTGGCTGAATTGCTCGTTGGAAATACTCTTTGAATGTAGAATGTGCAGCTATGGGGAAATTTGAACCAGCCCCGTGATGTTCCAGATGGTACAGAAAAATTAATCTTCCAGTCTTGTATTTGTGGGAGCTCGGTTGACTCTTCTTTTGGGAAATATATTGCTCATTTCTTGCCAAATCACTTGCTTTTCATCAATAATCTACAAAACCAAGTTTAGGAAATTTTGAGTTTTACATGAATATGGATATTAAATGCACAAAATAGCATGAAAATGAACTCAAAATATGGATGAGTTTTCACTCCCATGCCCCAAACTTGAAGTTTTGCTTGTCCTCAAGCAAGGAGAAGAAAAAAAAAAATTGCTTGTCCCGAGCAATGGAAGAAAGGATTCAAATTTCACCCTTGTTATTTAACCAAAATGAGTAATCAAGCTTTGCAAGAGGTATGTGATATGTGTCTCGAAATTACCCTTACTAGGAATATAGAGAATATGATCGAGATAATTTATTCATTTTAATAGTGAATTAATACCATAATAGGAGCAATTTAGATCATGTGGTTCTCACTAGTGTGTGTGTGTGTGGTCTTCCTCGGCTCCAAACAATTGCAAGCTAGATGAGTTTATGAGGGTGAGTGAGATAAGTAGCGGATCTCCTAGATAATTTATTTAGAGTTCCATAGGCTTGTTGTTCTTATCACTCTCCACTAATGTAGGCACACACAATTCTCAAGATCAAGTAGGTCTTTATAAGCTTGTAATATAAGGCTTGGGTAAGGGGTAGTTGGAGTAGTCATTTGAGAAAATTTAAAACTTACCCAGTATCACGTATTTTCTGCCCGGCTCTACTCATCCGATTCTTACCGTCGACATAGTGACACTCTCAAACACCCCAAAATCGATTTAGGTGCATCCTTCCATACTCCTACCATATCTGCACCTTCTACTGGAATTGTGCATTCTTTCAACAAACACCAAGAAACCTTTTTTTAAGACAAGGTTATTAGAGTAGTGCAATGTCAAAACCCCATAGCTTTCTACCAACCATACTTGAGGAAAACTAAATCAATAGCTCCCAAACCAATTGCGCCGAGGTGTGGGTTTGGGACACCCCTTAGGATTTACTTGCTCTAGGAAGGAGGCTACGAGGCTAGACTCACTTCTTCCTTGACTTTTGATTCATATTTTGCTTCTTTTACACTTGATTTTTATTTTTATTTTTTTGACAACCTCTTTTGATTTTCAACTTAACTCATTTCTTAATTTGGAGTTATTTTTCCTGGAGAAAAATAACTCCCCTATTTGCTCTTCACCACATTTCTCAATTATGTTTCAAAATCCTCATGTTATGGGTGAGTTTGGTTCTTTATTGAGGGATAGTGATGTATAGGAAGGTTATTGGCTTCAAACTTGGTTCTTTTTAGAAACAGAATTTTGGCTCTTTAAGGCTCAACATCTTGGTACTAGAGGAATATGCATATGCATATTAATAAGGTTAGCAGGCACAATCTTTCAAGGATGGCCTATATCATTTCTCAATTGTTGTGTTGCCAGGATTTGTGCCTCAGCGATAATTAAACAAGTTCTAGAACCTATGGAGATCAAAATTAGATGGATTACTCATAAACCTTCTCTAACCCAAGCAAAAACTATTTTCAAGGGTATTTAGTGACGTGCATGGATTTGAGAAACCAATATTTAGCCTAACCTATTAAAGAGATAACTCATTATAAGCATTAAGTCATGTTATCTCTAATATTAATCCCTTATACTAAAAAGGGTTGTATGGTCCTTATGACATCCACAATAACCAAGCAAAACTCAGGTAGAGTAATAAACTCTAACTAAAAAAAATATACCAAACTAAGATGTAAGTTAGGAAGCATGAAACAAAGTCATTATCTAAAAAAAGCACAAGAAGAATTTCATCCTCAAAGAGTTGTCATTTGCAACATGTGGGGTGTGACATGATAAACAAAAATAAACACTGAGCTTTGAGATGAACGATCTAAATGTCTAGCAATGAGCAAAAGGAAGCAATAAAGTAAAGAGTAATAAAGAGAGTTGGGAAAAGTGAACTCCCCCTTTGTAGTCTTAGCCCACTTTGAATAGGAAACTTGATGATTTTCAGACATTGACATTGGTGTACTACCCTTGATATACTCTTTTGCTTCTTTGGAGCCATGAAAGTGGCTTTGGCACATTTTCTCAAACACTTGCATTTGTGCACCAACTGTCTTCCTCAAATGAGTGAGTTTTGATTCTTCAAAACCTCCTTCAATACCATGCAAATCACTCCACAATCAACAATGATCCCTACCAAAAAGAACCCCGAAAACAAACAACGAGCCGCAAAATTTTCTTCCATTGTAACTCCTCCTTTGATGCTTGGAATGATGGATAAAATGGGGTTCAACAAAGGTAGTTTATTGGTTGTGATGGGTTTTGAGAAGCTTGAGTGATGAAGATGGATTGGGGAGGAATGTGATTTAGGATTTAGTGGATGGGAGAAGAATTTGAAAGTTGTTAGAAGTTATAAGGGTTGGAGGAAAAGAGTATGGCAAGATGAGTATAAAGTAGGAAAGAGAAAAATGGGTTTTAAAGGGTTAAAAAGCCTACATTTTAGTATTTGTGGTCTTGGTCACGTCAACAATTCTGCTCAACTCCCTTTTTTTTTATCCAACTTGTTATATATATCTCCTTCATTTTTAGCTCGGAATTGGATGTGTAAGGACTCGTTGGAAAGCTCTTTCAATGTAGAATGTGCTTTCCATGGGCTGAGGTGAACCGTTTGGAGCCTCCGTCAATGCAGAAAAATCAGAATGTTCAATGCTGTCAGTGTGATGATTTCCTTGACTCCCTTAGGTTCTCCTTGCTTTGTCTCTTGCCCACTATCACTTGCTATCCTTCAAAAGAACCTTCATGCTTATATATTCTCTCAAAATTCCTCCAATAGCAACCCTTAATGCTTTCATTCATGCTTAAACTCATCTCTTGTCTTCAATTCTCCTCAAAAACTATCCTTGAACCTTCAACTTTATATTTCAGAGTTCAATTTGGTTCTTTTCATCTCAAAAACACGAAATTTGATGAACATCTCCGATCCATTTTGTTTTTCTACTTCCAAGCACTATAATTACATGTAACCACTTTCCAACTTCTTGCCTTTGCTCTTACCAAGCTAGTCATGACAACATGTTAGAGCTTCCAAACTTATGTATTAAAACAACAACAGTTAAAACATCTTCTTCCGGAATTTTCATCCCGGCCTGATAAAAATAACAGTGACAAATAAAATAACTAAAAAAATAGAAAAAGAAAGAGAATGGATAGAATATATTACCTAGCTTAGGTTGCCTCTGAAGCTGCTCCGTTTTTAGAGTCCATCTGAATAATTTGGAAAAGTACTAGTGCTTCAAGACTGATAAATAAACAATCTTGGAAAGCACTTCCCACTATGTTTCATTCAGCTCGAGGATGTCTTCAATAACTGAAGGACTTTGAAGAGGAAAGAAACTCAAATCACTTTAATTATGGCTGATGGTTCAAGCCACAATTTCTTCAAAACAGTCCCCTCTATGTGAAATAGATGTAAACATTTTATACTTGGGGACTGCTTGAGCATGTGCCCACTTTTTGATTGAAGCAAGCTCTGCGAAATTTTTATGTCTCTTTCTTCACTCCGTGAAGGTAATGGTTGGTGAGATTCTAAAACTTTGCTTTTCTCCCTCACCCACAAGCAAGATTGAGCTCCCCCTTTTGATGTCAATCCATGGCGAGGGAAAAGTGATCTCCTTAGTGTTGAGAATTTTGGCCAGATCCTTAAATGCCCCAAGTCACAAAAAATCGATGGGGAAAGTGAATGTTGTCAATCTTACCAAAATGTTTTCAATATACATTACTTGACTTTCCTCTTCAAATTTCCAGTTTATCCATAGAATGGCTCTTCATCCTCTAAGTTGTTTAGGAACATATAGTTCTCAATTTTCCAGCTCATTTCACCTTCTTCCACAGGATTTAATTATATATGAAATTTCGCACATTATCCGAATGAGCATCCATGCATTCAATGGGTTTTCAAAGTATTACTGAGAGGTCTAGAAGATTGATCACGAATGCTTGGACTAAGTGTCAATTTGGCCTTATTTTTTAATCTAGCACTAGTTTTGACTTGGAAAGTCTTGGAGTTCAGCTCTGTGACCTCATCTTCTTGTTCTGCATCCATGTGGTAAAATTCTGCTCCTTAGAAACAACTTTTTCTTTTGAAATGTGGGGATTGAGCTCCTTGATAAGACAATGCTCTTTGTTATGAGTGGGTTACGGGTCTTTGATTCAAATGATGAATAAAAATTAAGCTTAGCAGCTTCTATGGAGTACAAATTCCATCTTCACTTGAATATTTCTCATGAGTACCTCTAAAATCACGAAGAAAAAACAAAGAAAATACAAAATACTAATAGTAAAAAAATAAAATAAAAAAAATAAAAAATAAAAAAAGGCAAAACCTAAAAACCAAAAGAAACAACTCACAGCAAAAATAAAAAATAAGAATTGCCTAGGTGGCAAATCTACTTGGTTCTTCCAAAATGTCTAGACTTCGATGAAGGAGAAAGTAAATATTGTGATCTCGAAACATGGCGAGCATAAAGTGACCATAATGATGTATACAAATTTGTATTTCTGTATTAAAAGGGACTATTGTCTATCCCGGCAACGGCGCCAAAAACTATGCGATAATGAACCGACTAGTATATGTGAAATATGGTCCAAGGGGTAAATGGTAAATATAAAACTAGGTTTTGGAAACAAGTAAGTATGCTCAGCTGGGAAATGAAAAAGCCATTGCCAACACTCAACCCCTTTCATAGAGTGCAGGTCGCCTAGTAATAAAGTAGACTCTAGGAGTCGGTCTCATGCCACGAGGATTGGAGGTTCTCTACAATTGGAATTTGATCTTCCATCACTAAGGCTCTTCCTTGTTGAAAGCGACCAAGTAGGATGTCCAGACAAAGTAATTTAATTGAAACAAAAGCTGATTTAAAACTAATCTAAAGAGCTACCAAATAAACAGCTACTTAATTCTAAAAGTATGAAGAGAGTCACTTTAGGGATGGGGATAATTATTTTACAAGAACAGTTTGCATTTCCTTGAAAGTGCAACATTTGTGAGTTGAATCTTTGGATTTGTCGTCCCAAGAGCAATGTATGGTATAGCTTGGATTCTCCATACACCATACATTTCACTAGTTAGAATCCATATTCCTTTTCCAAAGATAAAATGGGTCTAAATAAGCTGCTGTAAATTTGGCACTCTAAGATTTGAGTTGTTTTTCTTTCTTCACATGCTCATTTTTAGGGTAGAGAATTTGCTTGCTCCCATAGACAGGGATATGCAAGCGCTTCTCCAATGTAATTGGTATCGTCCTTCAAATCTAATAAAATTTTCTATCTCACTTAAGATTAGATGTTTGCTAACAGAGATCAAAGATCCTTTCTACATTAGACAAGGGAAACCTACGATCAACTAAATTGATACATCTAATTAAATACTCACCATGAGTAAATTAGTGATCTGTATCAAAGTATTTTAAATTCATTAGTTCCAGATATTAAGTCTAGCATACCCCTAAGTTACCGCTCTTTACTCTTAAGAATCTCATCCTCTACGTGTCACTCGAGAGGGCCTCTGGAAATCGAGGCAAAGATCTGACTCTTTTGTGGGTATAAAGCTACTTCAATATTCAGAACAATTCATTATATGAACTATACCAGTGTAAATTCCAGTTTTCAAACCCCACAAAAATAACTGAAAACCGCAAATCTGAATGTTCAACAATTAATCCCCAACCCTGAGGGTGTTTAATGTTCATTACCGATTTCAATCATCACTAATCAAACAAAAAAGAAAATGAAGGTTAAATAAGAGAAGAGAAAAACCTGACGGAGCTTAAATCTTCACCTCAATGCGAAATAAATTGAATATCTGAGTAACACCAAAACTTTCAATAGAAATAAAATCAGCTCGAAACTATTCTAAGATCTATTAAAAATAAAAATCTGTACAAAAAAACTAAGAAAATGAGCGCTTAGAGAGAAAATCCAGATTTTAGCTTCAATCTTGTCCACTTAGTGTAACTTCAATCTCTACATTATACAAGACCGAAATATCTTCAATAGAAACAAAATATGCTCTAAAACTGCTTCCTCAAATCTAAAAATCAAAATCTACGTAAAAATGGAAAATTGGCAGTCTAGAGAGAGAAACCCCAAGGAGAGAGGCTCTCCAATCTTCCCCCGCCTTTTCTTACCTAAAAACTAGCATATATGGTCCTGTGGTGAAATGAATGGGCTTGAAATTAGGTCAAAACTGAATTTCTACTTTTCAAGTCAAGCTGCAATGCTTCGGTCGCGACACCGGCCTTTGTCGCGAAACCAGCTCGTCGACACCACAACTTTCCTCGCCGCTGACACCAAAATGGTGTCGCGACACACCAACACTCACACAACACCACTGTCAGCGACACCGCCTTTCTCGCGTCGCGCGATCGTGATTTCCCCGTCAGCGTACTCAGCCTTCTCGACAGCAGAACCGGTTTTTCTTCTTCTCTAACTTGTTCCGGGGCCATAACTTCTTCTCAGCTTTAATTTGATTTGGGCGTGTGAGTACTCGTTGAAAGATCTTTGAATGTAGAATGCAGCCATGAGGGAATTTGAACCATTTGATGTTCCAGATGGTACAGAAAAATTAATCTTCCCAGTAGCGCACAAGTGGGAGACTCTCGCTGACTCTTATTTTGGAAATATATTGCTCATTTCGCTAAATCACTTCGCTTTTCATCAATAATCCTACAAAACCAAGTTTAGAGGAAATTTTATGAGTTTTACATGAATATGGATATTAAATGCACAAAATAGCATGTGAAATGAACTCAAAATATGGATGAGTTTTGCACTCATCAAACACCCTCAAACTTGAAGTTTTGCTTGTCCTCAAGAAAAGAAGAAAGAAGTTGCTTTGTCCTAAGCAATGGAAGAGAAGAATTCATTTCACCCTTTTTATTTAACCAAAACTGAGTAATCAAGCTTTGCAAGGGGTACGTGATATGTGTCTCAAGAATTACCTTTACAAGGAATATAGAGAATATGATTAAGATAATTTATTCATTTTAATAGTGAATTAATCTCATAATAGACAAATTTAGATCATGGTTCTCATTGGTGTGTTTGTGGTCTTCCCCTATCCAAACAATTGCAAGCTAGATGAGTTTATGAGAATTGAGATAAGTACGCGGATCTCCTAAGATAATTTATTTAGGTTCCATAGGCTTGTTGTTCTTATCACTCTCCATTAATGTAGGCACACACAACTCTCAAGATCAAGTAGGTCTTTATAAGCTTGTAATGTGTGCTCGGGGTAAGGGTAGTTGAGTAGTCATTTTAGGCTAAACTTACCCAAACATACATATTTTTCTCGCATTAATGTACTCTCCTACTCCATCCCGATTCTTACCATCGCATAGTGACACTCCTCAAACACCCCAAAACTGCTTACAGTGCATCCTTCCATACTCCTCATATCACTTTTCTCGCACAAATTATGCATTCTTTCAACAAACATCAAGAAGCCTTTTTTTAAGACAAGGTTATTAGAGTAGTGCAATGTCAAAACCCCCTTGCTTTCTAATAACCCTTTAGCGAGCTTTAAATCAATAGCTCCTCAAACCACTGCCTTAGGTATTAGTGTCGAGACACCCTTAGATTTACTGTTCAAAGGAAGGAAGGCTACGAGGCTAGGACTCACTCTTCCTCGACTTTTTATTGTATTTTTGCTTTACACTTGATATTTTTCTGTTTTTTTTTTTTTTTTTTTTTTGACAACTTCCTTGGATTTTCAACTTAACTCATTTCAACTATTTGGAGTTATTATTTTTCCATGTGAAAAATAACTCCCCAAACTTCATACTCCTCACCACATTTCTCAATTATGTTAAATCATTTTGTTATGGGTGAGTTTGATTCTTTATTCAGGGATAGTGATGTATAGGAAGGTTATTATTTCAAACTTGGTTTTTTTAAACACTTGGCTCTTTAAGGCTCAACATCTTGGTACTAGAGGAATAATATGCATATGATATTAATAGGTTAGCTTCGAAAGGTACATCTTTCCAAGGATGGCCTATATCATTTCTCAATTGTTGTGTTGCCTAGATTTACTCAAGGCAATAATAGAACAAGTTCTAGAACCTATGGAGATCAAAAATTAGATGGGATTCTCATAAACCTTCTCTAACCCAAGCAAAACCTAAGCCAAGGGTACTTAGTGACCACGTGCATGATTTTGAGAAACTAATGACTAAATAGTTTATTAAAGAGATAACTCATTACATTAAGTCCTATTATCTCTAATATTGTCCATATGCCAAGGGTTCATTTATGGTCCTTATTGACATCACAACAACTCCAAGCAAAACTCAATTAACTCAATAAACTCTAACTAAAAAAATATACCAAACTAAGATGTAAGTTAGAAGCATCAAACAAAGTCATTATCCATAAAAGCACCATAAAATTTCATGCTCAAAGTTGTAATTCTTTCTTAACATGTGGGGTGCATGATAAACTAACAAAAAATAAACACCCCAAACTTTGAGAGATGAACATTGTCCTAAATGTCTAGCAATGAGCAAAAGGAAGCAATAAAGTAAAAGAGTAAGACAAAGAGAGTTGGGAAAAGTGAACTCCCCTTGTAGTCTTGGCCACTTTGAATAGAACCTGGATGATTTTCTCGTATTACTGACATTGGTGTACTACCCTCGATATATACTCTTTTGCTTCTTGAAGCCATGAAAGTGGCTTCTGATGATTTTCTTTCTCAAACACTTGGTGTGCACCAACTTCCTTCAATTCAAATGAGTGAGTTTCATTCTTCAAAACCTCCTTCAATACATGCAAATCACTCCACAATCAACAATGATCCACAAGAACCCAAAACAAACAATTCAGGGCACAAAAATTTTCTTCCATTGTAACCTCTTGATGCTTGGAATGATGGATGGAAAATCGGGTTCAACAAAAAGTAAGGTTGTGGGGTTCAGATGGGTTTTGAAGTCAAGATGATGGAGATGGATTGGGGAGGAATGTGATTTAGATTTGAGGGATGGGAAATGAATTTGAAAGTGGTTGGAAGTTGCAAGGTTGGAGGGAAAGAGTATGGCAAGATAGAGTATAAAGTAGGAAGAAGAAAATGGGGTTTTAGCGTTAAAAAGCCTCTCGCTAGGATCGTGGTGTCGGTCACGTCGAAATTCTGCCCGCCACCCTGCTTTTATCCAACTTGTTATACTCATATACTCCTTCATTTTAGCTCGGAATTGAAGTGTAAGGACTCTCGCTGGAAAGCTCTTTCAATGTAGAATTTACTCATGGGCTGAGGTGAACCACATTTGGAGCCTCTAATAAATACAGAAAATCAGAATGTTCAATGCTGTTCAAGCAGGTGATGATTTCTGACTCCTTAGGTTCCTCCTTGCTTTGTCTCTGCTCACCATAATACTTTCTATCCTTCTCAAAAGTCCTTCATGCTTATATATTCTTCAAAATTCCTCTAATAGCAACTCCTTATCTTTATTCATGCTTAAACTCATCTCTTGTCATCAATTCTCCTCAAGCATGATCATGAACCTTCCAACTTTATATTTCGGCCAATTTGGTTCTTTTCATCTCAAAACTCAAATTACTTAACATCTCCACTCCATTTTTTACACTTCAAGCACTATAATTACATCAACCACTTTCCAACTTTGCCTTTGCTCTTGCAAACTAGTCATAACAACATGTTGAGCTTCAAACTTATCTTATTCCTCAAAACACTAACAACAAAGCAAACATCAAGAATTTTCATCCCAGCAGTAAAAAAAAACAGCAACAAATAAAATAACTAAAAAAAATAGAAAAAGAAAAGAGAATGGATAGAATCCTTATTACTTAGCTTAGGTTGCCTCCCAAGAAGCTGCTCCGTTTTTAGAGTCCAGCTAGACTCATTGGAAAAGTACTAGTGCTTCTATTTGACCAATCATTCATATTGGAAAGCACTTCCTCTTCATAACCATTCAGCTCAAGGATTTTTTCTTTCAGATTTTGAATAGAGAAATAAACTCAAAATCCTCTTTAATTATGGCTGGTGGTTCAGCCATTGGTTTCTTCAAAACAGTCCTCTATGTGAAGTAGATAAACACATTTATGCTTATGGGGACTGCTCAAACATGTGCCCTTGATTGAAGGCCAAGCCGCAGAATTTTTGCACATGGCTTTTCACATTCAGCAATAGTTGGTGAAAATTGAACTTGCTTTCTCCTCACCCACAAGGTGAGCTCCCCCTTTTTGATGTCGATCCATGCTTGGCTTGAGGAAAGAAGTGGTCTCCTTAGTATATGAGACTTTTGTAGATCCCCTTCAATGCCCCAAGTCACAAAATCGATGGGGAAAGTGAATGTGTCAATCTTCACCAAATGTTTTCTACAGCTATTACTCGACTTTCCTTCAAATTTCGCCATCCACCAATGGCTCTTCATCCTCTAAGTTGTTTAGGAGTGTCTTGTTCTCAATTCCAGCTCATTTTCACCTTCTTCCACAGACATTTCAAGATATGAAATTTCTGCACATTGTTCAAATGAGGCATCCATGCATTCAATGGGATTTTTTCAGTATTACTAGGAGAGGTCCTGGAAAATTGATCTCTGAATGCTCGACTAAGTGTCCAATTTGACTCTTCAATTTTTTTCCTTCAATCTAGCACTAGTGTTGACTTGAAGGTATGTAAATCTGGAATTTCGTCATGAAGACTACTCATCTTCTCGTTTCTCATCCATGCTGCAAAATTTCAAGCCTCCTTAGCAAGAAACAAATTTCTTTTCTTTGAAATGCGGGGGCCGAGCTCCTTGATAAGGCAATACTCCTTGTTCCATGAGTGGGTCATTCTGAATTCTTTGATTCAAATGATGAATAAGGAAGTCAAGTTTGGCTTCTATGGAGGCAATTCCATCTTCACTTGAATATTCCTCCATGAGTACCTACAAATACGAAGAAAAACAAAAGAAAAGAAAGTACAAAATACTAATAGTAAAAAAAAATAAAATAAAATAATAAAAAAAAAAACCTAAGAAACAACTCACAACCAAAATAAAAAATAAAAAAATTGCCTAAATTAGCAAATCACCCGTTCTTCAAAATGTCAACTTCCAATGAGATAAAGTAAACCGCGCCAATCCCCGGCAACGACGCCAAAAACTTGTAAGGTGACCAAAAGACATATACAAATTTATGACACTATTACCAAAGGATCTATCGTTTCCATCCGCAACGGCGCCCAAAAACTTGTAAGGTGACTAAAGACATATACAAATTTATGACACTATTGGCTTCTCAAAGGACTAATATTGTCTACTCCTTCACAATGGTGCTAAAACTTGTTAAAACGAGACCAAATGATGTTAAGTGAGTGAATGTGGTAAATACTAAAACCGACGGAAACAAAAGTAAGTATACCTAAAAATCAATGAAAAGTATTATCAACACCAACCCTTTCCGTAAGTGCACTAAATACAAGTATTAAAGGACTTCTAGAGTCCTGATATCATACCCGGGAAGATCAGAGAGCCTCTTTGGCTTTCAGACGGCCCATTTTTCCGGCTTTTCTCAGAGATTTTTACTTCTTAGATTTGAGAGCGCTTTAGAGCGCATTTTGTTTCTATTAAGATTTCAAAGGCAGAGCTTGACTACTAAGAAAAGAGGAACTAAGGATACAAATATTGTTGATTCCGAATCACCCTACCGTAGCACGAATCAATGTCTTCCTCCCACTGACTCTTTTGGAAATGAACTCTCTTTCAAAAAAGACTCCATTACGAGCAACAAACACTTGGTTCTCATATGGGATGTAAAAGTAGTACCCTTTTGTTTCATTTGGATACCCCACAAATAAGCACTTATCAGATTTGGATTCTAGCTTATCATAAGCCTAACGCTTTACATAAGCTTCACAAACCCAAATCTTGAGAAGACAAAACCGTGACGCTTCCACCACAACCTATACGGGTGTTTTTCAACCACACTTTCGATGGAATTCTATTCAATAAGAACGCAAAGAGCCTTCTAATGCATATCCCTGCATGATATTGGAAGATCTGTTCGACTCATCATAGATCGAACCATATCTAATAATGTTCGATTTCTCCTTTTAGATACACTATTCTATTGTGGTGTTCCAGGTGGAGTGAGTTGTGAGACTGTCCCACAATCATTAAGATGAGCATCAAAATTTTTTCTTAAATATTCACCACCTAGATCGACGTAAGTGTTTTTGATATTCTGCCAATTATGTACTTCATTCTTGAATAATTTGAACTTTTCAAATGATTCAGGCTTATGCCTTAATAAGTAGATGTAACCATATCTACTAAAGTCATCGGTAAAAGTAATGAAGTACTGATAACCTCCTTTATAAATTGAGCTTATTGGTCCACAAACATTTGTTTGTATAAGGCCAATAAGTTACTAGCCCTATCACCGTGTCTAGCAAAATGAGCCTTGGTCATTTTTCCTAGTAAACAAAATTCACATGTTTCAAATGACTCTAAGTCAAATGAATGTATTAGCCTATCTTGATGGAGCTTCAAGATGCGTTTCTCAATGACATGGCCCAAACGACAATGCCAATAGTAGGTCGATTCAAGTCATCGGACTTGAACCTCTAGTATCGATGTTATAGGGATGGGTCGGTTGTTCCAAGTTTAGAACATAGAAACCATTAGATAAATGACATCTACAGCACTCACATTATAGATTGAGGCAAACATTTACCCACAACATGAAAATCCCGTCCACCCAACCAAGCAGAACAACCTAAATATGTTTTTGTTAATAAGAAAGTAATATTAATAACATCAATTCTTTAATTGAAAACATGTCCACTAACAAAGTAAAGTTAAATCATAAACTCCTGGCGCCTAATGTAGTAACTCGCTTCCATTCCTCACCGTGAGGTCTACTACACCTTAGCCAATGATCTATCGTCGCAGCTCCCCGCACATTTACACAAATGTGAGAGATCCACATCCAAGATCTAATATCCATGAAGTGTATAGACAGATTGACTTCTATAACATAAATATCTGAAGTGGTAGCCTCGCTACTCTTCTTTTTCTTCAGATCTTCCCAGTAAAGCTTACAATCCCTCTTCCAATGACCTTGTTCATTATAGAAGAAGAAAACTCCCTCATTAGGCAGCTATGGCTTAGCCCAGCTCGACCGCCCTTTTCATTTTCTTAGCCTTATCGCTTTGCCCTTTCCTTTCTTTTCTTATGCCTTCCCCTTCGAAATGTAATCAATAGATTTGTGTTTTGAATGTTCGTCTCAACATTCTTTAACATTCCATGGACCGAGCAATATATTTCTCCATATGGTGCATATTGCGCTTTATAACAAATCGATGATAAGATCTCGGTGCAATGAACTCTGGGACCATATCACTAGCCAACTTATGACTAATAGAGCACCAAGGTTATCAAGCCGATCGATGAGACCTTCATCTTTTAGCAATACGTGCACTTACCGGCGCCAGGAATCATCTTTGCATGCATTCAATGCTTTGGGTGGTTGTAAACCTTTTCGACGTGTTTGCTCTCAACATTCCCTCGAGATGCACCATCATATCAAATGCCTCAATTTCAAATTGCTTATGAAGCTCGCCGTGAGTTCATGGTCAGAAGCATAAGACGTGTTACATCCACGTAGTCATTCAAATGTGCTTACTATAAGAATCCCTTTCTCGCCGTGGGGCATTGTTAGTAGGAGGTTCATTAGTGATTTCCCATTGTCAAGAACATACATCTTCCTATCTTGTTTAAGACAATCCTCACCCTCGAGACCAACTAAGGAAGTTTTTCCCATTAAGTTTTTCCTTTTCATGACGCATCACAAAGTAAATGTTGGGATGTGTTGTTTGATTCCATTATTCTACATTACAAAATATGTGCTTTTATCAAATGAGGTCGTTAATACTCCCACTAAAATTAATAACTCTTTAATTAACACATAAACAATCTTATAGTTTATTAGTGGGTGAAAATCCACGTTTGACTTAAATTATAGCTTAGCTTTGGCATAACACTCAAACTTAAGCTAACTAGGTAGAAAACTCTTTCCTTTTGTGCCCTTAATTCCAAAACCGTTATGATAGCCTAGTTAAGTCTAACCATATTCAATCTTATGGACATCACCATTATCTATCATGTCTTCCTAAGATGGCCCAATACACCCAACTTCGGCAGAAACTATATTAAGACGATCGAAGTATTGACATGTGTTAAATTATGGAAGGCATTTTATGACTTAATATTTTATGTGATGAAATTATCAAGTTGTGCTAGGCAAACTTTTATAAACATATACATGCATCACATACAAGCATATTTATACATAATGTAAACGTGACATGTCAAGGCCCATTTCTAAGGTGATCTCCATAAGCCATGGAGATGCGTGATTACCTTTAACAATACTTTAGCTTTATAGCCTTGTTCCAAGAACGAACTACTCCATTCTTCTGCTCTTCATTACAAGCGTTAATAATTGTACGATATTTTATGCCAAAATACAGCAGACACACATGTCGGTCAATAAAAAAAACAACGACACGCAGGTTGTATGCTAATATAATGAAAAAGAGACACACATGTTGTGTCAATAAAAATTAACGACATGCAGGCCGTATTTAAAAATTACAAACCTATAATTAATACCTGCCAATCACATTGAACTAAGGGCCATCACATGCACCATGAAAATTGAATATAAACACATTAAGCGCATAATCAGATTATGAATATGGTCTTTCAATTGCAGCATTAGTCACATACAAAATTTTTTAAGGCTAGCATGAGTGAGTTACTGCCTAGAAATTTCTCCTAATCATTAATCACACTAATAATTATGGTCATTCACCAATGCTGATTACTCTTAATCTATCATTAATTTGGAACAATCCTACTTAATGTGTAATAATTTGTAACAGTCCAATCTTAATGTGTAACAGTCATTCTGATTAAGAATAATCTGTAACAGTCCATTCTTAATGTCTAACATTAATGTGTAACGGTCCTACTGATTAATAAGAATATGTAACTGCCATACTTAATATGTAATAGTCCTATTGATTAATAAGAATCTGTAATAGCCATACTTAATATAACAAATTTACTAATTAATAAGAATCTATAACATCCATACTTAAAATGTAATATCTCTACTAATTAATAAGAATCTATAACAACCATACTTAATATGTAACACTCCTACTAATTAATCTTAAGTTGTAATGTAAATATAATCGTATTAACACAAGAATTACAAACTCGAATTTGATTCTCATCATCAATAGTCCTAATCCTATTGGGGAAGCTTAAACCGAATCATTTTTCAATTTTTTGATATGATGTTGCGCATTTCATACTTAAAAAACATGACTCGCATTATATCGATTATAAAAACGGATGCAGAACTAATGGATCATGGCATATCACATATGGCAAAACAAATACACTAACCAGATCAAGTTATATCTCATATAAAAATAAGTTTCACTACACAACAAGTAGCTCTGATACCACTGTTGGAATCCAACGATAAGAAAACGCAGCAGAAATAAAACAATTTAACACTGAACTACATCAGGATCCAAGCGGTTTGATCACACACAATTTGAAACACAAATAGAACTCCTTCTGGAAACGACCAAGCAATAACGAGCCAAGACGATGCAGTGTGCAAACACCCTCTACAAGTATCCACACGAACGGATAATGGATGGGATGGATGTGCTAGCACCTTATGATAGGTCTTTGTCCAACAAAACGAAAGACACCTTAGTGTCTTCCAAAACTCTAAAAATAATTCTCTCTCAAAAACGCGCAGATCAAAAGAACCACCTTACTTATACTCTATATTTATATCAAGCCTCCAAACCCTTTATTAAAACGACTTAAACCAAATTCCACCATTAATGGGCTTGGGCTTAGGCTTAAGCTTGGGCTTGGGCTGCTTGGCTTAATCATGGGATAAAGAGAGAGCTTTCTAACATCCCATTATAGCTCATATTCTATTAGTATGACCCTATAGTTCACTCACTGCCTAGCTGGCCCAAATCATATTCTAAGCCCACAAGTTATAATTGGTATCTAGCAAGACATTATAACTACCCAAATCAAGTGATTAGTGCCCAAAAAGTGCCGTTTTGAACCCTATTCAAGATAGGTTTTGAGTACTTTTTGCGCATTAATCATATCAATTAGGCCAATTGATGTGTTCAGGTCCACTTAGTACCACTGATGCCATTTCGAGTTTGTTTTTGATGATTTTGCAAGTCTTTGCATACCTCAGCCATTATGTTCAAGTTTGATGACAAGTTGTGTGTTGAATGCGGAGGATTTAAAATGTTTTCAACCATAAAAAATGAAGGAATATGAAGTGGATTAAGAATGTGAGGATGCAATGGGACGCAAAGAGCAAAGCTCGATGCGTAGTAAAGCAGAATTTTTCCTATGATTGCAAAGGCTTCACAGATTGCAAAAATTTCGCAATCATAGCAAAATTCTCGCAATCTCTAGCTTAAATTGAGAATTGGTCGCAGAGAAGGAAATTTCTATCTAGCGAAATTTACTGCGGCCTAGCAAATTCCCAAATTCCTCGCTTATTCACACAAATTTCGCTAGCTAGCCGAAATTCACCGTTGATAGCGAATTTTTCACTCTTCACAGGTTCGTAGAATTTCCCGCAAGGCTGGGGCCTCGCTAGGGCTAGCGAAATTTGCCAGTTATGAAAATTTCATGAGCCAGCTTAAATTTTTGCTATGCTAGCGTAAATCCCCCGCTTTAGCTGCAAATCGCTGCCCCGTTGAATTCCGATGCCAAACGACCTAGTTTTGTTATATTACCACTTTGTCCCTTATGTAAGCCAATATTTTAGGCAATTTTGTATTTTCACACTTTGGGTTGTACTATATAAACCCCCACAAACTTGTAACCCTAAGCAACTTTTCATATTATAAAGTTTCCCGCAAATTTTATTTGTGGTTCCATTTCAGCTTCCTCTTCTTCTCTCCTCTTTCTTTCATTTTCTGGGTCAAACACCCCTTGAGGATGACAACTCAAGGGATGCTTGGCCAAGCCTCATAGCCTTGAAGAGGAGGGCTGCTAGCTCGGGGTTTCGTGGCCGCCGCAGCCGGGCCCTCATGCTTTGCTTTGTTACGTATGGCATTTATGGTTCCTACCTTTCCAAACTGTGGTTTAATGCCATTTAACGCCATTTCGTCAATACTGTTATGCTTTAGGTTCAAAGGTGCATGCTTAATGCTGTGATGCACCGACATCCTTTGTGATGCCATTTTACGAGCCATTGAAACGTAGGTCGAGTGCTGTGTGGTTTTAACCGAACGGGACTTTCAATGGCTATTACTGTGTTAACCTCAACAAAGAGTGGTTCTGTGTGGTTAGTATTATAGCTAAACAAAAGATCCGGCTTTGGCTTTGACTATATGTCACTTGCCATAATGCGAGGAAATAACCCGAGGACACTTCATTAGCCCCATGTTATCAAGATAGTGACCTAAACCTTCAAGGTTACTGATTAGTATCCAAAAAGTACAATTTTGAACCCTATATTAAATAGGTTTTGAGTACTTTTTGCGCATTAATCATGTCATTTATACCAATTAAAGTGTTCTAGTCTTCTTAGTAACACTTATGCCATTTAGAGGGTATTTTTGGTCGTTTTTATGTATTGCGGCACTCTCGAGTTCAATCTCAATACAAAGGATGAATCATGAAGTTGAATTCAAGTCTCGTACCCATCAACCAAATTCTCAGAATCAACAGAAAATCAATGCAAGTGAAGGAAATTGATGCGCTGAGGCAGATGAGAAAAGCAAAGGAAGAATCAACACGGTGAATTTTCGCAGTTGCGAAATTTTCGCTTAGATCGCGGTACTCAATCTAACGAAAAACACAAAATTTCGCTAGACCACCCAAAATTCGCTAGCCACTGCTCCTATGGAATAATCGATTACATTTCTCACAAGAATTTCCAAGCTTAGCTTAAATTTCGCTAGCTAGCGACCACATCCTTAGCGAAATTTCATGTTGCTGATAGCTCGTACTTCGCTAGTTAGCGAAATTCGCGTACCTCAGTAAATTAAATGCCTCACATGTTTTGTACTACGCCAACCGACTTCAAACTTGGTGTATTACTTAATTGTCCAATAACTTAGCCAAATTTGTAGGTTTTTTGGTATTTTCATACCTTGAGGAGGCCTATATAAGCCCCTCTTGTTTTGTAACCTAAGTAAGAATTTTAGGAACACTTTTTGGAACAATTTGGGAGAGGATAATTTTGTAAGTTTTTATTTTTGTACATAAAGTCTTTTATTTTAGGTTTTGCTTTTATTTCTTTTCTCTCTTCTCTCTCTTCTTTCTCTCCCTTTCTCGGCTGCCAAACATTCTCTTGAGGATGACAACTCAAGAGAGCTGCTGCTTCCTCCTTTCTTGAAGATAAGGAAGCTTAGTCAGCGGTGGGGGCATATGCATGTTGTCCTCTTTGTACTAAAAGCCACGAGTGTATTTATGGCCCTATATCCCTCAAAACATGGTCGCATAACATTAATATTGGATTCGCCAATACTTCATGCTTCTTAGATCAAGTACATATTCAAAGAGAGAAGTACTCGTGATTCTTTGTGATGGTCTTTACTTAGCCTCTCGAGATAATATTTACATGTTGTGGTTCTTCAAATTAGGTTAAGTACATTTATCATATTATTTTGGCCAATACTTCCATGCTTTAGGATACAAAGGTAATGAGATGCACTGCTTAGTGTCTTAGATGGTCTTTACGAGCCTCCGAAATGATAATTTAATGTTAAGGTTTAAAGGGCCATAACTCCGCATGTTACTCCGTATTGACTCAACAGAGTTGCTTCATGGGTGAGGTTTGCTAGTTAGATCCCATATGCCATGGACTATAGGTTGTATGTCATAACGCGAGGATAAACCCGGTGATTACCTCTGTTTGCCCTAATCGCTGCTATGACCTAAATCTTCAAAGTTAACTTTTTTTCACCTTACTTTCGCTTATGAATTTCGGCCTAAACCATTCTGACTGCTTTTGAAACACACCCAAAGAGTCCAACAGAAAGCTTTACTCTTCATGCACCGATGCAAACCATTTTTAAGATGAAAACCTATCCTCGTGAAAACCGACTTAGACTACTATATCATAAAGAGTCGACCACACAAAGAGTAGAACTTAGGTGTATATAAATTCTTTGGTTGGATTTTAAATTTCACCATCGTGGCAATTAATCAAATTGATGCTGCAGCCGGGATGGTGCCAAACTACAAATGGTAAGTTGAAGAGTACTTAGATCCACATCACAAGTGATGGTAACCTTTTTACTCTTTTTGCAACTCGCCAGTGTGAACCTACGCTTTTAGCACTACAGTAATCGCATTGTTTCGCTGATTCGCCAGCTTTTCATTCACCGCTTTTATTTTTGTTAGTTAATTTCAATCTTTTAAAAGTTGTTTGTTGCCTTTTGTTGTCTCTATAATTGTGTAACAACCGGTGTATGCAAATGCTGGGATAGAGACACATCGCAGATTGATTCGATTAGTACACCTGACCTAGCTAAGGGAAGTTAAGGTACCAACCGATACCACGGATCCATACTCCGAGGAACAACAAGAGTCAACCAGAACCCCTATGAATCCAAATACATATAGAACCATGAGGGATCACATCCACCCTCCTAGAGTTAGTGCCCCATCCTGTATCATTCCTCCTACGATGATGCAGCGAGGCCATATTCGTACCGCTTTCCCACATACCATGGTATGGAAAATGAAAATCCATATACACATCTTAGGGATTTTGAGGAGGTTTGCACTACCTTCAAGGAAGGCATGATGGACATGGATTTGCTGAAGCTAAAGGCATTTCCATTGACCATTAAGGACAAGGCCAAGATATGGCTCAATTCATTGAGGCCTAGGACCATTAGAAATCGGGTCGAGCCAAGCAGTCGAATTCTTGAAATGTCTCTTCGTCTGGCAAGACCAACAATTTGAAAAGACAAATCTACACTTTTGGTATGATGGTGAGAGATTTTACCAGTGTTGGGAAAGATTTATGGAAACCATCAGTGCATGCCCACATCATGGGTTTGACACTTGGATGTTGGTGAACCATTTCTATGATGGTATGTCCCCATCTATGAAACAATTGCTAGAAACAATGTGCGGGGGTAACTTTTTAACCAAACACCCAGATGAGGCTATGGACTTCTTGAACTACGTAGCTGAAACCTCTAAGGCATGGGATGAACCTCGTCTAAGGGAGACAGAGGGCCCGAGGCACTCAAGTTACCAGGGGGAGTCCATTCATACACTTTCTGAGGACACACTGATGAGAGAAAAATTGACCATTTTAACTAGAAGACGATGAGAGATGGAAATAAAAATCAGCATAAATGCACTCACAAGAATGAGTTATCAACAAGCCAACCTTCTTGCTAATTGTCGCCAATGGTCACTATGGGAACAATGCCAAGAGCATGCCCAAATCGTGAATCATGGTAGATCACCAATGAATGCTCCATATGGTAACTCCAACATTCATAATTGGAAAAACTACTCAAACATGCTAGGGAAGCCAAAACCCCCAGTATATATCCCTCCAGCAGCACAACAGATGCCTCCACTATCTTCTCCTGTTGAACAGGCAATCCTGAATTTAAGTAAGGTGGTAGGCATATTTGTAGAAGAATGTATAGCCAATAAACTAAAACTAGTCAGAAAATTGAAGCAGTAGAAAGTTCACTCAACAGGAAATTGGACAATATTCATTTAGAGATTTCAAAATTGTCTGATCAGCAGTTGCAGAGTTCAGAAAAAGCGAAGGCTCCCTTCCAGGCACAACAATATCAGAAATTGGTGAATGAAGCAGGAGTGACAGAGGACTTAAATGCAAGAACTAATGAAGTTAAGGCCATAATAACCCTGAGAAGTGGAAAAGAGGTTGATCAACCTATGCCAAAGCCTGTTGAAGAAACCAGGCAGGGAGAAGAATTGCAAAGCCTGGAGCATATTCTAGAAGAGGATTCAATGAAATACCGCATACCAATTCTCCTCTTTCCACAAGCACTTAGATAAAGAAAAGGCAACTCAACAAGGTGCATTTTAGAGGTCTTAAGGCAAGTGAAGGTTAACATACCTTTATTTGGGACATAATCAGCCAAGTGCCTACTTATGCAAAATTTTTTGAAAGATCTTTGTGCCAATCAAGGATTAGGCATTGAGAAGAAAAGCATTTCTCACTGAACATATCGCCATATCCAAAGCAAATATTCAGAAAATACAAAGATCCCGGATCTCCCACAATTTCGGGCCAATATCGCGGAATTGCATGAGAAGTCATTGCTCATCTAGGAGCCAGTGTGAACCTAATATCAGATACAAGCGCTAGGTTTAGGTGAATCCTGAACCTACTAACATCATTAATTATCATTGGCCGATAGATCAATGAAGATCCCAAAGGGGATAGTTGAGACAAAATAGACAAATTTACTACCCAAGATTTTGTGGTACTCGACACTCGAACCAATTGCAAGAACCTAACTGTCAATCATCTTAGGAAGACCATTTCTGGCCACAGCCAATGCAATAATAAATTGCCGGAATGGAGTCATGCAGCTTACCTTTGGTAACATGACTTTGGAGTTGAACATCTTTCATATGAACAACAAGCAAAATTTGTTAGAAACTGAAACTCAAATTTCTGATGAAAGTGTTTCAATTGGTCAGTGTGCAGGAAAACAAAGTGCTCAAGAAATGCAGGGAGTGATCAGCCAAGAAAATGAAGAAATTTTGGTCTTGCCATCAACACCAATCGCAAGCCACCGATTAATTCAACAAATTTATCAGAGGAGCGTCACCAATCAAGCCACCCAACATCTCGAGCCGCCCCAAAGTTACTGCATGGGTTGAGGAGATCATTCTCCTTGACCCCTTGAGTAATTTGGACTGAACTGGTTCGTGTTTTCAAAAACCGACCGCAGCTTCCACACATTTTATTTTCTCGTTTTAAGTTAATTAATTTTGTTAGTTTTGCTAGTTTTCGAAAATTTTTAACTTAGCGCTTATTTTCTAGTAGCTTAGTTATATATTATAGTACTTTCTTTGAATTTTTAATATTAGCATCATATAGTAAATTTTTCTAACAATAATTTTTATTTCATATAATTTATTAATTAAAATTAAAATTTCATGATTTCAGAAGGCTGAAGAGAGGCCCACTCCGCTTAAAATAATTTTGGGCGGGAATGACCTCTTCGGCTACCGTTAAATGCTTATATAAACAGGGGAGGGGGTTGGCTAAATTGTCACTCACATTTCTCCCTCCATCCCAAATAAGCCCCGAGTCACCCAATCCTCCATCGCGAATCGCCGCTGCGACCGTAGCCAACACTACTCGCGCCGAGCCGCCGCCGCAGTTTCACGCTACGTAAAGAGGCCGAGCTCTTTTAACAATGGGTGGCTCTGTTCGCATAGCCTGGGCGGCGCATTACCACGATCGTAGCCCCAATGTACCAAAGACGCCTGGCCCGTGGCGCACGCCTTGTGCCTCTCGCCGGCTTCACAGCCTCTTTCTCGTGCCTCTCGCAGCCTGAGCCTCGGCCTCAGTATTCCGCATTTAGTTGCATTTTCAAGAGCAGAGCCCTTCCGAGTTTTAGTCATATTTAGCGGTTCGCATCAGGGTCCCGCCTTCGCCACGGTGAGATCTCGCAAGCCCGAGAGAGGGGCCTCGCATCAGCCCCACTCCGGCCCCACCCAGCACTCATCAACGGCCCTGCAGGGCAAAGATTCGAGGAGCCTCGTGTGGATTCCGACGTTATCGACACGGATGGGACTCCCCAGCCCCATCGTCCGTGCCACCTGAGGAGAGTTCCGGAGGTCCAGCCTCTGCCGGGGGCCCGCACATCGGCCCAGCGAATCATCACCTCTCGGCCTCCCCGGGGTCACCAGCCGCATCAGCCGCCGGTGGCGACCATCACCACAAGCCACGTCGCCCCGAGGATTCGGGAGGCCACTGTAGGAATCCCATTCCGGGGAATGTGCGACTCCACCGCAGAGCTTCATCGAGTCATATTATGACGCTCCCCGCACCGGTGGGCTGACCTCAGATACCGAGAGTCTATTGGGGTTGATCGAGGAGCATTCACTCCTACCTTCACGACTCCCTAAGCAGCATATCCGAGAGTGGTGTTGGCGCTCCACCACTCCATGACATCCAGGAGGAGACGCCCACATGAGCTTCGGGGGGGCCGACGATGACCGCCCCCAGCAGGCCGTAGCATCCGACATTTCAAATAGCCTTCTTTGGCCCGCGCGATACCGCCGCGCAATCCGGGAGGATACGTAGACGCTCCACCCGCCTCATCGCGAGATGGTCTGAAAGTACCGGCCGTAGACACCACCGTCGGTCCAAAGATTTTACAAGAGGCAACTACCGCCTCGATGTCGCTGATAGACCACCCATTACGCACGAGTTTTGGTTCCCTCCGCAGACATTATGTGCAGGAGGGAGCCATCCCCGGAGGCGCTTTACCCGATCTCTGAGATTTCGTTCAAATTTCTCCGAGCCGGGTGATGGCTTCTCACAGGCCGAGAGAAGGTCCATCTAAGGACCCTGCACGGCGTAGAGTCTTCCACACTTATGCCGCGACTCTATGTTCACGCCTCAGCATCTAGGATTCCTGAGGACGAAAGAGATGCTGGGTCAGATGCCCCTCAAGCCATGTCAAGAGAGCGGTGATGACTATGCCCGTCCTTCTTTCCACATACGACCACAGGACCAGGAGGAGGTACCGGGTCAGGAGGCTGAGGACCACCACACATGATGATATGCTTGCCCCTGAGCCCGAGGTACAGAGGACTCCCATTCCGCATCGTGCTCACCTCATCTCTCCATTGCATTACATCAAGAAACAGCACCGATACTTCCCGCCCATCCTATTCAAGACACCATTCGCCGTGAGTACGCCCATGCTCGCCCGAGAGATAGCTGGTGTGATGGATGCCATTCCTGCTCCCAGCGCCATAGGCAGCCCAGATCGAGATTGACCTGCCATTCCATGCTGGGACATGGGATGATGACCCACTGGGCCTTCCTCGCACCTCGCTTCAGAGAGGAGTCATAATTACGCACGCGCAGCCTTATTTGATGTTCCTTGCGCGAAGAAGAATAGCCTTTCAGATCTCACCACCACCACAAACAGTGATGGTTAGGTTTCTTTTACATTTTTTTATATTTACCAAATTTTTATCAACTCGCTTACTAATTTTGTTTAGATTTATGTATTAGCCATAAGAGGGCAAAGGATATTTTGTGTTTAGCTTTGTATGCATGTATTAGCCATTTGGCTATATCAAAAGTTATTCGGTATATATACACACTTTTGCATATCATGTTTTGTGCCTTTTCCCCGTGTAATGGTTTTTCTTTTCAATTGCACAATTGAATTGCTTCAACTGGACAATTGAATCGCCTAACCGGATGAATTGAATCGCTCCAAATCGACAATTGAATTGCTTTCGTCGGATGATCGATCATCATTTCATTACTTCTATGCTAGAATAAATTCCATGCTTGAATTAAATTTTGTCAGTCACAGTTCCAAAGATGCCTCAACTTGAAATTTATGCTAATCTCACACACCGCACCCGCATCATTTCGACAGTCAGGAATTTGCATACCTCCTCGCTTGCAAAGCCGCCAGGTATGTCAGGCTACCTAGGATAGTTTTGTGTTACCCACAGTTTAAGACCAATGTAGTCTTCCAAAAAGGAAAAAGAAAAGAAAAGAAAGAAAAGCAAAAGAAGAAAGAAAAGAAGTCGGAAGTCATTTTGAAACTCGAGCACGTCTAGGGTGTAATGGGCGTAGCTTCAAAACCCGATGCCCTAAGCCTGAATCCGCTGAGTCATCGATTTTGTGTTCGCTACAATGGGTGGATAGGTAGAGTTTAGCTAATTGTAGGTGCTTGACTCAAGTCATTCGAACCGGTGAAGCCATGTAGTTAGTGGTCATTGATCCTTCGTCGATGCCCTAAACTCGAGTGGTCAGAGTCATCATGGACCCTTCGCTATTAATTTTAGATTTCTCGTGGAACTCGCCGAATCAATGTTAAGCATTGCATCCCCTACATTATAATTGAAAAAGAAAGAAAAGTGTAACTAGCCCTATCTAGGTTGTTCAACAACCCTAAGGCCATGTCACGTGCTGCTAGTCGGGGGAGGAAATAAATTTTGCATTTATCGACTTAACTGCAACATAAAAGAACCATTGGGACAGTGGAAACTCAAGTTGAGAATCATGGAACCAATTTTGACATAAAATTGTTCTTGTATGGATTTGGTTCTTTCATATCGGTTTTCAAATTTGATATCAATTGTTCGCTTTAAGGAATTGTTTACGTTACATAAACTCAATCATAATCTTTTGAAAATCACCACATGCATCTCCTTTTTTTGTTTTGCATTGTTGGCGACTAGCAAC
Source organism: Tetrastigma voinierianum (assembly GCA_016808115.1). Lineage (NCBI taxonomy): Eukaryota > Viridiplantae > Streptophyta > Magnoliopsida > Vitales > Vitaceae > Tetrastigma > Tetrastigma voinierianum. Next base: position 76,245 of record JAEQBH010002746.1, on the reverse strand, counting down.
GCTTTTTTGGTCGGGGGGGTGTGATTAGTGTCCAAAAAGCATAATTTCAACCCTATATTATATAGGTTTTATACTTTTTGCATTAATCATGTCATTTATACCACTGAAGTGTTCTAGTCTTCTTAGTAACATCACTTATGCTGCATATTTGTAGGGTATTTTTGGTTGTTTTATAGGTATTATGCACCCTCGAAGCTCAATCTCAATACAAAGGGATGAATCATGAAGTTGGAATTCAAGTCTCACCATCACCGTACTCTAGAATCAATGAGAAAATCAATGCAAAGGAAGGAAATTGGATGCCGAGGCAGGATGAAAAAGCAAAGGAAGAATCAATGCAGAATTTTCGCTAGAGTCGCGAAAATTTTCGTCAGATTGCGAAAAATTTCGCAATCTAGCTTAAACACAAAATTTCTAGACCACCCAAAATTCGCCAGCCAATTGCTCCTTAGCGAAATAACCGATTTCGCTATCACAAGAATTTCGCTGTTACGAAACTCGCTAGCTAACAAATTCATCCCAACGAAATTTCACAAGCCGCAGATCTTGCACTTCGCTATTAGCTAAATTCGCGTACCTCAGCGAAATTGCAATGCTCCCTGGCCATGTTTTGTAATTAATGCCAACCGATCAAACTTGGTAGTATTACTTAATTGTCCAACAACTTAGCCAAATTTGTAGGTTTTTCGTATTATTACCTCGAGGAGTACCTATATAAGCTCCTCTGTTTTGTAACCTAAGTAAGAATTTTAGAACACTTTTGAACAATTTGGGAGAGAGGATAATTTTGTAAGTTTTTATTTTGTACATAAAGCCTTTTTTATTTTAGGTTTTGCTTTTATTTCTTTCTTCTCTCTTTCTTTTCCTTTCTGGCCGGCTGAACACCCTCTGAGGATGACACTCAAGAGATGCTTGGCGGTTTCCTTTCTTTGAAGAGAAAGGAAGCTAGCTTGGTGGTGGGGCATATGCATGTTGTCCTCTTTGTACTAAAAGCTACGGTAGTGTATTTATGGCCTTTATATCCTCAAACATGGTCGTATAACATTGAATATTATCGATTGGGCCAATACTTCCATGCTTTAGGACTCAAGTACATTCGGAGAGAAGTAATCGTGATTCTTTAGATGGTCTTACGAGCCTCCGAGATAATATTAACATGTTAGGTTCTTCAAATTAGGTTGGCAAGATTTATCGGGTATTATTTTGGCCAATACTTCCATGCTTAGATACAAGGTAATGTGTGAGAGATTCACTGTTGTTCTTTAGATGGTCCACAAAGCCTCTCAAATGATAATTTAATGTTGTTTTAAAAAGGGGCCATAACTCGCATGTTACCCGTATTGACTCAAATAGAGTTGCGTTTCATGGGTGAGGTTTGCTAGTTAATATAGATCCTGCTATGCCATGGACTATAGGTCAGAGGCCATAACGCGAGGATAAAACCCGAGGACACTTGTTTGGTCCCAACTTGCCAAGTTAGTGACCTAAATCTTCAAAGTTAACTTTTTCACCTTTACTTTCAGTTTTTACACTCTCGCTCCAAACCATTCTAATCGCTTTTGAAAACACAATTCCAAAGAGTCCAACAGAAAGCTTTACCTCCACGACCGATGCAAACCATTTTGGGGATGAAAACCCATCCTCGTGTTCGACCCTAGACCACTATACGCAAAGAGCTCACTCACGGCGATAGGAACTTAGGTGTATATAAATTTTGTTGATTTTAGCTCACAAATTTCATCACGACCGCACTATTTCACACTTCACTTTAAGCCATTACAGTTAGTCAGTAAACAAACAACTCTCACTATTTTGAACCAAATCCAGAAATCTAAACAGAAAGCCTCACCATTTTCAAACACTGATGCGAATCATTCGTGGGATGAAAACCCATTCCCGTGTTCAACCCTAGACCGCTATACTCCGCAAGTAGCCTAATCAGCGGGCTGCAGGAGGAACTAAGGATACAAATATTGCTGGATTCAATCACCTCATCGCGGCATGAATCAAATGGCGCCGCTGCGGATGGTGCCAAAATACGTATGACAGCAGGTACTTGTAACCGGGTGATTACAAGTGTAGGTGACTTTGAAACCTCTTTTTGAATTTCATTTGTCAGACCGCGTAAGCTAATTACTGTAGTTACCGGCGACCGCTTGCTTTCATGTTCGCTTTTATTTTAGCTAACACTAACCCTTTTAGCAAGTTTCATGGTGTTCTTTGTTTTGTCTAATTTTTGTGTAACATGTGTTTATGCACCACTGGGATACGCACACTTCCGTATTTCAGCTTAATCAAGACACCACTCGAGCAAGGTTCAAGTCGCGGTACGCGATCAAATGGATCCTCTAATAAGAACAACAAAGTTAGTGCAGTACCCGCTTAATCCAAAGAAAGATACAAGATCGATGAGGGATCAAGATACACCTCCTAGAGTTAGTGCTCCTTCCTCGCATCATACTCTCCCGCTGAGGATGTGGCAAGGAGACCCTACTGTGCTCCCTACTTCCCACAGCATTTCATGGTATGGAAAAATGAAAATCCATACACTCATATATGGGATTTGAGGAGGTTTGCATAACCTTTAAGGAAGGTACGATTGATATGGATTTACTGAAGCTAAAAGCATTTCCATTGACCCTCAAGGACAAGGCCAAGATTTGGCTTAACTCACTGAGACCCAGAACCATCAGAAGCTGGGCTGAGCTGCAGGCAGAATTTTTAAAGAAATTCTTCAGTGCCCACAAGACCAATAATTTGAAGAGACAAATCTACACATTTGCTGCTCTTGACAATGAGAGGTTCTACCAATGCTGGGAGAGATTCATGGAGACCATTAGTGCTTGTCCACATCATGGTTTTGACACTTGGATGCTTGTAAACTACTTCTATGGTGGTATGTCTCCAGCCATGAAGCAGCTATTAGAAACTATGTGTGGAGGAGATTTTCTGAGCAAGCATCCTGATGAAGCCATGGACTTTTTGAATTATGTGGCTGAAACTTCCAAGGGTTGGGATGAGCCAAACCCGAGGGAAATGGAGAAAATGAGGCCCTCAGCCAACCCTAGAGGGGGAATTTATGCACTTTCAGAGGACATGGAAATGAAGGCAAGAATATCAACCCTAGCTAGGAAGGTGGAGGAGCTAGAAGGCAAAGGACTCCACGGCGTGCAAAGGACTTAAAAATCCCAGACAAAGCCAATCCATGCACCAATTTTGAATCCATAATCACCACCTAGGAAGAATATCCAATGGCCCCTTAGTGAAGGATTTGATGTCGAATATGCAAATTCCGTGTGTCACAAGCTACCACAACCTAATGCCCTATACATGGTAATACCTGGCCAATTCCACCGAGGAATCACCCTAACCTCTCCTCGAAACCCAATCCTCCCGCCCATGCTCCTCGGTGCCAAACCACAGTTTGGTTCCTCATCTCAACCACAACCACCACCATCCTCTTCCCCTGTGGAACAAGCCATATTGAACTTGAGCAAGGTAGTAGGCAATTTTGTGGAGGAGCAAAAGGGGATCAATGTACAATTGGCACAAAGGATTGACACTGTAGAAAGTACATTGAACAAGAGAATAGATGGGCTTGAGAGCATTCTTAATCAGAAAATTGACAATGTGCAGTATTCAATTACTAAGATCAACAATTTTCTGGAGATACAGGAAAAAGGAAGGTTCCCTTCCTAAACATTGCCAAATCCGAAAGGAGTTCATGAGGTAGGTTCATCCAGCAATTCAGGAATGGATGAGGTGAAGGCTATAATCACCCTGAGGAGTGGAAGAGAAATAGAGCAACCAATGCCTAAGGCTACTGAAGAAACAAGCAAGGGAAAGGAAACTGAACCTGAGAGGGTAATCATCAGTGAGGACTCAATGAAGCACTGCATGCCACCTCCATTTCCCCAGGCACTAAGAAGCAAGAGGAAGGCATCCCGGCAGGAAGGCATCCTAGAAGTCCTAAGGCAGGTGAAGGTCAACATACCCTCGACATCATCAAACAAGTCCCCGCCTATGCGGCAAGTTTTCAAAGATCTCTCGTACAATCAAGAAGGGGTCGGGCATTGAGAAAAAATGCATTCTTAATCGAGCAAGTCGCTACATAATCCGCAGCAAGAACCCGCCAACACAAGGATCCAGATCCCCACAATTTCGCCAACATTGGTGGAATCGCAGATAGACAAAGCATTGCCAGATTTCAGTGTGGGCCAAGCAAACTCCATCGGCCATACTTAGTGTATAAGTCGTTAGGCTCGGGAGACCTTAAACCTACCAACATCACTTCCCTTTATCACTGGCCTATCGACTATGAAAATCTCTAAGGGAATAGCTTGAGGATGTTATAGTAGACAAATTCTACTATCCAGTAGACTTTGTAGTGCTTGATACCGAGCCAATAGAAAGTGGGCCCAATCATGTGCCGATTATCCTGGGAAGACCATTTTTGGCCACAACCAATGCAATCATCAATTGCCGAAATGGAGTCATGCAGCTCACATTTGGCAACATGACATTAGAGTTGAATATTTTTCACTTGAGTGGCAGCACAAGGTGTGGAAGATGAAAAATCGAGGATCAAGAAGCGTGCTCAACACCAAAATGCGTGGAAGTAAATGTCCATAATTGCAAGAATCGGGTTGACCAGATGAGGAAGATGTTCGAATTAAGCACGTGCACCACCGTAGAGAAATTGGTCACTAAAATCACTCAAAGGAGAAGAAAATCAACCATGGGAAATCAAGCATCAAGGCATTAGCTCAGGCCACTGCAGGGGTGGAGGAGCTCCTCCTCTTTGCCCCTCCATGAGTAAATCAATGAGATTGGGCTGGTTTGGTGTTCTCTAAAACCAAATTTCAGCTCAATAATTTTTGGTTTTTGTTTTAAATTGGTCACTTTACAGCTCGCTATTTAAGAGTTTCGGATGAAGGTGCCTTTCCTTTAAGTAGCCTAAGTTTAATATTATTTTTTATTTTTATTATTAATTATTAGGTTTTTATTAGAAATAATATTTATTTTTGTTTCTTTTTGTGTTGTTCTTATTTGGCCTAAATAAATAATTTTTGTTATCAGTAGAATCGCATTTTTAACCGAATTTAGCTACATAATAACAAATCAAATTTCAAGGACTCTTCTCTACCCCCTTCAAAGCCTTATTTAAAACAAAAGGGGGCCTCATTTTTGTCATAACTCCAAACGCCTTCCTCCCCCGTAGCTCCGCCCCCCGCCCCCCGAGCCGCACCGGCCGCCCTGGCCCGCCCGCGCCCGAGCCACCACCACCGCCCACCGCCGCACACACGCGCACGCCCGTGCCCCGCCCAAATCTAGCCATCCTCATCATGTCTTTGCCCCAAACCGTTTTAGAGCCGCCACTACCGCGGTTCTCGCTCCCTGCCAGGCGCAGGCCGACCGTGCTCCCCGACCTGGGCCAGCTCGGCCACAAGACGAGCCCAGGCCACACTCGGCGGCCACTTTGGGCCCAAGCACACTATTAGCACACCAGAACACCGTGGTCCCCACGGCCCGCGTCGCGGGTTTAGCCGAGCCCCCGGGTCCTGGCCGGCCGCTGACACCGCCCCGCCCGGTGTCCTTCGGCACTACGTCATGGTTCGTACCAGAGGCTGGTCCCGCCTCAAGCTCGTCAGGTTCAAGACTCCCGAAAGGTGAGGAGAAGGCCCCAGCCCAAACACCCTCCAGCCCAGCGCCTCCCAGCCGCCCCCGAGGAGCCCTCGGGATCCAGAGGTACAGACCCGGATGTGGGAGCCCGGCCCTTCACTCGGCCCCAGGCGATCCAGAGGTCCCACTGTAGGCCCCATTTTCGGGGTCATAATTCCAAACACTTTCCCCTTCTCGAGCCTTCCGCCTCCCGCCCCCGAGCCGCCACCGCCGCCGCGCCTGCTCAAGGTACCAGCCACCACTCACCCACGCTGTCGCACCTCACGCGCACCGTGTTCTGCCCGGGGCTGGGGCCATCCTCATCAGCTGCTCTTGTCTCAAAACGCCGAGCCACCACCGTGCCCTGCTCCCGATGTGTGCCCGTCGACCGTGCCCCTCACTCCAAATGAAGCCTGGCCACAGACGAGCCTCAGCCACCCGGTGCCACTTTAAATTCAAAGAAAGAGCTATTAGCACACCAGAGTTCAAGGTCCCCCACCCGGCCCGTGTCGTGGTTTACCGAGCCCTGGTCCCAGACCAAGCTTCTACGCACACCCGCCCCCCGCCCCTGTCCTTTCCTACTATCATGGTCTGCACTTTCGCAGGTGGGTCCCGCCAGCTCCTGGTCGTTCGCACCCCGAAAGGTGAGGAGCAGCTCCCGGGGCCCACTCTCCAGCCCAGAGTCATCCAGCCAATCCCCGGGAGGAGCCTCAGGGATTCAGGAGGTACCAGACCCGGATGGGACCCCGGGCCCCTTCACCAGTGCCTCAGAGGCGATCCAGGAGGGCCCGGCCCTCCAAGAGGGCCCGTACATCAGGACCAGGGGAGTCCTCATCATCTAGGCCCGAGCCGACACCTTCACCCTACAGCAGGAGCCTCATCGCTCTTAATATCGCCGCCCGAGGATCAGCGACCGCTATCCATCGACCCCGATTCCGGAACGGCCTGACTCCACGCCGCAGACTTCCATGGAGAGTCTTTATTACGACGCCCCGGGCTACCGATCACCGATCCCCGGCTCGTGGACTCCATGCGCCCGATTGAGCATTACTCCGTCACATGACGCCGTGGCGCCTACTATCCTCAGCGGTGCATGGGGCCACCATTCCATGACTCTGGAGCGCTGAAACCGTCGGGCCCGACCAAGATCGAGCCATGATCGACCAGAGTTCTCAAATTCAGCTGGACATTCTGGCCGCATCGGGCCCGGCACCGCCAATTCCTCCGAGGCAGATCGCCTCAGCCGACTAAGAGAGAGATTGTCGGCATTCTCGCACGAGACACTACAATTGACCGTAATTATTCACAGTGGGCCCCGCCTTAGATGATTCTTATTGATCATCTGCTCCGACCAAATTTCTTCCCCGCCGCAGCACTACGTCCAACATGTGGGGCCATCCTCAGGCTCAGACTCCATCTCGCAGGGATTCCGTCCAAATTTCGCCGAGTCAGGTGATGACCTCCCCGCTACATTTTCAAGATAAGGTCCACCGCAAGGGCCCGGCTGCAGCAGAGTATACCTTGTTGATGCCGCACTCGCGGCCGTTGTCCCGGAGCATTCGGGGATTCCCGTGAGGAGCCCCGTGAGCAGAGAGGAGGATTAGATGCCTCTTCACCTGCCTATGGAGCGCAGCTATGGTGATGCCGATTCTTTCTCCTCCAATACAGATCCGTATGAGAGGGTGCCTGACGAGGAGTGCAGGACTCCACAGAGGAGAGATGTTCCATGCTCCCGAGGTCAGATTGAGAGTCCAAAGGCCGATATATCTCCTCCATCTCCTCCTCCACTGCCTGCCCATTAACCTCGCGACACTCAGCCCACTCAGATATGCGCGCACAACACTCCTCCGAGTATGTGTTCATGTCGCATCAAGAGCTACAGGTGTTATGGATGTCGCCCTGCTCGTCGGGTTTCTAGACAGCAGACGATGGAGACCAAAGATTGACTCGGAAATGGTGACCACTTTGAGCAGTTGTCATACCATGCTCCCGCTGCATCATGAGTCACCTCGTCTCGCATGTTCCGACCATCGAGATGAGCCAAGAACAGCCAGCCAGCCAGCCTCCTGTATTACGCCGCCACGCCAGCAGCGCCTTCTCGATCCACCACCACCACGAGACTGAGGTGGCTCACACTTCCTCGGCTCTAACTTCCTATCCCTATTACATGTCTATGCTTTTACCGATGAAAAGTTAGAGGTAGGAGTGTCTTCATTATGTTTTCAAGCCAGCTATCGCTTATCAACTTTACTAATTTTCAGATAAGGTTCATGTATTAGCCAATAAGTAGCGCGATACTTTTGTACGCTTAGCTATATTAAGCATGTATTAGCCATTTTGGTTATATCAAAAGCTTGATAAAGATTATTTACGCTAATATACTTTTTTGCGGTGGAAGTGCTTTGTGCTGCTTGTGGATCTTCATTCTTCACCAACAATTGAACGCCTTTAATCAACAATCAATTGCCTTTAATTGAAAAATTGAAACCTCAGATGTTACCTTAACGATAGACAATTCCATGCATGATTCGCTGGGTCAATTGGAAGTTCCAAAGATGTTTCAACTCGAACATTCCCTTAGCTAATTCACACATCAGCAGACACCAGATCGTACTGATAGCCGTGGAAATTATATACCTCCTTCCACTGCAAAGCCGGCCTGGGATCTATGATATCCCATAATAAAGTTCGTGTTACCCATGTATAAGGCCAATGTGTCTTCCAAAAGGAAAAGAAAAAAGCAAAAAGAAAAAAATGAAAAGAAGAAAAAGAAAAAATAAAAGTCGTGGACGCTGCTTGAAACCCGAACAACACGGTCCGAGGGGTATATGGCGAGCCTTTAAAGCCCATGCCCTAAACCTTAATCGTCGGGAGTCATCGATTTCATCGTCACACCCGTGAACGGGTAGAGCTTAAATATTGCAGTGCTTAATTTCTCAAGTCATTCGCAGTCCCGGTGAAGCCTCGCCGGAGTTTGTGGTCAATGGATCCTCGCTTGACGCCTCTAAACTTTAATCGGGTCGAGTCACCTGGACCTCATACACCTTTAATTTTGGTGAAGTCTAGTTTTTAGCATTGCACCCTACAATGTAGTCAACAAAGAAATAAGAGTGTAGCTAATCCTATTTAGTCAAGTTACGTTTAAGGCCATACTATAGTTAAAGTTGGGAAGGAATACTTGCAATTTATCGCTCAATCTGGTTACATTAAGAACAATTAGATTTTGGTGGAAATTCATGTTGATTTCCTTGGATCCAAAGTTGACCAAAAACTAACTTATATGGTTTTTCGCTTCTCTCATGTGTCGGTTTTCTAACAAAGTGTAATTGTTCATTTAAAGGTAATGCCTATCCGTACGCTACACTTTTTGAATCATATACACTTTTCGAGAAAGCACGCATACATACCCTTTGTTTTAGCATCGCTATGGACTAGCAACGTGTTTGCTGGGGTGTGATTAGTGCCCAAAAGCCGCTTTGAACCCTATTCAAGATAGGTTTTGAGTACTTTTGCGCATTAATCATATCAATTAAAGCCAATTGATGTGTTCAGTCTACTTAGTACCACCGATGCCATTTCGAAGCTTGTTTTTTGATGATTTGTGTCTCATATAGAGTTCAACATTATGTTCAAGTTTGATGACAAGTTGTGTGCAATGCGAAGGATTTATACAGCTAACCATCAAAAATGAAGGAATATGAAGTGGATTTTGAAGGAAGGAGAATGCAATGGGATGCAAAGAGCGCAAAGCCGGACGCAAGAAAGGTGCCAGCATTCTTAGCATGATCAAGTGTGCTCTACTAGATTGCAAAATTACATCAGCATGAATTGGAGAATTTCATAGTACAGGCTAGCCTCACATCGTTTAAAATTTACTATGCTCAGCCAAAAATTCCCACTCGCTTGAGTTCACACACCTCCGCTTAGACTGTCGGAATACAATACCAGTTTGGCCCATCGGCTGGATGTCGAAATTTCTCAATCCCCGCTATTCAGAATTTCTGGCTAGGCTAGCGAAATCGCCCCTCGCATAGCAAAAATTGTTGCCCCGTAGCTTTTGGAATTCTTGATGCCAAACGACTCCTCGGTATTGTTATATTACCACTTTATTCCTTATGTGCTTAATATTTTAGGCAATTTTGTATTTTCACACTCAGCTTGCATTATATAAATTCCTCACAACCAGAACCCTAAGCAACTTTTCTCATTTTATAAATTTTCCACGCCTTATTTTAGGGTTCCATTTGCTCTCTTCTTCTCTCCTCTTTCTTTCATTTTCTAAAGCCGCTAAACACCCCTCTTGAGGGATGACAACTCAAGGGATGCTTGGCTAAGCCTCATAGCCTTGGAAGAGGAGGGTTGCTAAATTTTTGCTTTGGGGCCGCAGTAGGTTGTCTCCATATGCTTTGATTGCACATGGGTATGGCATTTATGGTTCTAGCTTCCTTTCCAAACTAGGGTTTAATGCCATTTAACGTCATTTCCTTGGTCAATACTTGTCATTCTTTAGGGTTCAGTGCATGCTTAATGCTAGATGCACTGATATCCTTTAGATGCCATTTACGAGCCATTGAAATGAGGTTGAGTGCTAGGGTTTTAAACTGAATGGGACTTTGAATGCATAATACTTGTGTTGACTCAAATAGAGTGGTATTAGGGTTAGGTTTTATAGCTAAACAAAGATCCTGGCTTTGGCTTTCGACTATATGTCACTTGCCATAATGCGAGGAAATAACCCGAGACAATTTCATTAGCCCCATGTTATCAAGCTAGTGACCTAAACCTTCAAGGCATACTATTTCACGCTTCACTTTAGTTTTCACATGGGCTTAGGGTCAAGAAACAAACAACTCCCACTATTTTGAACCAAATCCAGAAATCCAAACGTAAAGCTCACCATTTTCAAACACCGATGCGAATCATTCGTGGGGCGAGAAAAACCCATCCCCCGTGTTCGACGACTGCTATACGCAAAGAGTTTGACTACTTCAAAGAGGAGTGAACTAAGGATACAAATATTGTTGATTCCGAATCACCCTACTATGGCACGAATCATCAAGTGAATTCGATTACTCGAAAAACCTTACCATAGTATGATATTTGTCCTTTGTCACACGATGTCTCGATTAATCACAAAGCATGAATGAAGTCATCTTTATACAACTTAATCATTTCTTAATTCTCAAGTAGACTGACTAAACAAATGATATTGATAACTTCTATCAATCTCATTTGAGCACGACTACGGCTTCGCCTCACATATCAAGAGGCCGGCAGACTTCACTAAATCAATAGCTTGAGACAAATTTATTCAATCGGCCACTCACATTCTCCACATGATTTATCAGATTCAACCACAAGATGTACTACCATCCCGCTAAAGACGCCATCGAGCCACGTTAAGACACGGTTCCTCGCGTAGGAATCCATGGTGAATTCAGCCTAAGGACTCACACACACGCACGAGAATTACTAATGACATAATCCATGTAGTATTTCTCATAGCCGGGTCAGTCCAATAACATGAACTTAACACATGTATTTATGTTCCTCGAGTAACATCTTATGTTCATGACTCTCTAAAGAAACATGGTATTTTCTCATAAAACATAATAGTCTACTCCATTATTATTCTACAATAATGATCGACTATGGACTATTTTAGAATGTTGTTTTATGCCTTGCCTTACTTTACTTAAGTCACATACTTGATGACATAAAACAGAGCCAACTATTCAAGGATCTTATTTTATCAAGTTAAACCAAAATTTAAAGAACAAGATAAAATGATAAATGCCTCATGTATATAAACATATAATGACAATGTATATTCCAATGGGCTAGAGCATATCACTAATAGGTAGACGAAGCACGGAGCATCCGGGATGCGGGTGTTAAAGATAAGAGGAAAGGAGAGCCAACCTTCTTTTTCTAGCTTAGGGAAGAAGCAGAGGATTTGTACTTCGCAAGGGTTTCAGGGACAAGGCCGCAACTATCGAGCTAAGGATAAGGTCAATAATCATAAGATGGGAGACACTTCGTGTGGCTCCTAGCCGTACTAAGCCGCAGGACATGTTTCTATTGGCACCGCCTGGGACATGAGACGGATCGCCCCTCGCAGGCAAAGGATCCCGCAGCATGTGACCCCATAGTCCCAAATTACCTAGAAGCTCACAAAATCAATTTGTTCCTCCCTACCCTACCATGGGATAGGAGAGCCAATACAAGTCTCAAGGGGTTGCATAGGCCTCTACTACTTCACAATCAGGCCAGATGGGCTAAGGCATAGGTCAAGGTCGACGTCGAGGCTAGGGCTCACAAGCCGAGACTTTAGGGACCTTAGGGCATGTCTATGCCATCACACCATAGACTGAGCTTGTAGATCAGTCGGTCATTTAGGATACATTTCTACTCTCTCGCTTATAGGCAAGGGTATTATTTGATTATAGTGCATCTCATTCCTTTATTGTTACATCATGTGTGAAAGATTTTGGCTTAGATGTTGAAACCTTAGAAGAGCCACTACATGTGAGTTCTATCCTAGGAACTACTTATGAACATTGGATCGTATATGTCGTGGTTGGCGAGATAGAGATCTCTACGTATTCTCGTCATCGCGGACCTTAGGTCATGGACATGTCGAGTTTGATGTCATCTCGACGTGGACTTGTCGACGCACACCGAAATGTCATTGATCGTATCGAAGAGTGGTTACTACCTACACACTAGATGGTATTTGTTTTATGTTTCAAGGGGATAAGCAAGATGCTTTACCCTAAGCCGTGTGTGACACTAGATGGCACAGGCAATTGATGGGTTGGCTAGCAAGCCTTACCCTGGAGGACGAGGCGAGAAAAGAGTTGGGTCTACCTCGGGTGGTTTGTGAGTATGGAGACATTTTTTCGGATGAACTATAGGATCTTCAGATAGGATGTAAATCCACTCATTGAGTCAAGACCTGGTACATTTCCTATTTTTATGACTCTACATAAGATAGCGCTTGTTGAGTTGCAATAACTCAAAGTCCAATTATAGGAATTGTTGACGTGGCTTATTAGACCGAGCACTACCTGGCGCTCTAGTGTCAAGCTTCCAAAAGAAGGACAAGACCACTTAGCTATGCATAGACTACTGATAACTGAATAAGGTTACTATCAAGAATATGTACCCTTTGCCGAAGATTGATGATTTATTTGATCAGATGAGTGGGGCGAGGGTTTACACCAAAATAGATCTCCGCACCGGTTACCATCAGTTGAGGGTTAGGGAGGCAGATATCCCTAAGATGACGTTTAGGATGTGATATGGGCATTTTTAGTTCATAGTGATGCCATTCAGATTGACAAATGCTCCAACGACATTCATGGATCTCATGCATAGGGTCTTCCAACCCTACCTATATCAGTTCATTATGGTCTTTGTTGAAGATATCTTGATTGACCCCAAGTCTGAGGAGGAGAATGAGGGTCACTTGAGGATTGTTTTCAGTATCGGTATATCATCAGTTATATGCCAAATTCAAAGAAGCGTGAATTTCGCTTACCGATGTGAATTTATCGGGAGTAATGTGGGTGTCGATTCTGTGTATCCTTGGACCCGAGAAGGTTAAGATATTTAAGAGCTGAGAGATCAAGTCACTCTTTCGTGAGATACGTTGCATTCTCGATTCAGGTATTATGTGAGGTTCATTTAGGACTTCTCCCTATTAGCTGTACCAATGACAAGATTGATCTGGAAGGAGGTCAAGTTTGAGTTAAATGACTCGTGTGAGAAGGTATTCTAGGAGTTGAAGAGGAGGCTTACTTTAGCTCATATTATGATAGTTCTAGAAAGGGGACAGAAAGCAGCGTATCAGGATGCCTAAGGATGGACTTGGATGTGTTTTGATGTAGTCTGGGAGGGTAGTGGCTTATGGTTCTCGGATGTTAAAGAACCACGAACAGAATTACACCACACATGACATGGAGCTGGCAACCATTGTTTCTGCCTTGAAGGTTTGGTGCCACTATCTATATGATGAGTAGTTTGAGGTGTTCTCGGACCACAAGAGTCTAAAGAACATTTTTACACAACGGGACCTTAACATGAGTGTAACCCGTGTGGATGGGAGCATTCGGAAGACTATGACTTACCTTTGCATTACCATCCCGATAAGGCAAATGTGGTGGTTGATGCACTAGCGTGATTTCCTCACTGTGGAGTGTTGGCCAGTGTGGCTTCCGCAAAAGTGGCGTATGCCAGAGACTCGCGGTTCAGCCACACTACAAGGGTCAGGCTTAGGGTACTTTGGGGAGTTTAGTGGCTACAGCTTCCCTACTGGGCATAGTGATTGAATCCTAGGGACAGGACACAGAGATATTGTCCATCAAGGATCGGGTATGGGCGGATATAGGTAACAAAGGCTGAGCCATTCACACGGATGGTAGTCTTCGGTATAAGGGAAGGGTTATGGTTCCTCAGTCGGCAAATATGGGAGAGGAAATCCTTAAGAAGTTCCATTGATCCCATTTTCTATGCAATCAAGTGACACAAAGATGTACCATGATCTCTGTCGCTAATATTGAGTGGATGAAGAAATACGCAGGATTTTGTTCGTCGATGTCTCACGCTTCAAGTAGAAGTAAGAGCGAGCACCGAGACCAACGACATTCCACTTCAGGTAGCGCTAAGTGAAAGTGAAAGCATGTCACGATTCATTTTGTGACTCACTTGCCACGAACATCGCAAGGGCATGACGCACAGGGGCGATATAGTGACTAGTTACCAAGTCGGCACACTTTGGTCGCATGATGGCCTTCACTCTGTAGGAATCTCCTACAAAGTTATAAAGAAGATTATTCCATTGCATGGGGTGCCTTCGCACTTTGGCGCATTTCCGGACGGGATCCTGTGTTTATTTACTCATTTTTTGAAGAGTTTCCAACGATTCATGGGGACACATTTGATGATGAGCACTGCTTTTCATCCCCAAATGGAAGGTCAGTCGGAGAGGACCATCCATACTTTAGAGAATATGCTATGGAATGTGTTCTAGATCTCAATGGTTGTTGGAAAGAGCATTTACCCTTAGTGGAGTTCACCTACAACAATAGTTATCTGGGGAGCATACAGATGGAACCTTATGAGGCACTATATGGAAGCCTTATCAATCCCACTTTGCAGACTGGATGGGAAAGAGACCCCTCTACCTGTCCGACTTTGTCAGGACACCCTCTCGAGAAGGTGGATTTGGATACTTTAACTTTCTCACGCTTAGAGCCGCTACAGAGCTACGCCTAACAAATGCGCGACCTCTAGAGTTTGAAATGGAGATCATATATTCTCAAGGTGATGCCTATGAGAGGAGGGCTAGGTTCTAAGCTGGGAAGCCATCACCGAGATATATCTGCGCCCGAGGTACCGAGGGTAGGTACAGTTTCTTACTCCGCTGGCATTATTGCCGTACCACCTGAGTTCATGCCATATTCCATGTCTCCATGTTCCGAAAATACACTCCAGATCCGACTCATGTGGTGGATTAGGATGAGCTTGTCGCTGATGTGGATGGAACCTTCGTAAGCGAGGGACCACGATTCGATACGACCTCAGTTTTTCAAGGCAAGACCGTGAGGCTAGTAAAGGTGTTGTGGTAGCACCGAGGAGTGGAGGAGACAACATGGAAACATAAAGACACTTTACATACCAATTATCCTTTCTTATTTAAGGATGAAGGTATGTTTTTTTTTAGTCATTTGATATTAAATGATCGCAGACATGCATGTGATCGTATGTGTAGCTTAGTGTGAATTTCAAGGACGAAATTCTTTTAAGTGGGGAAAATGTAAAACCTAGGTAAATTTAAATTTTTTCAAAAAAGTTGCAAAGCGGTAAATTGCCACTACGGTACGGGTTGCAAACATGAAATTCTATCAACCAGGGACGACGAAACGACTCGCTTACCGATTCGCCTCATGAAATCTAATTACCTAGATACTATTGATTCGAGATAGCTCCAGATTTTCACTTTTTTCGAGGGGAAGGGTGTCCAAAGGACTTCAAAACAAGATTTTCAAAGAAAATTGTGAAAGTCAGAAAATAATTTAAATAATATTCATATAAAATAATTTTAATTTAAAGCAGAAGAAATTAATCATTTCGTGGAAAGACAAATCCATCTCGAACAAGTGGTGGACACGCATGCTAATGTGAGACAAGTCTTTAAAGTATATATAGGAGCTAAAAATCATATGTGGTGAGAAACATCTCAGTTTTCTGCTGGCTGGAACACGAGAGAAAGAGAGAAAGAAAAGGCTTTCTTTTCGACGATTCTCGAAGTTCCCTCGGTTGGAATCATTAAGCCAAGAATTAAAGTTCATCGTCTCGACGAGGGCTACGTGTAGGTACGAAAAAACGATGGATTTCACCGAAGATCCAAATGAGGAGATTTGAAGAAATCAAAGGTTATGAGATTAGGAGGTGTTCTAGAGGCTTCCTACCTTTTCTACTATGCTCCAAGAGGCAGAGTTCTTTGGTTTATTTATACCTTAAGGAGCCATTCAAATGTTTTGACTTGTAGATTGTTCGGGGCTTATTTAAGGTTTGTTTCGCCTTATTTCCTTCGTGCTTTTCTTTGTACTGATTTAAGGGGCCGACACTAGTTTTATGGGTCGGTTTTTAGGGTCAATGAGTCTTAAGGGGTTTTTAATGCTTCTTTATGGCATTTTTAAGGGCTGTTTGGTCACATTTCTTTATGTAAGGATTTTTTAGAGGGCTATTTAAGTGGTTGTTTAGCTATTTTATAGCCTATTTAAGGGGCTGTTTGGCCAATTTTATAGGTTGATTTTAGAGGGGTTCTTTGGGAGTTGTTTAAGAGGATGTTTGGTTGTTTAAAGGGTTGTTTGGCCTGTTTTATGGGCTGATTTTAGAGGGTTGTTCGGGGAGCTATTTATAGCTTTTCGCTATTTTATACCAAGTAAGTGGGTTGCTCGGGGCCGACATTTTATGCCCTGTTAATGGGATATTGGGGCCGCTTTATAGCCTGTTATAAGGTTATTTCGGGGGCCGCTTTACGGCCCTCATAGTGGCCGTTTAAGGCCAGTTTTTATAACCCTATTAAGGGCCTGTTTGGGGCCGTTTTTTATGGCACATGAGCCTGGGGCTATTTCAGGCATATTATATGTTACACTTGGCCTTGAGGGTTAAGGGTGTTATGGATTGACTTGTAATAACATGTTTAGTTGTTCTTGTTAGATAAATGTTGATATATGTGTTTATATATGGACATTAGGATGAGTGTTTATTTGGAAATTATATGCATATGATATGATTGTCCATGATAAATGATGAATTATGTAATTTATGTTGTCTATGTGGCATTCATTTCATACGTGACATGACATTGACATGCAATGGTGCATTACATTGCATATGCACGGGGACATCACATTTCATGGGTGTGAGTACATGGTTGAAATCAAACACCACATTTGGTGATTGATAAGTGGGCTCGGTACCATTGGACGAAGTTTAACAAGGTCGCATACAGTAGCATGACATGGAAAATTTGGGTCAAGTAATAACAAGAAGGGACACACTCCCCGTAAGCACCCGCCATCGTTCATACACTACGCAGGAAAGTCCAAAAAGTGTAGTTAGGCATGCGGAGCTTACGCTGAGATTCCAAAATCCGCTGCCTAGAAAGACACATGGTTTTGTATATGAAATGAACATTCAAGTTGTAACATCCAACAAGTTTTGGTTTATAAACACACAACTTTTATTTCAAAAGGACCATTGGATGTAATCCATCAATGACATATTTTATCATACATTGGCATTGCATTGTGTGGTGGGAGTCGGTGAAGACTCGGGGTATGGTGCATGAGTGAGTTTTTGCTTTTATTTCATAGCAGGGCATGTAGAATTCCAACCTAGAATTTGTATGTTCTTAATTGGAATGTTGATGTGAATATGAATTGTCAAGTGTGAACATTGCATGTGCATTTAGGTGGGGAGGAGCCTTTGTATGAATTACTCTACTGGGCATGGCTCACCCTATACTGGAAACCATTTCAAAAAGTGTGGATATACGGCATGTCTCATCAGACTACAAGGGTGAAGAAAGTCGACTTGTGGCTTCTATAACTCATTTTTGTAAAATTTTTGGAACAAACTAGTTTTAGCATGTACCTTTATGTAAAAGAGTTGTGATTGAACTCATATGGATTATTTTTAATTTAGCCATGCATGTTTTTATATGAAGGTGGATAAATGGACCCTGCGTGGTCAATGTTTACTCATAAATGGATCTGGTGCAGTCATTATGTTATATTAGGCCTCAAATGAGTCATGTTATTGTATATTGTATAGGTTGTTTTGGTTAGAGCTCTCAGACAAAAAGGAGACTCTGTCAGATTTGTTAAATTATGCACTCGCAATGAGACATAACAACAGGGTATCGTAGTTTCACAATATCCACAGTTTTCTTGGGTCGATAACATAAACAGTAAAAACCCTAGAAAATTATAATTTTTCAAAAATGATAAAAATGGTAATTTCTGGCCAAAATCCAAAATTTTTCTAGATCTGATTACAAACTGACTTCACCGCTGAATCCTGCCTCGCGCGGCTACCACGTCGAATTTCGTCGACCATGAGAGACATTTCTGAATTTCACGCCGAGGCACCTGCAAGGTGCCATAAAATGAGCCAGGATACGTGATGCGACACAAGTCACCTACTACATGTACTCATGTGACACATGTTGCATGATTAGAGAGAGGATGAAGATTAATGGCTTAGATTAAGCCATGTGTCAAAAATCCAAAACTTAAGGACACAAATGGAATTATTGAAAAGTTTAAATGAATAAGAGAAGAATGAAATAGTCTTCTTCTCCAAACAAATGTATCGTAAAAGGAGGGTATGTTCAGATTCAGAGAGAGAAAGTGTGTGACTTTCCTAGATTTCCGCTTCTGACCGTCGATTCTCGAGGAGCAAGAAGCAAAGTTGTTCGACGCGGGCAAGGGCTACGCAAAGGGGACCGATTACTGGAGTTTCAACAACTCCAAGAGGTGTGATCTTTTCCTTACTGGGTTTGTTCTTTCGCTAAGAGCCATTTTAGCGGATCGGGATTTGTTGAGGCCCCGAAGGCCGCGGTTATCGGCCCTGTCTTGAACCGAGTAAAGAAATCCCTACTTCGCGATGGCCATGAATAGTGCCGACCAGGTTTCACCGCTCACGCGGATATGTTGTGCGATTTTTGTATTGCTCCGTGATTCAAAATGAACGCTGATTCGCCTCGTCAGCCACTTCGCTTGCTATCGTCATAATTGAATAACATGATTTATGTGAGTTAATCAGGTTAATATATGCATGCAAATATATTAGCATAAATATTTTGGAATGGCATACGTATTCCATATGCACCGGCACTTAAATGGTAGGTGTGAGTGACATGAAAAAAATTGAAAGAAAAATGAAAACGATTGTGAAAGGAATTTAAAGGAAGATTTTATGAAGAATTGCCTTGGAGAGTGGTCCAACAGTTCATCTCGTGAGGCTTTTGTAATTCCATAACTATTCGTAAAAATGATCCAAGAGTTCAGTCAAGTAGTCCAATATATTTACCGAAACTCGATAGTAAGTTTTCGAGAACAAAAAATTTTGTTTTGAAAACTGTATTTTTGCTCGCATTTGGCTTAGGCATGTGTGAGGGAGTCGGTGAGAACTCGAGACATGGGATTGGGCATGTAGACATTCTAGTAGGATCATGTATTTTATTGAGTGTGATTGTCTGCCATGACATGTGCACTTAGGTGGGGAGTAAGCCATGTAGGAAATTATCACTACTGGGCAATGCTCACCCTGTCGAGGGATCATTATCTGTGCAATGTGGAGTGTACAGGAGGATGGCATTCACTAGAGAGACCGCTATTATAAGAAAGCTGATTTCTAGTATTTTCATTTTGTATAACATGTATTAAAATCAGAACTTAATATATGTTTGAATTAAGAGTGACTTATTAACTCTCGAACCATGTAATATGGGCCAAGAGATATATTTTTGTGAGTATTGATGCATAAATTCGCGGCATTTTTTACTTGCACGTGACCCGGTGGTCTTTTGTAAAATGCTGGGACAGGCTACTGGGGCAGAGCACCACGTACAAAGGAAACTCGCCCGATCTCGTTAGTGTTCACATGTTACCCGACATCCACGAGTATTCGCTGTCGATCTACAGCCAGCCAACTGATTCCCGTGATCGGCCACGGGGCTTGCACGTAGCCTAGGTTTATAAATATCTAGAGCTTAAGGTCGGATACTAAAGTATAGCTTAGTATCAATAAGTTAGGTATACGATTACCTAGGGCTTGATGGACACGAGTTAGATCACGCATTCATTATGCATTTTGATGAATGGTATGTATAACATGAATTGCTACGTATGTATTTATGAATCACAGGTTTCGTGAATAGCACATAGAAAAAAAAAATATATGTCGAGGAGAATGTTTTTTTCTCCTCGAGGTTTTACAAGGTAAACTGTGAGAAAAAATTATAATGAATTTATTTGGTTCTATTGAAAATGAAAAATATATATTATATTTTGCGGGTCTTCCAAGAAAAACGGAACAAAAATGAAAAAATTGACGCGGAAAAAACAAAAAACGCGCAGGAGGTCGACGGGCTACTACCCATCTCCAGGCCGGGTCACGATACGTGCGGAATCGTATCGCGGACATGTAACCGGGAGGCGTATCGGGCGCCGCCAAAGAGAGGGCCACGATACGGCCAAAGACACTACGCCCGTGGGCAAATGATATGGACTATACAGGCGCTACGACACGGCGCGTGAGCCACGCGGTAGAGTTCTATCAAGATTACGGTTCTCTATTGCGGTCGCGACGAGAGGGCTGTGACACGGCAGGCCAAGACGCCGGCGACACAACAGACGCACGATTAACGGCACAGGGAGGTGCCCGCGATATCGGGGCCTGGCGGGTCATGAAGACTGCGGCGCACCCCGTGGCGGCGACACACCGCAGCCAGCGCCTGTGTGACACCCGCGCCCATGTTCCCACGACACGGCCGGCACGCCCGCGACACGCTCACACGCTACAGGAAGCGTCACGATACGGCCGAGCCAGCGCTTCCACCGACGCGCGCCACCCGCGCAGCTGTGCGCGCAGCCGGGCCATGGGTGTGTGCACGTGCACTCGACTCCGCCACTGAACTGTTCTAAGTCACTGTTTGGGACACTGTTCATGAGAACTGTTCACAAGGTTTTCAAAAATAAAAAAATAAAAAATATAAAAAATAAAAAATAAAAAAATAAATTTTTTTTTTTGTTGATTATGATTTAATATATGGAATTATTGTCTTCCATTACCTATGAATGCATGGACATTGTGTATGAAATGTTTTTAGTATACAAATAGTGTCTCGAGGCTGTGTTTACACCTTAGAGATACTGCATTGAATCTTAACATGCCATTTGACATGTGTAGATAGCTAGTCAAGGGCGAGGACGTAGGGGTCATCTCATACGGGCACGGTCAGCACCACCGCATTTGACCAGCCAGCCTCTCGCTGAGGCTGCAGTGATTGCGGCTGCCGCTATCAGACAAGCAAGGCTACATGTGTACCTGTGGAGGTCCGAGTAACCTCTAGAGGTTCAGGGCACATCATCCTCTGATATTCACGGGGGGAGGAGATCTGATGGTGGTAGACCATTGGTTCATACAGGTCGAGAAGGTGTTGGAGGCTATGAAGATTACCTCCGACACGACCAGGATCAGACTAGTTGCATTCTAACTAGAGGGTGAGGCCCAAGTATGGTAAAAATTAGCAAAGACCTCTAGGGACTTAGAGGCAATGACATGGGCAGAGTTCCAGGAGATGTTCATGGGCAAGTATTTTCCGGACACGCCGACAAGCTTAAGGTCAGAGTTCCTAGAGTCAAGCGAGGACTATGACCGTATCGAGTATGTGGCTAGATTCACGGCCAGCCCGCTTTACTGGATGACTACGCAATACGCATAATGGCCAAGCGTCGTGATATTCGAGAATGGGCCAAAGTTGTCCATTTAGGCGGATTGCAGATCTTGCATTGCCGCGACATAGACTCCATGGTCAGACCGCTACATGACCATAGAGAGAGATCGAGGATGCCCGAGCACCCGGATGTGTGTTAGTAGCAAGAGGGGAAGGAGTAGTAAGTCTTACCCGGGAAAGAAGCGTATGCTTGGGCCATGGGTGGTTCCAGACGCCATCCGGCCGTGGTCGCATCGTGTTGCCGCCAGCCGGGCAATGGTGCTACCATCACAAAGCAGCCAGACATATATGAGGAGGATTACCCTAGAGATGGGGATCCTGTGGTTTTGGGAAAGAGTAGTCCCAACAACAAGGACGGGAAAGGATACAATATTCCTCTCACACCTTACCATAGCTAGGAAGAGGAGCTAGCATCCGCTTCGTGGAGTGCCGCACGGCACCTCGCTGGCACGTGCGTGCTAGAGAGGCCAAAGCCGCCGCGAGGCAGCGAGCGACCCAGTCCCACGTGTGCAAGGACGCCGGGGTGGCTCCGGGCGTGTCTACGTTTATCACACCATCTGGCCGGAAATAATAGGATCGCCCAATCATATTGTATGTTTCGCTATCTCACCTATGGGCAAGAGTGTTATTTACTCCTGCATTAATTCATTCATTGTCGTGATCGCTTGTGATGAGTCAGGGCTTAGAGGTCGGTGGGCCTCGAGAGCCCTCAGAGGTGAGTTCTCCCCTAGATTAGGGCAAGGATAAAGGATGATATGTCGTGGTCATGAAGTTAGAGATCTCAGATTCTACTCACAAAGGAACCCGAGGGTCATGGACATGTTAGAGTTCGACGTCATCCCAGGATGGATCGTCGACAACTTACGTAGTCGTCATTATCGATCATGAGTGTAGAGGTTACCGCCTACACGCAAGATGGTACTCGTGTTGTATTTTAGGGGGACAAACATGATATTTTGCCCCAGACAGTGTACGAGTCTAGATGTCAGGGACAGTTGGTGGGTTAGCTAGCAAGCCTTACCCTAGAGGATGAGGTGAGACCAGACTTAGATCTACCTCGAGTAGTCTGTAAGTATGAGGATGTTTTCGACGAGCTACCGGATTGCCTCCGCAGAGGGCCAGGCACTTTATCGAAGTTACACTCTGTGTATTTCATTATCTCTATGACTAAGACAGATAGCACTGGGGCTCGGGCGATAGGAACTCAGAGTCCAGCCATGAGCTACCTGACAAGTGTCCCATCTTCTATTTGCGAAGAAAAAGGACAAGACCCTTCGACCGTGCATTGATTACAGTACTGAATAGGGTTAAGAGAGATCAAGAATCTGCATCTAATGCGAGATCGATGACTCGCTTGATCACAGAGCAGCGCGAGTCTCCAAGATAGACCTTCGCACTGGTTACCATCAGTTGAGGGTTAGGGAGATAGATATCCCTAAGAAAACGTTCAGGACGCGTTATGGGCACTTTGAGTTTACTGTGATGCCCTTTGTATTGATAAATACGCTAACAACATTCATGGACCTCATGCATAAGGTGTTCTAACCCTATCTAGATCAGTTTGTCGTAGACTTCGTGGATGACATTTTGATCTACTCCCAGTCAGAGTGGGACCATGAGGAACACTTGAGGATTGTTTTACAGTTGCTGAGAGATCATCAACTATACGCCAAGTTCAGTAAGTGCGAGTTTTGGCTTATTGAGGTGATATTTTTAGGACACGTGGTGTCAGCATCGTGTGTGTCGACTTTAAAAGGTCGGAGACCGTGATGAGTCGGGAGAGGCCGGTCACTTTCGAGATATCGTAGTTTCTTGGGATTGGCCGGGTATTATAGGAGATTCATTGAGATTTCTCCCGACAGCGACACCCCATGACGAGATTGACTGGAAGGAGGTACACTCCATGCACCCGAAATGGTGATCCTCGACAGGCGAGCATACCCCGCAGGATAATTTCCTACACGGGTTACTCCCACCTATGCACATGTCCCGAGTCCCCACCGACTCTCACATATGCCTAAGCCGAATGCAAGCAAAATATCCAGCTTTCAAAACAAAGCTTTTGTTCTTAAAGACTAACACTCGACCCCCGGTAAATACATTGGACTACCCTCCGAGGCGAATTGCTGGATATTTCTCCAAAACAGCCATGGTCCTCATCCGAAGTGATATGTTGGACAACTCACCGTTCTTCGGAAAATCTTCCTTGAAATTCCTTTCACAAACATTTTCGTTTTTCTTTCAATTTCATTTCATGCACTCACTCTTAATATTCTAGGGTGCCCCAATGCATATGGAATGCATGATACCAATCCCAACAAACTCATGCTAATATATAAAACATGTATATATTAACATAATTAATCCACATAAATAATGTTATCCAAATTCACAACCAATAACACCAATATTAGCTCACATGGGCTAATTAACAAACAAAAGCAATTCATTTTGAATCACTCAACATCATAAAAATCACACCAAAAATCATGTCACTATTCACGTGAGCAAAGAAACCCTGGGTTAAGAATCGCTCACGCCGCACAACAGTCTGTGATTTTCTCTCTCCACTCCTGGCTCAAATGTTTCGAGATTCGAAAACATGGCTAATCCAAGCCTTAGAATATTCTCAACCATTTACATGGCTCTTAGCCAAAGAATAACACAAGTAGAATAGATCCTCACCTTCTGGAGTTGCTCCGAACTCCTCCAAATCTAAGTCCGCTTATATAGCTCCTCATTACAGATCGACTTTCGCTTCTTGTCTATTGAGAATGCATTTCATCCGAACGGTCGAAATCTGAGAAGGGTTCTTCTCTCTCTAAAAATCACAAAATCTAGCCTACTTCATCTCCTACCCGTTTTTGTCTCAAAATGAAGAAGATGAACACTATTTAACTTTTGTCTCATTCTCATTAACATTTTCATTAATTCCACTTGTGTCCTTTTGTCTTGATTTTGACACTTGGCTTAATCTAAGCCGTCCATTTTTATCATCTCTCTAATCTTACAACATGTGTCACAAAAGTACATGCAGTAGGTGACTTTTGTCACATCACATCTTCTCAAACCTGTTTAAGACTCGACAATTCTGCATTCGAAAAAACGTGAAATTCAACGCTCCCGAAATCTCGACAAAATTTGACATGGTAGCTAGATTTTGTGAGACGATTCCAACGGTGAAATCCGTTTCATCATCCGAGGTCTATAAAATTTTTGAATTTTTACCGAAATGACCATTTTACCATTTTTCAGAAAATTGGAATTTTCTCGAGTCTTACAACCCGTCATAGGAGCAGGGCGGGCTAGGGCGAGAAAACAACAAATTTTTGCAATCCTATACTCATCTTGACCAGTCTCAAAATCACCATCATCACAGAGGCAAACGCAAAGCACCATGACTACCTCCCCTTTTTCACCTACCTTCCCCTTCTACACTACCTCACTTAGGAAAACTCATCACAATCTAAGATTCAAACAACAATCCCTAAATCTCAAAAGCCCTATCTCAGAAAATCAAAACCTTACATTTCAAAAACCTAATCTCATAAAAATCAAAATCCTAAATTTCAAAAACACTAATCTTAAAATTCAACTATGGCTTGTCGTTAAATAAATGAGTGGCCGGGTTTGGCGTAGGGCCGGGATTTAGCGACATATGCTTTTAAGGGAAGTCTTTTCCAAACAAGTAGCTCAATTGATTTCTTAATCCTTCCATCAACAGATCGATCGAAGGAAAAAGCAAAACAAAAGAAATCAATTTGAAATATCTTCGTTATTTGCTCATAGATTGAGCAAGAATCGCCACGGGAGAGATTTCGAGAGAAGATTTGTTGAAAAATGGCAACCTCGAGGAAAGAAAGAAGGAATTGTACCAAGGTCGATAACCTTGCTAGATTTTCTATTGAAGAACACAACAAGGAGAGGGTGGTGGTTGGACTGAAAAAACCTAGAGTTGTAACATTAAAAACCTAGATTTGTAACACTAAAGGCAGTGATGTAGCGATTGTGTAGTCTTTATTTAGGATTCATCATTGTGGAAAAGGTTGGAGGCTTCATGTGAAAATCACGTGAAGCAGAAGACCTATATATTACATACTATGGTAAACCGGGTAGGTCGGGTTGGGAGGAAAATTTCCCAAACCCGACTTAGGTATTCCAAACTTTCCCAAACCCATGTAAACCTCGAATAAGCTCTATACCCATACCTGCCCCATTAGGGGAGGGGTAGGACGGGCTACCCGATAAGCCCATCCCATTGCCATCTCTAGTTGGAAATTGAGATTTATGGTTAGAGTTGCTCTTACTTATAATCTTGCTTATATAATTCTTCCAAACTAAACCTTGCAAAACTTATAAAAACTCAAGAATATCAATATCTTTTTTTATTTTTCACTAATAAAGTAAATAAATATTTTTATGATAATTAACAATAATAATAATATAATATAACAATAATAAGAATTGTTTTGATTCTCATTGGCAAAAATTTTAGCCTTTTAAAAATTAGGGAAATTTGTGTTTTTGGTAATTAACATAGAAATAATAGAAAAGTGGGTTTGAAGATTTTATAATATAAAGTTTAAGCCATACCCAAAAAAATAATTGTTGTTATGTTAAAAAAGTAATGATTGCAACACAAAAACCCCAAATTACCTCTTAGTATATCCTACCCACTTATGGAATTTTTTATTAATTTTTTAAAGAAGCAAATATCTTAAATATCCTTCCTCATTCGATCGAAGACGCCATTTGAGGTCACTGTAGCAAAGCAACGTTCCTCCCGTCGGACCCTTTAAAGCATCTTCAGGTAAGTTAAGAATGATGGTGAGTATTTTTCAAAACTCTAACTTCTTCTTCCTCATTAGAACACGCACTTCATTATTTATGTGGAAAGAAAGCTTCCTCTCATCGATCCCTTTATTTTCCAAAACCCTAACATCTTTTTCTTCATCGTTAGAGCACCCACTTCGAAATTTTTTTGTGAAGAAAGCTTCCACTTGTTGATCTATTTTTTGATGGGAAAAAACTTTCTCTTGTCGATCCCTTTTTTGTTCTTTCCTCCATGGAGTAGCTATCAACCAATATTGTAAGGAAAAGTTTTATGTGTTTCACTTTTTATTGATATGATATTTTGAAGTTTATGTATGTGGTGTTTCATATAACTAAAATGGTGGAGACGCAATTGACATTTTCTTTCTTATGTCAGAGTATAGTGTGTAATGGAAATGAGTATCGTCAAATATGATGTAATACCATATGGTACATTGGACAAACATTTATGTTTTTTCAATTAGTACTACCATAACACATCGAGGATATTACTCGGTACTAAAATAATAAATAATTGGTCAAAATCCCCATACAAATATGTATAATCGTTGTTATTCCAGTTTTTATATTTGCTATGAGTCAAGACATTGTTTAGAATCAGTAAGGCTACTTATTTGGAAATAATGACGTTGAAGAAATATTCTTTATTGCTATGTAATTCCTTGCATATTCTTCATCCTATTTGACACCTTTTAAATAATGGGTATTTATCTTATTCTTATTGTTATACAAAAATCCTATACTTCTCAGGTCGCCCGAGACTTGAATAACAATTCCATGAGCATTTATTAGTTGAACTTGTTATTAGTTGACCTATTATGTATGATTAACCATAATTACTTAATCTTTCAAGAATCTAAAATTACAACTTATTTGTCTTTGTTGGTAAAAAAAATGAGTTTTCGACTTTTGGTTTGAATGTCTATGAAGGGTGCTATTCTACAAAGATAGTGTACATAAAACTTATACTTATAGAGATGAAACAATCCAACCATGGGTGCTATATATGTAAATACCAAATGATGTATATGTGAAAATATGGTCAAGGGAGTGAATGTGGTAAATACTCAAAAACTGATTTGAAACAAAAGTAAGTGTACTAAAAAACTGAAATGAAAAGTACTACCAACACTCAACCCCTTTCCGCAAGTGCACGGGTCATACTACACAAAGTGGACTCAGAGTCCGGATATCGTACTCCACGAGGATTGGAGGTCTTCTATAATTGAATTTGATCACTCCCGGGATTACAAGGGGCTCTTCTTCACTATTTAGGCGATCAAATAGATGTGGAATAAAATCAAATTAATTAAACAAAACTCCATTTAAAACTAATCCTAAAAATCTGCTACCAAATAAACCCATTTAATTTAAAAGGTATGAAGAGAGGCAATTGGTGACAGGATAATTATTTGCAAAATGCTTGCATTTTCTTGAATGCGTAACATTCAGAGTTGAATGGGCCGGATTTGAAACCACGCAGAAATTTAGTATAGCTCGATTTCTCCGGCACTACATTTCACTATCTAACACACCATATTCCTTTAGAAAATGGGCTCAAATAGCTACTTGCAAAAATTGGCCCTCTTTAAGATTTGATTGTTTTTCTTTCAATGCTTCACAAATCCATTTCTCAGACTGAAGAATTTCGCCTCTATACAGATAATGCAAGCTCTCTCCAATATAATTGGTATCTCGTCTTCAAATTCAATAAAAATTTTCTATCTCCTCGACATTAGATCTTTTATAACACGGATCAAGATCCTTTCATCGCATTCAAGGAGAAACCGAGTCGATCAAATTGATACATCATCTAATTAATCCTCACACCATGAGTAAAATTAGCGATCTATCAAAGGAATTTTTCGTAAAGCCATTAGTTCCAGGATATTAGTCTAACATACCCCTAAGTTACCGCTCTTTACTCTCAGGAATCTTCATCTCTGTGTCACTCAGAGGGCCTCTTGGAAATCAGAGCAAAGATACAACTCTTTTTTGGGTATAAGCTACTAATATTCCAAATAGTTCATTATATGAACGGTACCAATTATATAAATTCAGTATTCAAACCCACAAAATAACTGAGAAACTGAAAATCTAAATGTTCAACAATTAATCCACAACCGTAGAGGGTGTTTAATGTTCCATTACTGGATTCCAATCATCACCAATCAAACAAAAAGTAAAAAAATGAAGAAAGAAATCAAGAAACAGGAAGAGAAAAATCCAGACGAGCCACCCGCCCTCAACAATAAATAAATTGAATATCTCGAGTAATAACACCGAAATCTCTTTCAATAGAAATAAAATTCGCTCTAAAACTACTCTAAGATCTATTAAAAATAAAAAATCATAAGAAAAACTAAGAAATGGGCGCTTTAGAGAGAAACCCATGAGGAGAGAGAAAATCCAAATTTAGCTCAATCTTGTTCGAACCTTAGTGAAATTTGACCCTATTATACAAAGACCTAAATCTTCAATATTAAAGAAAATCTCGTGAAAATTACTCTAAGATCTACAAAAATAAAATCATTGTAGAAAACTGGAACAATTGATTAGCGAGAGAACCCCATGAGAGGTTCTCCAATGTTCTCGACGCCCCTTTACCTAAAAACGAGTATATATATGGTCCTAGGTGAAATGGGCTTTGAAAATAGGTCAAAATATCAATTTCTACTTTTAGGTTTCCAAGTTTTCGTCGCGAAACAAATAGGTCGGTCGCACACGCTTTTTTAGGGTCGCGAACAAGTTTCTGGTTAGACACAATTTTCTAATGCGACCAAGTTTTCTGGTCGCGCAACACAATTTCTCGTCGCGACTAAGTTTCTCGACAAAGAACTGTTTTCTTCCAACTCGTTCGGGGCCATAACTTCTTCATTTTAACTCTGACGGCGTGAGTACTGCTGGAAATATCTTTGAATGAATGGATTCATGAGGGAATTTGAACCATTTGATGTTCCTATATGGTACAGAAAATTTATCTTCCCAAAGTGGCGCGCCGTGTGAGATTCTCTATTGACTCTTCTTTTGAAAATAATATATTGCTCATTTCTCGCTAAATCACTGCTTTTCATCAATAATCTCGAAAAACCAAGTTTAGAGGAAATTTTATGAGTTTTTACATGAATATGGATATAAAATGCCTAAAATAGCATGTGAAATGAACTCAAAACATAGATGAGTTTTGCACTCATCAAACACCCTCAAATCTTGAAGTTTGTTTGGTCTCTCACAAAGAAAATAAGAAGTTGCTTATCCCCAAGCAATGGAAGAGTAAAGAGTTCATTTCACCCTTTTATTTAACCAAAATTAAGTAATCAAGCTTTGGTATGTGTATGTGATGTGTATCAAGAATTACCTCATAAAGGAATAAGTAGAGAATATGATCAAGATAATTTATTAATTTTAATAGTGAATTAATCTCATAATAGACAAATTTAGATCATAGTTCTCACTAGTGTGTGTGTGTGTGTGGTCTTCCCTATCCAGCACTGTGTTAGGATGAGTTTATGAGAATTGAGATAAGTACGCTGATCTCCTAAGATAATTTATTTAGGTTCCATAGGCTTCTTGTTCTTTATCACTCTCCACTCAATGTAGGACACACAACTCTCAAGATCAAGTAGGTCTTATAAGCTTGTAATGTACACTGGGGTGCGGTAGTTGAGTAGTCATTTTAGGGCTAAAACTTACCCAAACATACATCTTTTTTCTGCATTGACAGCTCCTACTCCATCCTGATTCTTACCATCAACATGCACTCTCAAACACCCCAAAATCTGTTTAGGTGCATCCTTCCATACTCCTCATATCACCTTTCTGCACAAATTCTGCATTCTTTCAACAAACACCAAGAAGCCTTTTTCTTTAAGACAAGGTTATTAGAGTGGTACGTCAACTCCCAAGCTTTCTACCAACCCCAGCGAGCCTTTAAATCAATAGCTCTAGACCAATTGGCCTTAGGTACTAGGTGTTGAGACACCCCTAGATTTACTTGCTCTAGGAAGGAAGGCTACGAGGCTAGACTCACCTCGACTCTCTTTTATTGTATTTTTGCTTCTTTTACACTTGATATTTTTCTTTTTCTTTTCTTTTAATTTTCAACTTTACCATTTCAACCATTCTTGGGAGTTATTTTCCAT
Organism: Tetrastigma voinierianum; assembly: GCA_016808115.1. NCBI lineage: Eukaryota > Viridiplantae > Streptophyta > Magnoliopsida > Vitales > Vitaceae > Tetrastigma > Tetrastigma voinierianum. The sequence continues at coordinate 45,573 of JAEQBH010002746.1, read as the reverse complement.
AGGAAAAAATAACTCCCAACTTGCTCCTCACCACATTTCTCAATTATGTTCAAATCCTCATGTTATGGGGTGAGCTCGTTCTTATCGAGGGATAGCATGGTTAGAAGGTTATTGGATTCAAAACTTGGTTTTTTAGAAACAGAATTTTTGGCTCTTTAAGGCTCAACATCTTGGTACTAGAGGAATATGCATATGCATATTAATAGGGTTAGCTTGAAAAGGCACAATCTTTCCAAGGATGGCTTATACTTTTCTCAATTGTTTGTTGCTCAGATTTCGCCTCGTTGACACACACAATGTCTAGAACCATAGACCAAAATTAGATAGATTCTCATAAACCTTCTCTAACCCAAGCAAAAACCGGCTAAGGGTACTTAGTGACCACGTGGCAGTGATTGGAGAAACAAATGACTAAATAGCCTATTAAAGAGATAACTCATTAAGCATTAAGTCCTATTATCTCTAATATTTTCCATATCCCAGGGTTCATTTATGGTCCTTATTGACATCATAATAACTCTAAGCAAAACTCAATTAACTCAATAAACTCTAACTAAAAAAAATACCAAACTAAGATGTAAGTTAGGAAGCATCAAACAAAGTCATTATCCAGAAAAGCACCAAAAAATTTCATCCTCAAATTTGTCATTTGCAACATGTGGGGTGTGACATGATAACCAACTTCAAAATAAACACCCCCAAACTTTGAGATGAACATTGTCCTAAATGTCTAGCAATGAGCAAAAGGAAGCAATAAAGTAAATGGGCACTAAAGAGAGTTGGGAAAAGTGAACCCCTTTGTATTCTTGGCCACTTGGAATAGGAACCTTGATGATTTTCAGACATTGACATTGTGTACCACCCCCTGATACACTCTTTTTCTTCAGCTATGAAAGTGGCTTTGGCATTTTCTCAACAATTTGCGAGGACCAACTTCTCTTCTTCACCTCAAATGAGTGAGTTTTGATTCTTCAAAACCTCCTTCAATACATGCAAATGAATCCACAATCAACAATGATCTGGTCAAAGAACCCAAAACAAACAACTGTAAGCACAAAATTTTCTTCCATTCTAACTCCTATTTGATGCTCGAATGATGGATTGAAAATTGGGGTTCAACAAAAGTAAGTTTGTGGGTTTGTGATGGGTTTTGAAGCTTGAAGATAATGGAGATGGATTGGGGAGGAATGTGATTTAGGATTTGAGTTGATGGGAGATGAATTTGAAAGTGGTGAGAAGTTGCAAGGGTTGGAGGGAAAGAGTAGGGCAGATAGAGTATAAAGTAAAGAAGAAAACGGGTTTTAAAGGGTTAAAGAGCCCTGCTGTGATCGTGTGCCGGTCACGTCAGTAATTCTTCCGAGCACCCCTGTTTTTTTATCCAACTTGTTATACTCATATCTCCTTAATTTTAGCTCGAAATTTGATGTGTAAGGACTCGTTGGAAAGATCATTCAACGTAGAATGTGCCCATGGGCCGAGGTGAACCATTTGGATCCTCAATCAATACATACAAATCAGAATGTTCAATGCTGTCCAGTGTGATGATTTCTTGACTCCTTAGGTTCTCCATGCTTTGTCTCTTGCCCATGGAACTTGCTATCCTTCAAAAGTCCTTCATGCTTATATATTCTCTCAAAATTCCTCCAATTGCAACCCTTAATGCTTTCATTCATGCTTAAACTCATCTCGTCTTCAATTCTCCGCTACGATCATGAACCTTCCAACTTTATATTTCCTGGGCTCAATTTGGTTCATTTCACCTCAAACCCGAAATTTGATGAACATTTCACTCCATTTTTTTTAACACTTCAAGCACTATAATTACATCAACCACATTCCACCTCGCTTTCGCTTCTTTCAAACTAGTCATGACAACATGTTGAACTTGAAACCTACTTTATTCTGAAAACACTAACAAATAAAGTTAAAACACTGCTGGAATTTTCATCACATAAACAAAAAAAAAACATAAACAAATAAAGTAACTAAAAAATTTAGAAAAAGAAAAGAGAGTAGATAATCCTCATTATTTCATTTAGGTTGCCTCCCAAGAAGTCAAGCCCATTTTTAGAGTCTAGCTAGGACTCATTGGAAAAGTACTAGTGCTTCCATTCACCAATCATCTCATCTAGGAAAGCACTTCCTCTTCATTACCATTCAGCGCTCAAGGGATGTTTTCTTTCAGATTTTGAATAGGGGAAATAAACTCAAAATCCCCTTTAATCATGGCTGGTGGTTCAGCCACAATTTCTTCAAAACAGTCCCCTCTATGTGAAGTAGATGTAAACACATTTATGCTTAAGGGGGACTGTTCAAACATGTTCCCTTTTGATTGAAGCAAGCTGCAGAATTTTCTTCACATGGCTCTTTCTTGCTCCGCCAAAGGTAATGGTTGGTGAATATTGAACTTTGATTTCTCCTCACCCACAAGCAAGGTGAGCTCCCCCTTGTTAATGTCAATCCATGCTTGGCTTGAGGAAAGAAGTGGTCTTCTTAATATCTTCAAATTTTTTAGATCCCCTTTAATGCCCCAAGCCACAAAATTCATGGGGAAGGTAAATGTGTCAATCTTCACCAAGATGTTTTCAATAGCCACCACTTGACTTTCTTCTTCAAATTTCAATTTATCCACTAATGACTTTTCATTCTCTAAGTTTTTTAGGAGTGCCTTTTTCTCAATTTCCATCTCATTTTCACCTTCTTCCACAAATTTCAGGATAGGAAATTTATGCACACTGCTCAAACGAGTATCAATGCATTCATTGGGATTTGGCAAAGTGTTACTAGGAGAGGTCCTAGAGAATTTTTCCTTGAATGCTTAGACCAAGTGTCCTATTTGAGCTTCTACATTTTTCAATCTAGCACTAAACTCCCTTGATAAGGCAATACTCCTTGTTCCATGAGTGAGTCATTGTGAATTCTTTGGTCCAATTTATGAAAAAGTAGTTCAATCTTGGCTTCTATGGAGGCAAATCTATCTTCTATTGCATGTTCCTCCATAAGTACCAACAAATAAGAAGAAAAACAAAAGAAAATAAAGTAAAAATACTAATAAAAAAATTAACTAAGAAACAAATCACAACCAAAAAAGATAAAAATAAATAAAATTTGCCTAAATTAGCAAATTACTCCGTTTCTTCAAAATGTCAACTTCCGACGAGAAAGTGAACTCACACATCCTCGACAACGACGCCAAAACTTGTGGTAAAGACCAAATGATGTATATGTGAAAATATGGTCATGGAGAACGTGGTAAATACTCAAAACTGATTTGAAACAAAAGTAAGTGTACTAAAAACCGAAATGGAAAGTACCACTAACACTCAACCCCTTTCCGCAAGTAACGGGTCATACAAGTAATAAAGTGGACCTCTAGGGAGTCCGGATATCTGCATCTAATGAGGATTGGAGGTTCTCTCTAATTGGAATTTGTTCACCCGACACAAGGGCTCTTCACTATTTAGGCGATCAAATAGATGGAATAAAATCATTTTAATTGAAACAAAAACTGATTTAAAACTAATCATAAAAATCTACCAAATAAACAACTACTTAATTCTAAAAGGTATGAAGAGAGGCACTAGGGATGAGGATAATTATTGCGCAACATTTGTGAGTTGAATGCTGGATTTATCAAAGAGCAATGTAGTATAGCTTGGATTTCTCCCGGCACTATACATTTCACTATCTAACACACCATATTCCTTTTCATGAAAAATGGGTCTAAATAGCTACTGTAAATTCTCGACCCTCTTAAGATTTGATTGTTTTTTCTTTTTCAACACTTCATAACTGTTCTAGGACTCAATAAGAATTTCGCCTCATATATATGATAATGCAAGCCTTCTCCAATGTAATTGATATCTCGCCCTTCAAATCTAATAAAATTTTCTATCTCCTCGACATCTGCAAACACGGATCAAGATCCTTTCATCAAACAAGGAGAAACTCTCGATTATCCAAATCGATACATCATCTAATTAACTCACACCATGAGTAACTAGTGATCTATCAAAGAAATTTTTCGTAGTTCATTCTAAGATATTAGTCTAACATACCCCTAAGTTACCGCCTTTACCAGAATTTCCATCTCTATGTTACCGTAGGGCTCTTCTCGGAAATCGAGCAAAGATACAAATTCTTGGGTATAAGCTACTAATATTCCAAACACCATTATATGAACAAGCATCAATTATATAAATTCAGTATTCAAACCCATAAAAATAACCGAGAAGAAACTACAAATCTAAATGTTCAACAATTAACCCTCGACCTCTTAGGTGTTTATGCCCATTAATGATTCCAATCATCACCAATCAAACAAAAAGTAAGAAAAATGAAGAAAGAAATCAAGATACAAGAAGAGAAAAATCCAGATTTGAGCTTAAATATTCATCTCAACAAGAATGTTGAATATCTCAGCACAAGACCAAATCTCTTTATAAATAAAAATCTACCTAAAACTACTCTCTAAGATCTATTAAAAATAAAAATCTGGCAGCAAAATCAAAAGCGCGAGAAAATCCAATTTTAGCTCAATCTTTGTCCTAACCTTAGTGAAATTTGAATCTTTGTTATACAAAGACCGAAATCTCTTCAATACAAAGAAAATCACTAAAAACTTACTCTAAGATCTACAAAATCAATATATGAAACCGAAAATGGGCGCTTAGAGAGAGAAAACCCACAGAGAGAGGTTCTCCCAATATTCCCAGCCGCCCCTTTACCTAAAAACGAGTATATATATATGATCCTAGGGTGAAACGGGTTGAAAATAGTTTTCTTCAAATATCAATTTTCGGCCTTTTTTTAGGTTTCCTCCGTTTGGTCGCGCAACAGCAAGTCGTCGCGATACGCTTTTAGGTCGCCACTAAGTTTCTTGCGACACAATTTCCTAGTCACGACTAAGTTTTCTGGTCGCTACTAAGTTTTCGTTGCACACACTTCGTCAGCACGAATTTCTTCGGACAAGAATCGTTTTACAACTTGTTTTCTTCTCCAACTTGTCGGGGCCATAACTTCTTCATTTTAACTCAGATTTGGGCGTGTGAGTACTCGTTGGAAAGCTATTTGAATTTAGAATACATAAATTAGGGAATTTGAACCATTTGATGTTCCATATCGTACATAAAAATTTATCTTCCCAATGGCGCGCTGTGAGACTCTCGGTTGACTCTTCTTTTGGAAATATATTGCTCATTTCTTGCCAAATCCCTTGCTTTTCATCAATAATCCTACAAAACCAAGTTTAGAGAAGTATATGAGTTTTACATGAATATGGATATAAAATGCACAAAATAGCATGTGAAATGAACTCAAAACATAGATGAGTTTTGCACTCATCAATATACATCAAGATGGACCTGGTACATCTAACTCTAAGATATGGACATGAAGATAACAAATATATGCAAAATACTTCAAGTGCATTGTTGATGTAACTCATTTATCAATATTTTTAATTATTGTATAATATAAATTGTAAATGATGATGTTTTTTTTTCAACCGGAACTGGGCTGGAGCGTGTGGGCGTCGTTGGGTCGAACTGGATCGTTGACGGACTGGGATGCAGGCTCTTGGATTGTCTGGGCTGAGGTAGGATCTCTACACCGTCGATCTGCAGGTTCTGGATGTAGCACTCCTCTGCAAGAACAAGGGAAAAAAAGGGGGGTCGGCGAGGGCGTCGCCCGTTGGAGCTCCGATGCCTAAGTCGGTTTCTTTCTGAGAGAAAAGAGAGACTGCTTAGATTGTTTAGTATTGGCGTATGTATGTGAATGAGCATACCTTTCACCGTTAGGGTGGCCATGTATTTATAGTAGATGTTCAGCCAGTTGGATAATGACTAGGATTCGTTCCCATTGGATGGGATTTTCTTGCTATCAGTATCGGATTTGGTAATGGATTTAGAAAGAGTAATTTATATGGGATAATCTTCCTTCCTTATTAGGGAGGATCTAACTGGCAATGATCTGGCATCGACATAACATACTGATAAGATTTGGTTGGATTGGCAGGATAATATATTGCTAAGGATTATTCTATTTTCTGTATTTGAAATATACCCCTGATTTGCAGGATATGGACCTTCCAAATTATCATAGATCAGCCTTTGGGCCTAGCAGATCGGGCCTTTGTTTTGGGCTGTCACCGAGAGGCCTGGATGTTGCATTGGGCACACCATTCCTTTGGACTTGGCAAGTGGGCCAGTGAGCCCATTTTCTAACCCGTGATTTTGGCCAGCATTAATGCTGCGGAATGCGTGGGCAAGGGCTGTAACTCTTCTCGCATCGGTTGAGATTTCCACGTGTCCGCTTGGGCTTGGGTTAGTTAAGGCTTGCTTGCCATCATACATCTTATAATAATGATGACTCTTTAGGTTTCGCGCTTTATTAGTGCATAAAAAGTGCTATTTTGAGCCCTATTCAAGATAGGTTTTGAGTGGTTTTTGCGCACTAATCATATGAATTAGACCAATTGTCATGTGCATGTCCTATTAGTGCGCGTTTGTTTTCGAGATTGTTTTGATAGTTTTGAAGGTCTTGAGAACTTCCAATCAGCGGTGGGTTCCTCATTGATCTTGAAAACATGACATTTTCATGATGGGTTGAATAATTGAAGGCAAGCGTGAATAAAAAGGGTGCAGTGATGCGTGGCAAAACGGAGGAGCGAGAGGAGTAAACGGGGAGTTTTGGTTATGATTGCGAAAATTTAGCTAAGTTGCGAAAGTTGCAATCATAAGAAAGAAAAGATTCGCAATCTTGGCACAAAATTTTAAGCTATATGAAAATTTCGCTGAGCTAGAAATTTAAGCTAACTAAGCGAATTACGTACTAGCGAAAATATTCAATTTTGGCTATCTCCTGCATGAATTTCCTTCAGGCTAGCGAGGGCCAAGCTAACATAAGCAATTTTCTATCTGCGAGAATTTAGCTATGGCGTGCTCGACGTGTTTTTTGGTGTTTTTGATTCCTAGCGACCCGTTTTGATAAATTACCATTTTGTCCTATTGTAATTTCATATTTTAGGTAATTTGTCATTTCACATATGGGGTTGGCTATATAAGCCCCCTGACTTTGTAACCCAAGCAACTTTTTTTCATTATCTGAGTTTCATAGCTTTTTCATTTTAGGGTTTATTTTGCTCTCTTCTCTCTCTTCTTTCTCTCATTTTCTTGGCTGCCAAACACACCCCTTGAGGATGACAACTCAAGGGATGCTTTGCTAAGCCTAATAGCCTTGAAGAGGAGGGTTGCTAGCTTGGTTTTGGGGGTCTTTGCGGGGTTGTCCTCATGCTTTGAGAATGTTGCAATTTTCTTGTTATGGTTCCCAACTTTCCAATCTAGGGTTTAATGCCATTTAATGTCTTTCCTTTGGTCAATACTTGTCATGCTTTAGGGTTCAGTGCATTCTTAATGTTAGATGCACTGATATCCTTTAGATGTCATTTACGAGCCATTGAAATGAGGTTAAATGCTAGGGTTTTAAACTGAATGGGACTTTGAATGCATAATACTTGGTTGGACTCAAATAGGAGTGATTTTAGAGTTAGGTTTTATAGCTAAACAAAGATCCGGTTTTGGCTTTTACTATATTGATTCGTGCCACGGAAGGGTGATCGGAATCAACAAAATTTGTATCCTTAGTTCCTCCTACTGCCGTAGTCAAGCTACTGCAGTATAGCGGTGTCGAACACGGGGATAAGTTTTCATCCCACGAATGATTCGCATTAGTGTTTGAAAATGGTGAGACTTTTTGTTTGGATTTGTGGATTTGGTTCAAAACAGTGGGGTTTGTTTGTTTTACCGGTGCTATGTGGCTTAAAGTGAAGGTTTGGGTCACTGACATTAACATGAGGCTATGAGTTGTCCTCAGGGTTGTTTCCCTCGCATTAGAGGCGAATAACATATAGTCAAGCCATGGGATCTTTGTTTGGCTGCAACCCTCTAACCACTCTATTTGAGTCTAACCAAGTATTGTGCATTCAAGCTGTCGAACTTTAAACCACCAGCATTCAACACCCTCGTAAGCTGCGTGAAAGCGGCATCTAAGGATAATAGAGTCACATCTAACACTGGAAGCTCTGCTGAGCTAGCCTGACAAGTATTGACAAGGGCAGTAAATGGCATTAAACCCTGGAGGTAGAAGACAAGAGGAAGCATGCGTACACCACAGGAGCGTATTACAACATGAGGACGGCACAGGCTGCCCAAACCAAGCTGCAACCCCTACGTCTTCAGAGCCATGAACAGCCAGACATCCACCGAGTTGTCATCCTCAAGCAGCGTACGAAAAAGAAGAAGGAGATAGAAGAACAAATAACTATAAAATGAAAGGCTGCGGAAAAGCATAAATGAAATGTTCTTTTAGGTTACAAAAATAAAGTTTGCAAACCCCAGAGCTAAAAGTGAAATACAACACCTAAAATATGAAATTATAAGATTAAATAATAATATATCAAAGCATTGATTGAAATCAGAAATTTCAAAACACGGGGCAACTAATTAAGCTATGCGAAGAATTTGCTAGCATGTGAAAATTTCGCTATGCTAATTTAGCTGATGAAATTCTAGAGATAGCGAAATGATAAATTTAGCTATCCTTGATAATTAAGCTAGCCTATGAAGCTACTGTGAATAACGAGAATTGGGGAAATTTCTCTGAGCACGAGTAAATTTCGCTAGCTAGCGAATTTAAGTAACCTAGCGAAAATTCTAATTAGCTAGGATGGGAGAATTTTATTATAGATTACGAGAATACCGCAATCCTGTAGAAATTTTTCGCAATCTATGGCGAAAATCACACAGGATTACTACGCTACTGTTTTTGCTCAGCGCATCATATCTCAAAATCCACTTCACATTCCCTCTGCATTTTTATGGATGAGACATCGTGAATCTTCAGTATTCGGCATGTATCTTAACATCAGATTTGAACCAAATGGTTGAAGTACGCAAAGACCTGCAAAATTACCAAAAACAAACTCGAAATATCAGTGAATTTTCGGTGGACCTACACACGTCAATTGGTTTAATTGATATGATTAGTGCGCAAAAAGCACCCAAAACCTATCTTGAATAGGGTTCAAAATAGCACTTTTCGGGCACTAATCACACCCCCCAACCTTCGTGCCACGGTAGGGTGATCGGAATCAACAAAATTTGTATCCTTAGTTCCTCCTACTGCCATAGTCAAGCTACCGCAGTATAGCGGTCTAGGGTCGAACATGGGGATGGGTTTTCATCCCACGAATCATTCGCATCAGTGTTTGAAAATGGTGAGACTTTTTGTTTGGATTTGTGGATTGGTTCAAAATAGTGGGGGTTGTTTGTTTCTTGATTAAGCTATCAATGGCAGAGCAGTGTTAAATGGTAACCTTGAAGGTTTGGGTCCACTAACTGATAACATGGGCTATATGAGTTGTCTCGGGTTGTTTCTCGCATTAGGGCAAATAACATATAGTCAGCCAAGCTAGGATCTTTGTTTATCCTACTGACTATACAGAACCACTCCTATTTGAGTCTAGCCAAGTATTATGCATTCAAAGTCCCAATCAGTTTAAAACCCTAGCATTCAACCTCCTCACCATGGCTCGTAAAGGACATCTAAAGGATGTCAGTGCATCTAACATTAAGAATGCACTGAACCCTAAAGCATGACAAGTATTGACTAAAGGAAGGACATTAAATGGCATTAAACCCTAGATTGGAAAGTTGGGAACCATAAATGCAGTACCTGGAACATTTACAGCATGAGGACAACCTGCAGCAACCCCAAAACCAAGCTAGCAACCCTCCTCTTCATGGCTGTGAAACCTTGACATCCCTTGAGTTGTCATCCTCCCGAGGGGAGTGTTTGCTGTGGAATGAAAGAAAGAGGAAGAAGATATGAAATGAAACCTAAAATGAAAATTTGTGGGAAGCGTTTATAAAATGAAATGTTCTTTTCGGTTACAAAAATAAAGGGGTTTATATACCCCGAAACTAAGAAGGTATTGAAAATACAAAGCACCTAAAATCTGAAATTACATAAGGGACAAAATGGTAATATATCAAAACGTGGTCGTTTGGCATAAAGAATTCCAAAAACACAGGGGCAGCAATTTCGCTATCTGCGAGAATTTCGCTAGCATAGCGAAAATTTCATATGCTAGCAATTTCGCTAATACTAGCGAAATTCTCTAGGAGATAAGCGAAAATGAGAAATTTAAGCTATCAGCAGTCAGTACAGCACAGCTAGCCCGATTTCGCTAACTTCTTTTTGTGAATAACTAAATTGGGAAATTTCGCTGGCGGAGTAAATTTAGCCCCAGCTAGCGAATTTCGCTAATAAGCAATTCCCAATTTCGCTAAATTCTTAATTTCGCAATTCAACGAGAGCCACCCTTGTCATAGCGAAAATCTGAGTTACTCCTGCTTTTCTGTTTTTGCTCACTGCATCCTCCTTCCTTCAAAATCCACTTCACATTCCCTCATTTTTTATGGATGAAGACATCGTGAATCTTTACAAATACATTGATGATATCTTAACATCAGTTGAACTAAATGTTTGAGGAGTGCGCAAAAGACTGTAGTACAAAAAACAAACTCGAAATGGCATCGAGTGGTACTAAGTGGACTACACCGTCAGTGGCTTAATTGATATGATTAGTGCGTAGCACCAAACCTATCTTGAGTAGGGTTCAAAATAGCACTTTTCGGGCACTAATGCCCCCAATGACACCTTAGTCCTTAATAATACTAAACTTAACAAGGATATCGTGCGTGCTATTACAAAAGAGATGCGAGATGGTTTCAAAAAGTGTATGTACAGATAGGCGTACCTTTAAAATAGACAATTTACACCTGTTGCGACATGAAGCAGCCGCATATAAGAACAAGTTTAGGTCAACATTGGATCGATGAAATCCTTTGAATTTCCACCAAAATCTAATTGTTCCTAATGTAACCAGATTGAGCCAATAATTTTGCAAAACTATTCCTCCCCCAACCTAATCTTGCCATGGCTTTAAAAGCGTTTACCAACCTAAATAGGATTAAGCTACACTCTTATTTCTTTATTTGACACATTGTAGGGTGCGATACTTTAAAACTGAGCTTCACGAAGAACGTGTAGCGAGGGGTCACCGATGACTCCCAACCAATTAAGGTTTAGAGACATCAAGCCAAGGATCACTTGACCATAAGCCTCTGGGAGGCTCACCGGGACTCAAGTGATTTGAGTGCAACTACAATCGCTGGAGCTCTCTACCCGTCACCCATGTAACAAACTCTAAGTCGATGACTCGACCAATTAAGGTTTGGGGCATCGGGCTTTAAAGGCTTTAATATAATACCCCTCGGACCGTGTTTGATTTTCAAGGCAAGCGTCATGACTTTTATTTTCTTTTTCTTTTCTTCTTTTCTTTTTCTTTTTGCTTTTCTTTTTGGAGAGAAATTGCATTAACGCTGCATACATGGGTAACCTGAACTTCCTATTATGGGTGAAGTCAGCAGATCTTAGGCGGCTTTGCAAGTGAAAGGGTATATAATTCCACAACCTATTGGTATAATGCGGTGTGCGTGTGTGAATTAGCCAAGGGTGTTCCAGGTTGAATATGCTAAAACTTCAATTGACCCGAAACCTTAACTCATGCATGGAGTGTCACAACATTACTTTGTAACATCTGAGGGTCTGTTTTCAATTAAAAGCAATTCAATTGTTCAATTAAAAGCAAGAGTAGATACACAAAGTGAAGACATAAAAGTGTTTTGTAAAAGTACAGTAAACTGCAAATAATGTTGTAAAGCTTTTGATATAACCAAAATGGCTAATACATGCTTAATATAGCTACTCAAACAAAAGTATCACTGCCTACTATTGGCTAATACATGAATCCTATACAAAATTAGTAGGCAGTTGATAAAGTTGAAAACTGTACGAAAACATAATAGAAGACACTCCTAACTCTAACTTTTCTTCCCTGTCAAAGTATAGACATGTCATAGGGATAGGAAAGTTAGAGATAGGAAGTGTGTTCCTCCTTTACGTGGTGGTAGTGGATGCGAAAACATTCGCTGGCGTAGCCCGACGCGTAATACGGGGAATTTCGCTAGCTGGCTGGCTGTGGGCTCATCTCGATAGGCAAGAACATGCGGGAGGCAGGGGTGACTCATGATGGGAGCATTGGCATGGCGGTGCTCTAAGAGTGGCCTCGGCTCGAGTCGACCTACGGTCCATCGATGCGTGTAGAGCCAATGAACGGACAACATCCATAACACACACTGGCTCCTTTGAGATGCGACATGAGACGTGCTCAGGAGGTGTTGTGCGTATATGATGGGCTGGGAGTGTCAGCCGAAGTGGCTGAAGCGGGTGGAGAGGAGGGAGATGGAGGAGATATATTTGGCGAGACTCCTCTCCGTCTACGACCTCGGGCATGATCATCTCTCCTGCAGGAGTCCTCTGCCTCCTCATCCCGGTACCTCCTCTGGTCACCTTTGCGGAGGAGAAAAATCGGCATCACCATAGCTCGCTCCATGGTCGGGACATGAGGGGCATCGATCCTCCCTCTGTCAGGGCTCCTGCGGAAAGCCCGAGTGCTCAGACTGGCTCGGCCGGTCGTGGCATCAACAAGGGTAGACTCTACGCTGGCTGGGGGCCCGCTGCGGTGGACCTTATCTTCGAAGTGCGGCAAGTACGTGTCCTGTCAGAGGGACTGAACGGGAATCCTCGGTCAGATGAAAACCTCGAATGGCTCCCCTCTTGACAGACATAGTGCTGTAGCGGGAAGAGGCTGGTCCGGAGCAGGTGATCAATGAGAAGCATCTGATAATCGGTACATGATTGGGCCCACTTGCTATTGGCTCGGTATCAAGCACTACAAAGTCTACTGGGTAGTAGGGTGCCCATGCCTTCACTGACACATCCCTCAGTATTCCACTTAGGGATCTTCAGATCGATCGGTGATGATAGAGTGATGTTAGTAGGTTTAAGTTCTCTAACCTAACTACTTATACAACGGAAGTATGGCGGTGAATTTACAGCAGCCCCCCTAAATCTAGCAGTGCTTTGTCTATGCAAGTCCCACCAATGTTGACTGAAATTATGGGAGATCCTTGTATTTGGCGGGTTCTTGCTCTGGATTATGGCACTGACTTGCTCAATTAAAAATGCCTTTCTCGATACTGACCGCTTCTTGATTGTACAGAGATCTTTCAAAAACTTTGCATAGGTAGGGACTTGTTTGATAATGTCCAAAAGAGGTATGTTGACCTTCACCTGCCTTAGGACTTCGAGGATGCCTGCCTGCTGGGATGCCTTCTTCTTGCTTCTTATTGCACGAGGGAAATGAGTGGCATCAGTGCTTCATAAGTCCCTCAGCGATGATTACTACTCTCGGAGTTCTGGCTTCCCTTTCCTTGCATGTTTCTTCAACAGCCTTGGGCACTGGTTGCTCTATTTCTCTTCACTCATCAGAATTTGATTAGCCTTTACCTCATCCATTCTGAATTGCTAGATGATCACCTCATGGACTCTGCTTTTGGATTTGGCAATGTTTGGGGAAGAACCCCTTCCTCTCTCTTTGTACCTGAAGCAGGTGTTTGATCTACGTGATTGAATACTTCAGGTTATCAATTTTCTGATTAAGATTGCTCTCAAGCCCATCTATTCTCTTGTTCAGTGTACTTTCTATAGTGTCAATCCTTTGTGCCAATTGGCAGGTGCTCCCCTTTTGCTCTCCCTCGGTACACCACCTTGTAACGAGTTGAGAGATGAAGCACGTTTCCCGCGAGAAGAAGATGGTGGTGGTTGTGGTTGAGATGAGAACCAAACTGTGGTTTGGCACCAGGGGGCACATAGGCAGAAGGATTGGGTTTCTAGGAGAGGTTGGGGTGATTCCTCCAATTGGAATTGTGGTTATTACCATATTGGGCATTGGGTTGTGGCTTGTACTGACCTACAACATTTGCATATTCTGACATCAAATCCTTCACTGAAGGGGTCATTGGATAATGTTCTTCTGAGTGGGCAGTGGGTTGGAAAGTGATGCCTGGATTAGCCTGTGTAGGATTTTCAGTCACTGCCTGCACTTCATGGAGCCTCTTTCCTTCTAGCTCCTCCACCTTCCTAGTCAAGGTTGAAATTTTTTCTTTCATTTTCATGTCCTCTGAAAGTGCATAAATTCCTCCCCTAAGTGCCAGAATTTGTTGCCTCATTTTCTCTGTCTCTCGGGGTTTGGCTCATCCCAACCCTTGGAAGTTTCAGCCACATATCGAAATCATGGCTTCATACGGATGCTTGCTCAGAAAGTCTCCTCCACACATGGTTTCTAGTAGTTGCCTCATGGCTGGAGACATACCATTGTAGAAATGATTCACTAGCATCCATGTATCAAAACCATGGTGTGGACATGCATTGATGGTCTCTATGAATCGCTCCCAACACTGGTAAAACTTCTCGTTGTCATAGGCCGAGTAAGTGTAGATCTGTCTCTTCAAACTATTGGTCTTGGTGGCACTGAAAAATTTCTTCAAAAATTCATCTTGAAGATCGGCCCAATTTCTAATCGTCCGACCTCGGTGGTCATGAATTTTGGCCTTATCATTCAATGTCAGGGAATGCTTTCCCGGCGAGCAAATCCATGTCGGTTATACCTTCCTTAAAAGTAGTGCATACCTCCTCAAAATCCCGTATGTGTGAATATGGATTTTCATTCTCCATACCATGAAAAGTGGGAAGCAGGGGCACTAGGTAGGGTCTCACTGCTACTTCCTCAGCTGGAGGTATGATGCAGGAGGGGGCACTAACTTTAGGAGGTTGTATATGATCCCTCATTGATCTATAGTACATTGGATTCACTAGGGTACCTATTGACTTTTCTTTGTTCTTCGAGGAGTAGAGGATCCATTTGATCACTTTGTATTACCATACGACTTCACAACTTTGCTCAAGCGGTGTACTAATTCTTTGCAATCTACGAAGTGTCTCTATCGATGGTGCATAAACACCTCATTACAAAATTAGACACAACAAAAGGCACAAGCAAGGTTGCCAAAAGGTGGAGTGTTAGCTAAAAACAAGCGGCGTAGAAGCAAAAGCGGTGCGATGGCGCCAAGTAGTGAAAACTGCGGTTCACGGTAGATGAAATTCAAAGGAAGGGACTAAGGTCACTACGCTTGTAATGTGGATTACAGAGTACATTAACTTATCATGCGTGGTTTTGCCATCGACAGCGGTGCCATTTGATTAGTGCCACGGTGGGGTGATCGGAATCAACAAAATTTGTATCCTTAGTTCTCCTCTTTTTTTCGTAGTCAAACTCTCTTTGCAGTATAGCGGTCTAGGTGAACACGAGATGGTTTTTCATCCTGTCGGTCGCATCGATTGTTTGAAAATGGTGAGACTTTTTGTTTGGATTTGTGGATTGGTTCAAAATAGTGGGGGTTGTTTGTTTACTGATTAACTGTAATGGCTTAAAGTGAAGTGTTAAATGGTAACCTTGAAGGTTTGGGTCACTAGCTTGATAACATGGGGCTATAAAGTTGTCCTCGAGTTGTTTCCTCGCATTAGGGCAAATAACATATAGTCAAAGCCCAAGCCGGATCTTTGTTTAGCTATAAAACCTAACCCTAGAACCACTCCTATTTGAGTCTAGCCAAGTATTATGCATTCAAAGTCCCAATCAGTTTAAAACCCTAGCATTCAACCTGCTCACAATGGCTCGTAAATGACATCTAAAGGATGTCAGTGCATCTAACATTAAGAATGCACTAAACCCTAAAGCATGACAAGTATTGACCAAAGCAAGGACATTAAATGGCATTAAACCCTAGATTGGAAAGTTAAGACCATAAATGCGTGCACGGAACATTTGACATGAGGACAACTTTGCGGCAACCCCAAAAACCAAGCTAGCAACCTTAGTCTTCAAGGCTGTGAGAGGCTTAGCCAAGCATCCCTTGAGTTGTCATCCTCAGGGAGTGTTTGGTAGAAAATGAAAGGAGAGAGAAGAGCAAATGAGAGCCACAAATGAAATCTACGGGAAAATGTTATGAAATGAAATGTTCTTTTCGGTTTACAAAAATAAAGGGGTTTTATATACCCAAACTAAAAATTAATGTGAAAATACAAAAACACCTAAAATATGAAATTACATGGGGACAATGGTAATATATGATTAGTGCCCGAAAAATGCTATTTTGAACCCTATTCCGAGAATGGGTTTTGGGTGCTTTGCGCACTAGTATCATATCAATTAAGCCAATTGGCGTGTGTAGGTCCACTTAGTACGTGATGCCATTTCGAGGTTTGTTTTGGTAATTTTGCGCGGGGCCTTTGTGTACCTCGACCATTTAGTTCAAATCTGATGTTAGATACGGTGCGAATCTTCGAAGATCCACGATGTCTTCATCCATAAAAATGAGAATGTGAAGTAGTTTTGAAGGAAGGAGGATGCGGGTGACAAAGCAGGGGAAGCGGGAGCAATCCCGGGATTTTAGCTATGATTGCGAAAATTTCGCAATCATGGCGAAAATTGCCTGATCCTAAGCTGGGGAGGTGAAATTTTGCTGAAGTGACGGGAGATTTAGCTAGCTAGCGAGAAATTCTTGTGCCTATAGCGAAATTTCCCAGTTTAAATCTCTAAAATTTAAGCTGGGATGGCCAGAACTATTCAGCTAGCAATCCTTGTTCAGAGAAATTTCTCATTTTCGCCATCTTTGTGGGAATTTCACTGGAATTTAGAGAAATTTCGGCTAGCATAGCGAGTACCTAACTGCTAGCAAATTCACGCATGACGAGAATTGGCACCTTTTTGTGTTTTTTGGAATTCTTGATGCCAAACGACCACCTTTTGATATATTACCATTTTGGCCCTTATGTAATTTCATATTTTAGGTGTTTTTGTATTTTCACACTTTTAGTTTGGGTATATAAGCCTCTTTATTTTTGTAACCCTAAGCAACTTTTATTTTGATAAAAGTTTTCCCGCAACTTTCATTTTAGGGTTTCATTTGCTCTCTTCTCTCTCCTCTCTCTTTCATTTTCTCATTGCCAAACCTCATGAGATGACTGGCATCTTTAATAAGCCTCATATATGAAAAGGAAGAGGTTGCTATCCCAATTTTAGAGATTCTTGAGGATTAATGTTCAGTGCTACATTATAGTTCCTTTCCAATCTAGGGTTTAATACCATTTAATGTTCGCTTTGGTCAGCTACTGCCACATGACACAGGGTTCAGTGTGTAATGCTGGGCACTGTATCCTTTGGTGGTCATTCACGAGGCCAATTTAGCTAGTTGAATGCTGGGGCTAAGCGATTGAAGGCTTTGAATGCATAATACTGGCTGGAGCTCAAATAGATTCTAGAGGACCAGGACTATAACAAAAGATCGGGTTTTTAGCTTTGACTATATGTCACCTGTATGCGAGGGGCATGCTTTGAGAACTTCATTAGCCCCATGTTGTCAGCAGTGACTAAGCATTCAGGTTACCGACTACACTCGCTAAGCAAATACCATTCTAGTCGTGAACAAGCAGCCTCCACTATTTTGACAATCTGGAAATCAGAGCAAAAACCTCACCATTTTCAAGCTGCTGATATGGACGTTTCCCGTGTTGGCTTCTAGGTACTATCTTGCGGCAGCATTCGATCAAAACTAATGACGATCAGATCTCTACCAGGTAACACTCAAAATATCAAAAACGTGTTGGATTTGAATCGAATTCCAAAAACACAGGGGCAGCAATTTCGCTATGTAGGGAATTTCGCTAGCATAGCGAAAATTCTATAGAAATAGCGAAAATGAAACTAAGCCCCTCAACGGTGAATTTTCTCTAGCTAGCGAGAAGGCCGGCTAGCCTAGCCAAAAAATTTTGTGAGATGGCGAAATTGGGAAATTTAGTTGAGCACGATAAATTTCGCTAGCTAGAAAATTCGTAGCCTACAGCAAAAATTCCCAATTCCGGCTAGTGTGCGAAATTTTAAGCTATGATTGCGAAATTTTCGCAATCCCAGCGAAATTTTGGCAATCATAGCGAAAATCCTGGGATTGCTCCTGCTTCCTATTTTGCTCATTGCATCCTCCTTCCTTCAAAATCCACTTCACATTCCCTCATTTTTGATGGATGAAGACATCGTGAATCTTCAGTATTCGGCACGTATCTTAACATCAGATTTGAACTAAATGGCTGAGGTACGCAAAGACTTGGAAAATTACCAAAAACAAACTCGAAATGGCATCGATTAATTTTCCGGTGGACCTACCGTCCAATTGGCTTAGTGATATGATTGATGCAAAAGCACCAAAACCTATCTTGAATAGGGTTCAAGAAATAGCACTTTAGGGCACTAATCATATATGTCATTTTGCCCTAATGCGAGGAAATAACGAGGACACTTTAATAGCCCCATGTTATCAAGCTAGTATTGGCCTTCAAGGTTATCATTTCACACTTTCATTTAAGCTATTACAGTTAATCAGTGAACAAACAACTTCCACTGTTTTTAACCAAATCCAAAAATCCAAACAAAAAGTCTCACCATTTTCCAACACTGATGCAAATCATTCGTGGGATGAAAACCCATCCCCGTGTTCGACCCTAGACCGCTATACTGCAGTAGCTTGACTACGGCAGTAGGAACATAGGAAACAAATATTGGTAGTGAATGCCCTGCAGTGGCACGAATCAAATGGCGCCGTTGCCGGGGATGGTGCCAAACTACGTATGATGAGTTAATGTGTACTTGTAATCTACATTACAAGTGTAGGTGACCTTTTAACCCCTTTTGAATTTCATTTACTGTCACTGCAGGTTTTCACTACTTGGCAGTTACTGCATTGTTTTTTTTTTTTTTTGTTTCTTACAGTTGATTTTTGGTTTTAACTAACCGGCACTTTTGGCAAGAAGTTTGTTTGTGTACGTGTCTAATTTTGTGTACAGTTTGTTATCACCATTGGGATAGAACACTTCGGGTAGATTGCAAAATCATGTGCACTGGTGAGCAAGGTTGTGAAGTCAGTGTACACAGTGATCAAATGGATACTCTACCTGAAGAACAGCAGAGTCAGCAGGGTACCCCAGTGAATCCAACAACATATAGGTCAATAAGGGACCACATACACCCTCCGAGGGTGAGTGCACCTTCCTGCATCATACCTGATGATGTGGTGGTAAGACCCTATTTGGTGCCTATCGCATTCCATGGAATGGGAGAATGAGAATCCTTATACTCATATCAGGAATTAGGAAGTATGCACAACTTTTAAGGAAGGAGTGCACGACATGGATTTTTCTCAAAGGTGAAAGCATTCCCCACGACATTGAAAGATAAGGCCAAAGTATGGCTCGATTCATTGAGGCGAGGGCGATTAGGAATTGAGGCGGACTTCAGCTGAGTTTTTGAAGAAGTTCTTGATCTGACGAAGACCATGGGTTTGAAGGGCCTTGCAGTCTACACCTACTCGGCCTACGACAATGAGAAGTTTTATCAGTGTTGGGAAAGATTCATGGAGAGCATCAGTGCATGCCCGCACCATGGTTTTGATACATGGATGCTAGTGAATCATTTTTATGATGGCATGTCTCCGTCCATGAAGCAACTATTGGAAACCATGTGTGGGGGTGACTTTTTGAGCAAAAACCCAGATGAGGCCACAGACTTTTTGAATCATGTGGCCGAAACCTCAAAGGCATGGGATGAACCGAATCCAAGGGAAGCCGAAAGATCAAGGCCTTCGAACCACCAGAGGGGGGCATTTATGCACTTCAGAAGACCGCAGAGATGAAAGCAAAACTGACTGTGGCTAAGTTGGAAAAATTTGGAAATGAGAAATCGGCATGAAATACAAGCGATAAATGAGTTATCGCATTCCAACAGCCTAACTGCTTCAATTGTCAGTCCACATGATCACCTGGGGAATAGCGTCGAGGAGCATGCTATCTACGAATCAAGCAGCCACCCACAAATACTTTCAGGTATGTAACGCGTATAACCTGTGGAGAAATCATCCAAACCTGTCATGGAAGCCAAAACCCCCTGCCTATATTCCTACAGGAGCACAGTAGCAGTTTGGCTCCACTTCAACAGAACAGCAGCTGCCTCCACCTACTTCCCCTATTGAGCAAGCAATCCCGAATTTAAGCAAAGTGGTAGGCACGTTTGTGGAAGAACAAAAGGTATTGAATGTTCAGACTAACCAGAAAATTGAAGCAGTTGAGAGCTCACTCAACAGGAAACTGGACAATATGCACTCTGAGATTTCAAGGGCATCGACCCGGCAGTATGGGTTCGAGGAAAAGGAAGGTTCCCCCCCAGTCACAACAACAGCAGAAAGGAGTGCATGAGATAGGCTGACGATGATCAGAATCCCGAGTGTGAAGTCAAGGCGTGGGCGCTTTAAAAGTGGTAAAAGAATGAGTCCAGCGGCCCGGCTCAGCCAAATCAGCCCCCTGGCCAGGCGATCCGCCCGCAAGAAGAATAGTTAGCAAATGAGAAGAGTGAAGACCGGTGTACCCCTCCATTCCCACGGGCTCTCAGAAAAAGAAAATTCCGTTAACCAAACAGAAATGCTAGAGGTTTTACGGCAAGTGAAAGTTAACATTCCTCTCCTTGACATGATCAAACAAGTCCCCACCTATGCAAAATTCTTGAAGGACTTATGCACGGTAAAAAGAGGTTTTAATGTAAACAAAAAGGCCTTTCTGACTGAGCAAGTGAGTGCTATCATTGAGTGCAAGACTCCAGTGAAATATAAAGACTCGGGATGTCCTACAATCTCGGTTAATATTGGAGGCATTAGCGTGGAGAAAGCACTATTAGACTTGGGAGCTAGTGTGAACCTGTTGCCGTATTCCATGTACAAGCAACTTGGTTTGGGTGAACTTAAACCCACGTCCATCACCTTTATCGCTCTTGATAGGTATTAAAATACCAAAGGGGACCATTGAGGATGTTTTAATACAAGTGGACAGATTCTACTACCCAGTGGACTTTGTCGTACTTGACACAGAGCCGGTTGCAGTGGGAGCCAATCATGTGCCCATCATATTGGGGAGGCCATTCTTGGCTACTTCGAATGCCATAATAAACTGCCGGAATGGGGTTATGCAACTCACATTTGGGAATATGACCTTAGAACTCAATATCTTTCATTTTGAGTAAAGGAATAATGCACTCGAGAGGAAGATAAGCGTAAAGAAGCACATTATGATAGGATGCAATAAACTCCCGCTCTATTAATCAAGATGAACCAAGGAACCTCAACGCTAGAGCTCAAACCCTCCCGCTTGAGTCAAGTATGCATTCCTCGAAGAAACGAAAGCAATGTCCGGGGCCAGGATTTCATCATCCCGGCTGACCACTCTGCACAAGAGCATGACTCCGCGCACCTTCTCAAAGGAACAAGCATTGGGGTGGAAAATTTGATTTAAAAGGCATAAACCCTACACTCAGACCCATAAAATTTAATTACAGAGGAGTCTATTGTTAGGCACCACAAATGAGGTCAACCCAGACTGCAAGAAGTAGCTCCGTGACAAGTCCCGAAATTGCTCCAGTTTCAGATATTTACCCCATTTAAGATAGCACTTCTCGGTAAGCCCAACCTGTGTGGTGCCCTAGAAGCCGGAGGACAACCGTGGAAAATGAAAAGGGTGAAGAATTGTCTACCCGACTTACTACCATTGAGAGTGTGCAGATTATAGGAGGCTCAATGAGGTAACAAGCAAGAAAAGATCACTTCCCGCTATTCTTCGATCGCCTCCTTGAGAGAGTTTCGACACCCATTCTATTGCTTTTCGGATGGTTATTCAGTACTTTCAAATAGAGATCAGACCAGAGGATCAAGAAAAGACTAATTTACCGCTTCATTTGGCACGTATGATTATAGGAGAATGCCTGGGTTCGTAATGCCTCAACACTTTCTGCAGATGTATGCTTAGTATGTTTAGCGATATGGTGGAGCGCATCATGGAAGTATACATGGATGATATCACTGTATATGGAGGCAATTTTGAAGAATGTCTGACCAATCTGGAGGCCATCTTCCAGAGGTGCATAGAGAAGAACCTGGTGCTCAACTGGGAAAAGTGTCATTTTATGGTTAACCAAGGAATTGCATCAGCACATTATTTCCACAGGGAATAGAAGTCGACAAAGCAAAAATTGAACTGAGCTTCCAAACCACATCCCCAACAAATGTAAAAACAAATATGCACTCCTCGTCACAGCTTCTATAGAAGATTCATTAAAGACTTCTCAAAGATCGCTTAAACCCCGTACAAGCTCCTGTGATAAAGAGCAAATTTGTTCGGGAGAAAGAATGCCGAGAGCTTTAAGAGATGAAGTCCCATTGACTACTCGCCTCAATAGTACGAGCACCTAACCCGGCGCCGCTCATGATGTGCGATGCAAGGTGATCTCACATTCCGACAGACTTCTACCAAAAGAGAGAGTGACGTGAAACCTCATGTAGTTTATTGCGCAAGCAAACTCGAATGAAGCATAAAAGGAATTATACTACTATGTAGAAGGAATAGCGTCAAGTAAGAATATATGCCTTAGACAAGTTTCGAGCATACTTGGTCCGGTCTGATATAGTCATTTTTACAGACCATTCCGCTTTGAAATATCTCTTGACCAAGCAAAATGCCAAAGCAAGGCTTATTGATTCGTGCCACTTAGGTGATGCTAATCAATGCATTTATATTCCTAAGTTCTTCTATCACGTAGTCAAGCTACCGCAAAGATAAATGGCCCAGTGGTCTAACACTCTGGATGGCTTCATCCTATGAATGATTTGCATCGCTGTTTGAAAAATGGGCAGGCTTTTGTTTTGGATTTTGGGGATTTGTCTAAAAAACAAAGTGGGGAGTCGTTGGTCACCGACTAACTGTAATGGCTGAAAATGAAGTGTGAAATGGTAACCTCAAGGCTCACACAGTTTACTAACATGGGCTAACAAGGTTCCAAGTCACATCCTCGCATTATGGCAAGTAAATATATAGTCAAAGCCATAACCTATCTTTGCTTAACTATAAAACCTAACCCTAAAACCAATTCTATTTTCAGTCAACACAGTATTATGCATTCACAGCCCCATTCGCTTTAAAAACTACATTCAACCTCTCACGCTGGCTCGTGAATGACATCTAAAGGATAACAAGGCATCTAGCATTAAGCATGCATCGAACCCTAAAGCATGACAAGTGGTCAGCTATGGCACATTAAAATGGCATTAAACTTAATTTGAAAGCTGGAACCATAAATGCCATACCAGAATAATCAAAGCATGAGGACAACTTGCAGCCCCTAAACCAAGCTAGTACCCCTCCTTCAAGGCTAAGGAGGCTTAGCTGGGCATCCTCGAGCTGTCATCCTCAAGGGGAGTGTTTGGCAGCCGAGAAAACGAAAGAAAGAGGAGAGAGAAGAGAGCAAAGCAAACCCTAAAATGAAAGCTGTGTGAAAAAATTGCATAAATGAAAAGTTGCTTAAAAGTTGCTTAGGGTTACAAAATGATGGGGGTTTATATAGTCCACCCAAAGTGTGAAAATACAAGAAAGCCTAAAATATTGGCTCAAGGATACAGAGAATACACCAAAACGTAGTCAAGCCGGGATCAATTACACAAAAATTCACAAGGGCAAAGAATTTCGCTTATGTAGAGACCCTCACAGCATATGATAATTACTTAGCCTAACAAATTCTGACAGAGATAGCGAAATTGAGAAATTTCTCTATCTACAGTGAATTTCGCTTATAATGAAATTCTCGCTAGCCTAAATGGGGTAACATGAGAGATAATAAAATGGTGAATTTCGCTAGGCATGGTGAATTTTCGCTAGACAGCTTAAATTTCGCTTACCTAGCGAATCTATTCTCGCTTAGATTGCGAATTAAGATCCTAGCTAAATTTTCGTGAACCATAATAAAATTCCCGCTCCCGATCCAGCCTACTTGATCTCATCTTTGCACTTCTTCTTCATCGGGCCATTCTTCAATTCCACACGAATTTTGATATCTGATGGTTGAATATAGTTTCATCTTCATGGTTCAAATTATATCTCGATATCGAACTCGAACTTGCACTAAGGCATGCAAAAACCTCGAAGAAATAACCAAAAACCTCGAAATGGCCTTATGGAACTAAATGGACCCGCACACACCAATTGACACTGATATGATTAGTGCGCGAAACACTCAAAACCTATCTCGACTGGGGTCAAAATATACTTTTTCGCACTAATCACACTTAACCGACACGCTTGCTAGTCCCCAAGAATGCAAAACAACAAGGACATGCATGCAAGAATTTTCTAAAAAGTTTATGGTTCAAAAAAGTGTGTATGTACATATAGGTATTACTCTTAAAATGAATAATTGATAATCTATTCGAAAACCGACACGTAGAGAACAAACCATATAATAACAAGTTTTAGGTCAATGATCTGGATCCAAGGAAATCAACTCGAATTTCCAATTAAAATCTAAGGGTTCCTAAAGTAACTGTGATTGAGCCAATAAATCAAGAAAACTATTCCCTCCCCAACCTAGCTATCGGCATGGCCTTGCCATTAACAACCTAGATAGGCAAGCCACACTCTTCTCTTTCTTTATTTGACTACATCAGAGGGTGCAATGCTAAAAACTCGACTTACCAAAGTCCGTGTAATCTGGGTCTACCGATGACTCCCAACCAATTAAGGTTTAGGGCATCAAGCCAAAAGGATCACTTAACCACAAACTCTACAGGCTTCACCCCGGACTCACGAATGACTTCGAGAATCAAGCACCTACAACTCGCAAAACTCTACCCATTCACCCGTGTAACGAACACTAAGTTGATGACTCCCAACCACTTAAGGTTTAGGGCATCGGGCTTTAAAGGATTTCGCCATATACCCCTCGGACCGTGTTCGGGCTTCAAGGCAAATCTTCACGACTTTTATTTTTCTTTTCCTTTTTCTTCTTTCCTTTTTCTTTTTCCTTTTTCTTTTCCTTTTGGAAGACTACATCGTCTTCATATATGGGTAAATACAAACTATTAGGGGTCATTAACACGTTTCCAAGGCCGCCAGAAAGTGAAAGGAGGTACATAATTTCACAAATTCCTATTGGTACAACTGTGTGCAAGTGTGTGATTTAGCTTAAAGGGGGGAATGTTCAAGTTGAATATACCGAATCCTAATTGACTAAACCCGAATCACGCATGGAATCAAGAAGTTCTATCATCATAACATACAGGGTTTAAATTATTCCATTAAAGGCAATTCAATTGTGCAATTAAAAGCAATTCAATTGTTCAATTGAAGACAAAAGTGTATACACAAAGGGAGGCACAAAAGTGAACGAAAAAGTGTAATAAACTGTATGTAACTCAATAAAGCCTTTTAATATAACCAAAATGGCTAGTACATGCTTAATATAGCTGAACATACAAAATATCACTGCCTACTATTGGCTAATACATGAATCCTAAACAAAAATTAGCAGTGCAATGATAAAGCCGAAAAAAACTTACAAAGCTGCACAGAAGACACTTAACTCTAACTTTTCCTCCCCGCCAAAGTGTAAACATGTCATGCGGATAGGTGCCAGAGACAGGAGTGACCCACCAATCCTCGTGGTGGTGGTGGATCCGACAAAGCGCCGCCACAGGCCGCGATGTCTAAAGATGGTGCCGCCGCCGGGCCGGGCTCGCCTCGATGGTCAAGAACATGAGACCGAGGGACTCATGATGTGTCAGAGCATGGAGTGACAAAGACCTGGAAGTGGCCTCATCTCGAGCCAACCTCTCGTCTTCGCCGCCGGGTATGCACCCAGCTCTGAGCATACAACATCCATGGCCAGACCCGCAAGCCTCCGGGTACTAACATGAACGCATCTCACGAGTGCCGTACGAACATGATAGCCCTGAGTATCACAGGGTCATGGGCCGAAGCGTGGAGGAGGAGATGGAGGAGATATCCGCACTCGGGGCCTCCTCTCCCGATCTCGACCTCAGACAAGATGACCATCTCTCCTCCGAGTCCTCCGCTCCACGTCCGCACCTCCTCCCGGTCCCGCCGAGGAGAAAAGAGTTGTGCATTTCATCGCCGCTTCCATCGACGTGACCTCGAGGGCATCTAATCCTCCTCTCTATCCGAGGCTCCTCCGGAAAGCCCAAGTGCTCAGATCCGGCTCAGAGTCGTGCACCCAGCACCCAGACTCTCTCGCCGAGCCGTGCCCCCTGGGCGGTGGACCTTGTCTCAAATGTAGCAGGAGGTCATCACCAACTCCGAGGGACCAAATTTAACCTCCGAGATCCCAGACAGAAGCCTCGAGGATGGCCCCACGCAGCACGTGAGCGCCGGCTTTAAAGAGGCCGGTCCTCAAGCAGCAGGATCGATGAGGAGCATCTAAGGTGCGAGCTGCCTCCTGAATAGGATGGTCCAATCGCAGTTGTCTCAGGCGAATGCGACCATCTCCCTACTGATTCGGCCGCGCGCCTCGGAGAACCTCAAGAATCGGGTCTCCCGTACCATTCGTAGCCCTGGCAGCTGATATGTTCGCTACTGAGGACTCACTAGCCGATCATCTATAAGTAAACAGAGCTCGAGTGGACTAGGCGCTCCCCGGGAGGTCATAGAATGGTAGAATTGGAGCACCACCCGGGGGTAATAGAACTGCCTCGGCATCATGAACGGCAGCAATGAGTAATGCTCGATCAACTGCATCGAAATCCTCGAATCCGGGGTCGGGCCTATCACCGTTTCAAGACGCTACAAGACGACCCCATGAAAATCTCTCGAGTGAGTCTCACATTCCCGGATGCGGTGCCCGACGCACAAGGGCCTCCCGACCTCGAGCCTGGGATAATCAGGGCGATGAGGTCGCCCATCGCCACGCATGCGATGGGCCAGGGCCTGCAGGACGAGGACTCCCTGGCCCCGGGCACGGCCCGCTGAGGGCCTCCTGGTCCTCCCGATCTCCCTCTCGTGGCACCGGGCGATGGGCCCTGGTCCCATCCGCGGTCCGGTATCTCCCGAATCCCCGAGGCTCCTCAGTGACCGCCTGTGGACCGGCCCAAAATTTTAGTGCGAACCTGGCCTCGCCTCCTCCCGCTGGGAGTGCAACCCCGACCTCGAGTCCGGCTGAGACCCACCTCCTGTGCGGACCATGGTCAGAGCGGAAAAGGACACCTGGCAGTAAGGCAATGCACGCCTCGAATCGCACCAGGCCTCACACCAATCCAAGGCACAGCAGAGGAATCCCGACACACGAACCCTGCCGTAGTCGTGGACCGCACCTGCGAACACCGCATGGGAGAGGTGACGACCAGGCACGACGACCGGTGGTGGCTGGTGGCCTGGCTACAGAAGTGATGGCTCAATGCACGGCATGCAGGCGTGAATTGTGGCATGCGGAAGGCCAAAAGGCCTGGAGACTACTGAGCAAGGAGTGGCAAAGGGCTCAGTGGAGACAGAGATCGGTTTGGTCTGAGGCGAAGACGGCGTCAAAACAAAAACCTTCCCCTCCTTCATTTTATAAAGCATTAGGCACCAAGAGTCACCTCAAGACACCCGCTATAATAAATAAATCTACTGGGCCACAGATCAATTCTTCAAATATTAAAATTTAAAATAATACTAAATAAAAATTAATATTATTATATAAAATATATCTAAAAATTTAATATAAAATAAATAATATTGTCAAAATCGCTTTAAAAAGTGGAAAGCTACTAAATCAGAAACTTACTAAAATAGCCAAATTTATTGAAATCGACCAAATTAAAATAAAATAGTAAAATTATTTGTCGCACTCTGGTTTCCAGAACACCAAACCAAACTTCAAAGTCACAGAATTACTCTACGAGGTCAAGGGGAGTATGATCTCTCAACTCCCTCGCAGTTGGTTTATGCAGCACCTCATGTTCAATTTCCTACACATTTTCTTCCCACTGTTGACTCCGAATCGAGCAATGCCTCAGCGGGCTACTAATGGCAATACTAAAAAACATCTACTTCACTTTGCCTGGTGTTTCACTCTGGATATCTGGCTTCCCATTTCATCAACTGAAAGGCATTTTATCATTTCCTCCCATACGCCTTCCACCAGACTGCCGTGACTCAAATGAAAATATTCAAATCCCAATGTCATGTTGCTAAATTGAGCCTTATGATTCCATTTTGAATTGATGATTGCATCGGGCAAGGGCTGTGGAATGGTCTTCCGTGATAATCGCACATGATCGGGTCTATTCTCTATCGTTCTATTATTAAGCACTACAAAGTCTACTGGGTAGTAGAATTTGTCTACCTTCACCAACACATCCTCAACTATCCCCTTAGGGATCTTCACCGATCGATCTGCCAATGATAGAGTGATGTTGGTAGGTTTAAGCTCTCCTAAACCTAACTGCTTGTACATTGAGTATGACAATAGGTTCACACTGGCTCCTAGATCAAGCAGTTCTTTGTCTATGCTAGTCCTACCAATGTTGACTGATATTATGGATCCCGATCCAGATTCGACCGGGCTCCCGCTTGGATTGCGGTAATCGACTTCACTCAACAAAATGCCTTTTTCTCAATGCCCCAACCCTCTGATCGATAGAGATCCTTAAAAACTCTTACATAAGCAGGACTGCTTGATGATGTCCAAAGGGATGTCGACCTTCACCGCCTTAGACTTCTAGATGCCTTCCTCGTCGGGATGCCTCTTCTGCTTCTATGCCTGGGAAATGGAGGTGGCATGCAATGGCTTCATTGAGTCCTCCTTCAGAAAATGTGTTCTGGCTCCAATTCTTCTCCTTTCCCGGTTTCTCAACAGTTTCGGGGCGCGGGTCACAACCTCTTCCACTCCTCGTGGTGATTATAACTCGACTTCATTCATCTCTCGAATTGCCGGATGAACCTATTTCATGGACCCCTTGATTCGGGGCAATGTCCGAGAAGGAACCTTCTTCTTTCCCGCACTTCAAGAATTGCTGATCTTTGTGATCGAGCATCGCAAAGTTATCAATTTTCTGATTAAGACGGTCTCCGTCTCATCTGGTCTTGCTCGCTATGTTTACGCGTCAATCCTTTGGCGCTTAGTCAGACATTGATCCTCTTTGCTCATCCACAGTTGCCTACCACCTTACCTCCAAATTCAATATACATGCTCCACGTGAGAGGACATGGTGCTGTCAGGATGAGGTGAGAACCAAACTGTGGCTCAGCACCCGTGGTACATAGGCAGGGGGACAGTTCTGGCAGAGGTTAGGTGATTCCTCCAATCGAATTGTAGGTATTAATGCCATGGAGCATTAGGTTGTGGTGGCTTATATCACCTGGCCAAAGATTTTGATATTCTCGACATCAAATCCCACTCAAGGGGATATAGGATACTGTTTTTCCTCGTGGGCAAAGTGGATCGGAAATCGTCTACGATCGCCTGCGGCAGGATTTTCTACCACGTCGCACTTCATGGAGTCGTTTTCCTTCTAGTTCCTCCACCTTCCTAGCTAGGGTTGATATTTTTGCTTTCATTTCGATGTCCTCTGAAAGTGTATAAATTCCTCCCCTGGGGCTAACCACTGATATTCTATTTTCCATTTCTCTCTAAGTTCGCTCATCCCAACCCTTGGAAGTTTCAGCCACATAATTCAAGAAATCCATTGCTTTATCGGAGGTTGTCGCTTCAAAAAGTCTCCTCCACACATGGTTTATAAGCAGCTGCTTCATGGCCGGAGACATACTATCAGAAAAATGATTCACTAGCATCCATGTATCAAAACCATGGTGTGACATGCATCGATGGTCTATATGAATCAAGCCCTAACACCGGTAGAACTTCTCAATATCATAAGCTTCGAATAAGTGTAGATCCGCTCTTCAAATCGTTGGTCTTAAAGGGGCACCAAGAATTTCTTCAAAAACTCGCCTGAAGATCACCTCAATTTCTAATAGTCCTCGCCTCAAAGTGAATTAAGCCAAGTTTCGGGCCTTATCTTTGTCAATGGAAATGCTTTCTCTAGCTTAAGCAAATCCATGCCTGCTATACCCTCCCTTAAAGTAGTACATACCTCCCTCAAAATCCCGTATGTGAGTATGGATTTTCATTCTCCACACTGGCGAAAGGTGGGAAGCAGGGGCACTAGGTAGGTCTCACCGCCACATCCGCCAGGAGGTGTGCGCGATGAGGGGGCACTGGCTGAGGGTGTATGTGGTCCTCATCGACCGTATGTCAGTTGGATTCATCGGGGTACTGGTCACTTCTGGCTGTTCTTCAGGATCCATTTGGTCACTTTGCAATAATCGATTTCACGGCCTTGTTCAATCGGGTGCACTCACTCTTGCAAATTTCCACCCGATGTCCTCCCCGTCTCAAAGAAGGTCGCATAAACACCTATTACACAAAAATTTAAACAAAACAAGGAACACTAACAAGCTTGCCAAAAGGGTCATGTTAATGAAATCAAAACCTGATCAGAAGAAATGTAAAACAATGCAAGAATCGCCTAGTGGTGAAAACCTGCAGTTACAGCAGCTAAAATTCAAAAAGGATCTAAAAGGTCACCTATACTTGTAATGAGGATTACAAGTATTCAACTCATCATACGTAGTTTGGCACCATCCGCAATCCGCGCCATTTGATTCGTGCCACTGCAGGTGAGCGCAATCAACAAAATTTATATTCAAGTTCCTACGCCTTAGTCAAGCTTACCGCAAAGATAAAGAGCCAGTGGTCAACACGTGGATGGTTTTTCATCCTAGCGAATGATTTTCATCGCTGCTTGAAAATGGTGAGCTTTGCTTGGATTCGATTTGCTCAAAAAACAAAGTGAGTCAGTTGGTCACCGATTTCAACTGTAATGGCTGAAAATGAAGTGTGAAATGGTAACCTGAAGGCTTCGCTACTAACATAACACTTCAGCTACCAAAGGTCCTCGGGTCACATCCTCGCATTACGGCAAGTAACATATAGTCAAGCCATAACCGACCTTTGTTTAACTATAAAACCGAACCCTAAAAACCACTCTGGCCTGAGTCAATGTGCATTATGCATTCACAAATTCATTCACTTTAAAAAACCCTAGCATTCAACCCCTCCTCACAAGGGCTCAGAATGATATCTATGATATCAAAGGCATCTAGTATTACATGCACCAACTCAAAGCATGACAAGTATCGCTGCGGAAGGACATTAAATGGCATTAAACCCTAATTAGGAAAGCTGGGAACCATAAATGCCATACGTGTAACAATCAAAGCATGAGGACAACTTGCAGTAGCCCCTAAACCAAGCTGGGGCACTCTCCTCTTCAGGTTATGAGGCTTAGTTAAGCATCCCTTGAGTTGTCATCCCTGGGCGGGGAGTGTTTCGCAGCCGAAATGAAAGAAAGAGGAAAGAGAAGGAGAGCAAAGCAAACTCCTAAATGAAAGCCATGGAAAATCTGTATAAATGAAAGTTGCTTAAAAGTTGCTTATGGTTACAAAACGATGGGGTTATATAGTCCACCCAAAGTGTGAAAATAAGGCGGCTTCCAAAATATTTGTCTGCTACAAGGGACAAGGGCGGTAATACACCAAAACGTAGTCGCTGGGACCAATTACACAAAATCTGGGCGTGGGCAAAGAATCTCTCGCTTATATTCGCTAGTCTAGCAATACCACAAATTTAGCTTAAATCTCACAGAGATAGCGAACTGATAAATTTCACTATCTATCGTGAATCTCACACAAATAAATTTTACAAATTTAAATAAAAATATGAGAGATAGCTTAAAAATGGTGAATTCCTCACAGGGCACAAAGTGAATTTCGTTAGATAGCCAAATTCTCGCTTAGCCCATTTAAATTTCTGATTCTCGCAGATTAAATTTTCGCTATGATTGTTAAATTAATCCTAGCTTAAATTTTCGCAACCAGCGGTACCTCAAGCCTCCCGATCCAGCCATCGATCTCATCTGTGACTTCTTCTTCACTGGCACTTCAATTCCACACCGACTTCCGACATTCTATGGTTGAATATAGTTTCAATTTTCATGGTTCACAAACCATATCTCGATATCGAACTCGAACTTAGTGGCCAAGGCATGCAAAAACTGCAAAATAACTAAAAACAACTCGAATGGCATTAGTGGAACTAAATGGACCTGCACACACCAATTGGATTAATTGATATGATTAGTGCGCGAAAAACACTCAAAACCTATCTCGAATAGGGCTCAAAATAGTACTTTTCGGGCACTAATCACTTATCCGATGGGTTCTTCTACTTCAGGAGTTTAACTTGCAAATTAAAGACAAGAAGGGGGTAGAGAATGTCACAAAATCATCTTCAATAATCTGATGTTAGCCCATGACACGCATGTGTACCCCACCCATCGATGAATTTCAAGAATCCCTACGTAACTCGGGAAAAAGATCCTAATATGCTCACATCACTAACTTTCTCACCGCAGGAGAAATACCATCTCGATTGGAAAGAACGATAGAAGCATTTCTTTGCGAAGATCCACTCCTATTATCGTTACCCTTCTTATTCAAATACTACGCAGACGATAACTCAGAAATGTGTGCCCGGGAGGAAGAACAACAGTGGATTTTGAGCCACCGCACGAGAGTGCCCTCGGTGGTCACTTTGAGCCTTTAAAACAAGAATGAAGGTGTCAGTAGCTTGTTTCATCGCCTTCCTTGTTTATGAAGCACACCAAATTTGCCGAGTGTGTGATAGATGCCAAAGACTCGAAGATCTCGCTCACATATGATGCCCCGAACCCACTCCCAGTGGTCGAGCCATTCGAGGCTCGCATCGATTTCACGGACCTTTCCCCATACATCTTTCGTCATACATACATTTGTGATGATCATGTCCAAGGGTCGGGCTAACTGCAAAAACCAATGACCACAGGTGGTACTTAAATTCCTGAAAGCAAACATCTTTCTAGGTTCTGGGGTACCAAAGCCATTATTACCGATGGAGGTTCACATTTCGCAACAAACCTTTAAAAACCTCATGGCTAAATATGGTGGAACACAGAGTAGCTCACCCTACCATCCTCTCAACAAGTGGTCACATAACTTTCTAATGTAGAGAGATTAAGACCATTCTAATTAAGCGGTAACAAAGAACATGAAAGATCGTCCATTAAACCGCTGGCCACTCAAAGGCCTGGCTAATGCCTTTCAAGACAATCCGAATGTCCCCTTTAGGTCAGGTTTATGGTAAGGCATGTCACCTTCCAAAGGAGATCGAATACAAGTGCCGGTGAGCAATCACAGTTTAACATGGATCTAAGTAGTGGCCGAGTCGCAGATTCTCATCTCAATGAGCTGAAGAAATACGTAAATGATGCCTACTTGAATCTAAAATCGCAAAGAAAAGATCAAAAAATGATATGATCAAATGATATCCGAAGAATTTCAACCCAGGACTCATCCTCCGTATAATTCTAAACCCATTTATTTCTCTAGCAAGCTCATTCCATGATCGCCTGCCTACTGTCTCAGCGGTGCATACCCCAATGGTTCAAAGGGACATACTCAATCCTAAATGATAATAGGTGATCAAAGTCAATGGACAGAGGGTGAAGCCTCTATATTACGCGCGTGCCACTGTGGAGGAAATTCTCCTTCGACCTCTCGAACCCCATACCCACACGCTTAAGGGCGGTCGCTGCTCGTCCTGAAGCCACCGATCTCATTGTTTAGTTTCACTAAATTTCTTTTGCCTAAAATTTTTTGTAGCAATCACTATAGTTTGGCATTTGATTTCACTTTTGTTGACAACCCCGGCAAGAACACTTCAACAAATGGAATGACCCTTTTCCGTACCACCACGTCGGGAGAAGGCACACCTATCCCACTCAGATTCCCATGCTAGGCCAGTTAGAAGTAATTTTCATATTTATTTTTTTTGGAATTTTGTTTTACTGATTATACAAATCATGCAGTGGCCAAATTCATTTTTCTTTAACTTTTAAATAGCCAGGTTCCATTTTGTGTACCTACTCTTACCTTTAATCAAGAATCAAGCCCTTTATGTTACCTTAATGCTAGAACAATTCCATGCCTGATTTAGTTTTTCGATCAATCAAGTTTCAGCATATTCAACCTTAATTTCACCCTTGGCTAATTCACACACTGCACACCAGATTGTACCAATAAGTTGAGAAGCTATATACATCTTTTCTGTAGCGACCCCTAAGCCCGGTTCGACCCGAATGGGCGAGTCCGAACCGAAACCCAGGGACGCCCGGTTTATTTCTTTTAGTTATCGTTTTATTAAATTTTTATTTCAAAAGTATCGCGATCTAACTCTACTCTAATTCGACGTATGATCCGAACCTAGAGCCCTACATTCTGACGCCACATTTATCTTATCAAAACATTTTTATTAATTCATTTATTTAAACTGCCTCCCACTAAAGTGCCCATAATCATTTACAAATATAGCAATCTCTAAGAGCTCCATAAACATTAACAAAATACATTTACAAAGAAAAGCACTATGCCATTTTCAAAGATATGCACAAAAATCAAGTTTTCGTGGTTTAACCCTTTTGTTTACAAAACACCACTGTCTAAAAGATGATATGCAAAATTTCTCGAGTATACACTTATACGCTGCATTTCTATGACCACGCGCGATCTCTGGCTTCTTCTCTTGCTTACTCGACACTACAAGATAGTTAAATCTACACGCTAAGCATTTTCATGCTTGGTTCTATATGCTCTATTCCATATTCAATTAACCTTCTAGCAAGCATTTATCATTAAACTATGCCCATTATATCAACATATACTCATGCTTTCAATGTATAATTCATTTTCCATTTCATATCATATCATGTATTTCCAATGCCACAATTCATTTTATGAGATTCAAACATATTCATGGCAAAATATCTCATTTCACTCGGCCAATGTTGGCTATTTCACCTTGACTATCTGACTATTGAATTTCCTCGCTGATTCGCTTGATGAATCCCGCCTTATTATCATCTCTAAGAATGTGCTTATACATTTATAATTCTACTCCATCATGCCAGATGTCGTTTGGTGCATCCCGACACGTGGTATCACTTTATTCGGGTCTCCATCATGCCTGATGCCATTTAAGTGCATCCCACATCATCGCGGTATCAATTAAATGCCATATCGCCATCATGACGATGCCGATTGGTGCATCCCGCCGGCGGGACATTTCTTCAATGCCATACGCCATCATGACGATGCCGATTAGCATCCCGCCAAGTGTAATATCGATACCCCTTGGTGTTTTCGTGCGATTTTATTTATCGTGCATCCCGTCAGCATTCATTTGCATATTATTCACTTCGACACCCGACGGATTCCGCTTGGGTGAATCCCGCCTTTATCATCATTCACTTTTCATCTTACATTCTGACACATCGACATTCAATCTCATATTCACTTCTCAGATATCTTCAAAGACATACTCAATCACAAGATAATCATATCACATACTCATTCATGAACTCGATTCATGTTCTCATTCATAGTTAATTGGTAAACTACCAAAATACTTGAATTAATGATAGAGTCAGAGAACAAACCAATTATCGATTCTGTTTCTTTCTCGATGTCAATCCTAGGCCAGGTTGTCGTCTTCACCCGCACCTAGTCAAATACAATTTATTCACTCTTAGTGATTATAAAATAATCGTATTTAAATCGACCATTGCTCCTCGCGGCTCCTGATGGTATGCTTTTTGACTTAGACTCATTCTTATTCCTCTATGAGTCTACGTTACTTAGGAATTGGGAATCATTCCACCTGATTATCCAAACTAAAGCTATGGCATTTTCTATGCCAACTAGTTTGGCTAATTGATTAAACTGGGAACAGTTTGTATTACTAATTTTCCAGTCTTAACTCCATTTGACTCTAGGTCTTTGTACTCATTTAAAGCTAAGGTGCTAAGGGTTCTATCTCCAACTGAATCACCCAATTCGGAGCACCGAACTCAAGTTGGGTGTCCGTAAACAATCCGACTACTCTATGTCCAAAGCTGATGCAGGAATTTTTCTTGCACATAGCCCCCCTTTGAGTGAATTTTTAGGCCACTTAGGATCATAATTTTACGATACTTTCTCTTTAAGTTTGGTTCTCCTTGAAGTCTATTTTACGTAGCCACTTGAATCACTCATATCGGATAAGAAAATGGAGGAAGCAGGCCAAATACAAACACTGGTCGAAACTGGAAAGCAGTAACAAGTCAGACGGCATAACTTAACTCTACCAGTTATAACTTGCCAAATCGACCGTAATCAGGTGCTGTACCGGTAGAACTTAACTTCACCCAGAGAAGACACCCGAGAATGCCCATACGGGTGTTTTCTGCCAATTTTCCATAAGGTTTCAACCCCAAATCAACTCTATACCTCATAATCACTTCAAGATCATCACCATCTTATGTAATCACTTTCTACGCAATTTATCATTCAATCCTTCTCTTATTTCAAACATCCATCATGAATTTCTTCAAAACCATTCTAATATGGGTCTTTAACCTATACACATACCAAATATTAATAAATTTATTAGGTTTGTTCTAACCCAACCTCTTTCTTTGCAATTAAACCATAATCAACCTCAAAGGGGAGGATTCATGTCTTGCTTCAGACATTTCCGTGGCT
The DNA here is from genome assembly GCA_016808115.1 of Tetrastigma voinierianum. Taxonomy (NCBI): domain Eukaryota; kingdom Viridiplantae; phylum Streptophyta; class Magnoliopsida; order Vitales; family Vitaceae; genus Tetrastigma; species Tetrastigma voinierianum. Next base: position 8,961 of record JAEQBH010002746.1, on the reverse strand, counting down.
TCTTACCCCACAACACCAATGAAGTTAAGGGTTTGTGTGATCTCTTCCACAAACCCTAGACAAAGGAGGATCAATTCTCTCTAAAACTCCTAGGAATCCAAAATATATTGTTTCCAAGAGCAAACATACCTTGGCTTTCGATCTTCTCTCCTTCTCCTCCTTCTTCTCTTCTCTTCTTCTTTCCTTTCCTCTTCTTTTTCTTCTTCCCTTCACGCTTGCTCTTTCTCCAAATGAGATCACTTTACCTTTATATCCAAAATATCCTTAGGCCTTGTTTGGCCCTCAAAACCCATTTTGGGTTAGTTTCTTTAATTGCTTTTTTAGTCCTCGACTTTCCTCTTTTGAAAATTTAACTTATGAAGACTCAGTTTAACTTCATCTCTCTCTTTATTTCAACCAATTATTTATTTCATTATATCATCTCTACTCCTTTTTATGATTTTATCTCCTTTATGGCACATAATTCTTGTCTCTGCTTATGCCTAAATTCTGTCTACTAAATTACATTTCATAATTTTTCACCACTTTTTCCTTAAACTAAGTTTCATTTGACTCATACCTGCAATATATATTAAATATTATAAAATTTAGGGTGGCTTGGTCACATTTTCACCTTTGCAAAGCCGATCTAAACTGCTTGACAACCCATAATAGTTTAGTTATCCATGTATGATGGCCAATGTATTCCAAAAAGGAAAAGAAAAAGCAAAAAGAAAAAGAAAAGAAGAAAAAGAAAATAGTCGACGCTTGATTTATAAAACCCAACGACATCCAGGCACATGAAGCCTTAAAGCCCGATGCCCTAAACCTTAGGCTGGGTCGGGTTACCGACTTAGTGTTCGTTACACTGTGGATGGGCAGAGTTCAGCGTGTTGTGTGCTTTATTCTCGGCTTCTGGTCGGGAGGCCGCAGCCCGCAGTAGCTGTGGCTTCACTGATCCTTTCGCTTGATGCCCCAAACCACCGTTGGGAGTCATCTGGACTCCTGCTACACCTGACTGTGAAGTCTAGTTTTAGCACTGGCACCCTACAATGCACCAAATAGCAAATAAGAGTGTAGCTAATCCCTATTGTAAAGGGTTCAAAGAAGCTTAAGGTCATGGCAGAGCTAGTTGGGAGGAATAACTTTTCACCTTATTGGCCTGCCGGTTAGCTTAGGAATAAAATTAGATTTTGGTGAACAGGTTGACTTCATTGGAAATTATGTTCTTAAAAACTTGTTATGGTTTTGTTCTTCCATGCTCTGCTGAACAGATGTAAATTGCTCATATTAAAGGTAATATACCTATCTGTACATACACTTTTCGGACTATATACACTTTTTTGTAAAAGCACAAAGATGGTCCACACATTTTGAAATGCCAGTGTGATTAGTGCTGCCAAAGTGCATTTGTTCCTGGTCTCAAGATAGGTTTTGAGTGCTTTTTGCGCACTAATCATATGAATTAGACCAATTGTCATGTGCATGTCCTCTTAGTGCTTTTGATTTGTTTTCGAGATTGTTTTTTATATTAAGAAGCTCTAGAACTCAACTAACTAGCCAAGTTCCTCATTGATGCCGGCTACGACATATCATGATGGGCTGGAAGAATCAAGGCAAAGTGATGACAAAAAAGGGTGCAAGCGATGCAAGAGCAAAATATTTAGCCGGAGCAAACTAGATTTTCACATGATTACGGCACTCTCGCTAGATTGGCGTAAAATTAATCGAGAGCAAAATTGACCCGCCAAATTTCGCGATACAGCATTTGATGAAGTTAATAAATTTCGCCAGCTAGCCAAAATTAATGCTGTTAATAAAATATTCAATTTCGCTTATCTCACATGAATTTCACTATACTAGCGAAATTGCCGACAGCGAAATTGCTTAAATTGTGTTTTTGGTGTTTTGATCTCTAAACGACTACGCTTTACAAATACCATTTTGTCCTATCAGAATTTCATATTTTAGGTAATTTTGTCATTTCACACCATGGGGTCACTATATAAGCCCCTCAACTTTGTAACCCGGGCAACTTTTTTCATTAATACAAATGCCTGCAAATTTTTCATTTTGGTGGTTTATTTCGCTTCCTTCTTTCTCTCTCTCTTCTTTCTTCCTATTTTCTACGGCAAAACACACCCTCGAGGGATGACAACTCAAGGGATGCTCGCTAAGCCCTTAATAAATTCTTGAAGACAGGCCACACCATTTCAAAATGCGAAAATACCTCATGTTTTAATGTTACAGCATCATTTAAGTGTTCCCAATCCTTCAATCTAGGGTTTAATGCCATTTAATGTCTTTCCTTTGGTCAATACTAATACTATGCTTGTGGTTCAAGGCATTCTAATGTTTGATGATCGGAGATCCTTTAGATGTCCTTTACGAGCCATTGAAATGAGGTTAAATGCTAGGGTTTTAAACTGAATGCACTTTGGAATGCTATATCGCAGTCGACTCAACAGACATTTTAGGTTAGGTTTTATAGCTAAACAAAGATCCTGCTTTGGCTTGACTATAAAATATCTGTCCTAATGCGAGGAAATAACCTGAGTGACACTTGGGAAATTCATGTTATCAAGCTATGACCCAGCCTTCAAGGTTATCATTTCACACTTTCATTTGCTTATTACAGCGAATCAAAGAACAACTCAAATTTTTTAACCAACCAAAAAATCCTAAACAAAAGTCCCACCATTTTCCAACACTGATGCAATCACCTGTGGGATGAAACCCATCCTCGTGTTCAACTCCTAGACTGCCACGCAGTAGCTTGACTACGGCAGTAGGAGGAACATAGGAAACAAATATTGTTGATTCCGATCACCCTACCGTGGCACGAATCAGCGCTTTTATCATATCCCTTCAGTTCCCTTCAGTTTCTTTCGCCGACCTCCTCTGTTTTGTGTTCCTCCTAACCGCATCCTCTTCTCTCGCTCTCAAATAATCTCATCACTTTCAGCCTCCGTCTGACCCCTTTACGTAGCCTTTCCCCGCATTCTTCCCGAGGTAAATTCTTCGCCTTATTTCTAAGCCTCGCGCTTTCGTCTCGTTTCTTTCATCGTGCACTAAGTGCCAGTGGTTCAATTGATCACTTTCGCTTTTACCTCCGTCCGCTTCATCATGGGTCCGGCCGCTTCTTCTTCTTACGATCGCACGACCACCGCTGTCAGGCTGACACTAGGAATGCCCCGACCGCCTCTGGCCGCGGTTGAACCCAAGACGCCCCGAGGCGCCATCCCTAAGGCGCCTCCTTCCTCGGGCAAGGGTAAAGGAAACAAACCTAATTAAATATCCGCAGGGGTTAGATTACTCAACTGGCTGGCCCAAAATGCGCTGTGACCGCGGGGAATCTCAGTGGCACCCGCCCTTCAGAGGCCAATTTCGCCGAACGTTATCGCCCTCCTACGGTTCAAGCATGGACCCATGACGCTCATCTTTACCAGCTTCCGCAGGTTCGGATGGTGTATACTCTTCGAGGTTGCCTTGATAATGGTCTTCGCTTCCTAATTACACCCTTCATGAAAGGGTTTTGCAACATTTTAATAAAATCGTCTCTTCCTAACTCGCGCCCCAACTGGCGGGTATTTTGTGGGCCTATTGGTCTTTGTGTGGGACAGGGGCCTGTTCCTAGGCGTGGCTATGCTCCTCTCGTCTTTTAGCCCAAAGGAGACCGCCGAGGGCCTTTATTTCTCTGACGCCCGAGCTCCCTCGTGATCTCTCGATCTCCTTCTTCCCACAGCCATGGGTGCGGACGCTTATTTTGTTAGTGGTCAATCAGGAATATGATCATTCCGACAAAGGAGACACCCGGGTGTTCCAAGGGCTGACCTCACTCGATAATCTTCATGAGTGTCCGTCTATTTTTGGTATACCAGGTGATGTTTTTTAATATTTCTGAATTCCAGACTATTCTTATGCTTCCAGTGTCTGGCTGACTTGACCTTAGTGTCAAGACAATGCCGTAGCTCTAAAGGTCAGCAATGTCCCGCCTGCCTATATAAGGAGTCGATAAAATCTGACATTCCTACCCATCGACCTGAGGTCCGTACGCTCTACTACTTCAAGGCCTCGCCTCCTTCCTCCATGGAGCTTCTCCCATTGCTTCCACAACTCCACCCCATAGGGGAGAAATTCCTGTCTAATTGGGGCGCTGGTCTAAGCCTCTTGAGGTGAAACTAAGCACCGCGGCCCATCGTGGAAAGATAAAGGTCAGCTGGTTCCACGGGCGCCTCCGCTTTTCACCGAAGTCGAAATGGGCCATCACCGTGGTCGATGATCCTATGGTCACGAAAGGTCACGCGCCTCTCAAGTCTCATGCAGGTGGAAAGTCTCGGGTGCAAATGAGCAAACTTCGCGCGATGCCCATTACCGTCTAGAACTACCGAGAGTGTTAAGTCACCTCCTCGAAGGGCGGAGAAGTTGAAGAGAAAAAATCTGGAATCAAAGGGTGACGAAGATGTGGACTCTTTGCTCGTCAATGTTGAACTCACGGCAGGGGAAATCTTGTCCGTCCCACCATTCTGACCAGAGGCCGAATACGGCCGCTGGATTTGTGACTCGGCTTCATCTCTTCAAGGGTTTCTGCGAAGTCCCTGTGTCTTGTCGTGCCTACTTCCATGCTGATCCTATGTTGGATGCTGACTTCACGTTTGATGTGCAGGTAGCCACTCATTTGAAGGCGAGGGCGGCCTATTTTTCCTCTGAGCGGATCGAGCTGCAAGAAGGGGCGCAGCGTATGACTAAAGAGGTGGAAAGACTTAAATCCGATCTAAAGCATATCGCGTCTACCATGCCTCGCAAAAAGTAGAGAGGATGAAGTCTCAAGTAGTTTGACTACGTTGAAGGCGAGTCACGAAGGTCTGTGGTGAGCTCCACTACAAATGATTTGGTCGAGACTCAGACTCGCCCCACCGCCCAAGACAGCTTCGTACTGGGCCTGAATTGAAATCATTGACATCCCAAGAACCGCGGAGTCTCAAGAGGAGCTACGTGCTTCCAACGGTGACCTGAACGATAAGATAACGCAAATGAAGCCAGCCAGCTTCGCGGAAGCCTCTCCGAGGCCAGTGGCGCCGCTGGTGAGGTGGCTCGCCTCGAGCCTCCGAGGCTTTAAATCCCAACGCAACTACCGAACGAGGAGTGTCTCGGATTGCGCGTGACCTTCAATGCGTTAAATCTCGGTTGCTCAGAGGCAGCTACTGAAAATCCAGTGATGTGCCGTGCTCAGCCGGCCCTAGGTGGCTCGGCTCGCCAGTAAGACCGTTAACACGTACTGTGCTCGGGACTTCAACTCGACCTCCCAAGTGACGAGGAGGCGTATGGAGTCTTTCTCTTATGAAATTATTCTCAAGAACCGGGTACTCCCAGGCGTTGAAGCCTACTCCTGGGCCTTTCATCGTCTCGCCTTCACGATACCTAAGTTCCCACATTTCTAACTTTGTTTGTCTCGATGCCGACTCTTATACTTTTCTTTTTATGTATATTTGTTTCCTTCCTCGTAGGCCCGAAGACCAGGACGATATGGCCTCCTTTAATAAATGTTCATTTTTTATAGCTCATGCTCTCCAGGTATTAGCTTTCTTCATGAATCGTGATCGCTCGACCGAGGGTCCGAGTCGACCAATTGCTTCCGTCCATTCGAGTTGCTAAGGCCGTGGGCTAATCGGTACGAGTCAATACCTTGCATCGTATGGCCCGGGATAAAGTGAGCTCACAAATTGAGAGCCACCAGGTTGACCGCTTTCGGGCCTGAAATGACCGATTCCTGGGACCGTATGAATTGTTGTCGGGTGCAGCTCGCCAATACGATCTCGCTGGACTTTCATTGGTAAACCTGCATGAGTCGAGCTGATTCCTTAGCCGTGATGGCCTGCTTTAGGAAGAGCTCGCTAACTGAGCGCTTAATCTACTGCAGGCTCGCATGAATCGAGCCGGTCATTGGGAGCTCGCCAAAGCGAACAACAAGAGCTCGCCACCGAATAGGCTGGGCTGAGCTCGCCCCTCGTGGAACGCTAGCAGAGCCTGCCAATGCGAATGGTTGTAGCAGCTCGCCCTATGAACAGCCGGGCGTAACTCACCGCGAATGGTCGGGTGTTCGGCCCCTGCAATTGGTAGGAGGAGCTCGCCTTATGCAAATTACTAGGAAGAGCTCACACGCGGACCAAGATTGCCAATGCGAAACACTGGGAAGAGCTCGCCACGCAATATCGGGCAGAGTCGCCCTTACATGAATGGGGCTTGGGAAGAGCTCGCCAATGCGAACTGCAGCGTAAGTCGCCCTTTGAACAAATGCGGGAAGAGTTTCACTACGCGAACTCGGGAAGAGCTCACACGCGGTCAGGGAAGATTCGCTGCCGCGAATATTGGTGTGCGTAGCTCACGGCAAGTAACTGCTAGAAGAGCTCGCCGCGCAATAGTCGCGAGCTGCCCTTGCGAATGGGCTGTTGGGAAGAACTCGTCAACGCGAATGGTTAGGCAGAGCTCGTCCCTATGAATTGGTAGAAGGAGCTCATCTATGCGAATTACTAGGAAGAGCCTCTGGCCAAAGTGAGCAACGGGCTCCTCAAAGGGCCTCGCGGGCGTCCCACCGAATGGCGTTGTAGCCGAGTGGCGATTGAGCCGAGTGGCGATGTAGCTTGAGCTGGTCTGACTCTTGAGGCAGCGTGGCCTGTGCAGAGTAGATGAGCCTGGCCAGAGAAACAAAGGTGGAGAATTTCGGGCTTGAAGAGTTATATAAACGAATCGCTCTGCGGTTGCCGCGGTGACTTTAGTTCTCGAAAGGTGCGAACGTCATTAATGCTGATTTATGGAGAATTTGGAACGATTACGTGAATTTCCGAAAGCATTCTCTCCTTATAAAATGGCGCCATACTCGTAACTCATATTTCGAGATTCTCGCTTTCAGGGGCGATCAAATTTTATGGAGATGGAATTTCTGAAGTTGATTATCTCTCGTCTGAGTTCTTCAAGACTCGCCCGCCTTTACCGGATTTTTGCTTTTGTGGGAGTTGTGTTTTCTCCTAGTCTCCCTTTATGGAGTCATGTTATTCCCTAGCTTCTACTATGAAGACGGAAGGTGCAGTACTTCTGTACGCCTTCTCTATTTTCTCGTTTTTCTTTTTCTCCTTCTCCTTCTTCTCCTTCTTTCATCTTTTTTTTACATCTCATTCTCCCCTTTCTCTCTCCTTCCGCCCAAACTCTTTCCATCCATTTTTTTCTTCTCCTCTTTTCCACCTCTTTCCTTTCTTTCTCTCCATTCATTATGTCTTTCTCCTTCCTTGCCCTTCTTCTTCGCTCTTTTGTTTTTTTTTTCTTTTTTAGGAACCGCTGTATTAGGGTGTTTTCAAGATGTACACGATGACGTCACTGCTTGTAACCGATTGTAATCCGATTGTAAAGTGATTATAATAAAGAGAGACTTTTTCTTTCATGTCTGTGAACCTCCTCACTATGCCTTTTCTGCGTTTTATATATCTGAACTGTTTGGGATGTCTGATAACATAATTAATAAACGCTCAACTCGTCGCCAAAGAATTAACAAGGCTCTATTACAATGACACTTTACGGTAAGCGTTTGAGATGCTCACGCATTCCATATCTTTGTAGATCTCCCTCCTCTGTTTGGAGTTCATAATTGCCTGGTCTGACGACTCGAGATACGATGTAAGGGCCTTCCCAGTTAGGGTCCAGTTTCCCATGCGTCGGGTTCTTCCTTGTTGGCAGGAGCTTCTTTAAGACTAAATCACCCGGCGTGTAGCTCCTGGGTTTGACTTTTTCGTTATAGTACCTCGCTGTCTTCCTTTGATAATCTTCTGTACGCCTTAGAACTTGCTCGCGCTTTTCTTCTAGGAGATCCAAATTTAGACGGAGTGCCTCGTCATTATGATCCTTCTTTGCTAGTTCGATCCTGAGGGCTCAACGACCTCGGCAGGCTGCAGCTTTAGTTCAGCTAGGGCAAATGGGGTTTCTAGGGTTCTTGACTTATGTATTAGATCTGTAGGCTCACATAGTACCTCGGGAGGTATTCTGCCCAGCTTCCTTTAAGATTCTTCCCAATTTTGTCTTCAAAGGCGGCTTTAAGGGTTCGATAGTGAAACGGCTGTCAGTTGAATTGCGAGGTGTCTTTGAGCGAGTAATAATTTTTAATTAGAGCTCGGCACGAAATCTACGAATTTAAGCGTTGTCGGTATTTGTTTTCCAGTTAATGATACGGGGCTCTTGGGATACCAAACCTGCATACGATGGCTCGCCACCTGAAGTGCGTATCTTACGTTACGTAATTGTGAAATTTAAGGCTCGACTTCAACTACTTGGTGAAGTAATCCACTGCAACGATTATGAATTTGCACTGACCCTTACCAATGGCTAGGGGTCCCAGTATGTCCAAACCCCAGCGTTGGAAGGCCAGGGCTACGATCGGCGTTAAGGGTTCGGCCCGGGAGCGTGAGATTTTGGCGTGCTCTTGGCAGATTCTGCATTTCTTGACTAGGTCGATCGCATCTTTGAGTATTGTAGGCCAGTAGTATCCTTGCCTCAAGACCTTTCTCGCTAATGCTCGAGCTCCAATGTGATTCTCGCATATGCCCTCGTGTACTTCTCTCAGCACATACTCGGTATCTTTTCCCGCGATGCATTTAAGGAAGGGCATGAAAAATCCTCGCTTGTAGAGGCTTCCTTTTTGATTGGTAAACCTGGCAGACCTCGCCCTTATTTTAGCCGCTTCTTTCGGGTCGTCTGGTAGGCTTCCGTCTATAATATAATCCCAAATGGGTTCCATCCAAGTTGGTTCAGAACCGACCTAGGCAACCACCACGTCGCAGAGATCAATAGAGGGTTCCGCCAGGTATTCGACAGGTGTCGACACATAAGGTCTTCTTAAAATTTGTGGCTAGCTTTGCCATGGCGTCGGCTGCAGGTTCTACGCTCTAGGGACATGGCAGTCTGAACCAACACGAATTTTTTCAATAAGTCACGAAC
>JAEQBH010002745.1:0-220250 GCA_016808115.1 Tetrastigma voinierianum | reverse complement strand
ATGCCATTGATTCAATTAAACTATATCCAACCAAACACATTTTCCCATTAAACCCTATATTGCCAAACCCTCTCATACCATATCTCATTTTCTTTTAACTTTTAATTCCATTAATTCATTCAAATCTTTATAATATTAATATCCTTAAATCAATTAAAACAAATCAAACCATCACTTCCCATTAATCTCCCTTGTTATTTCAGGTTTACAACCCTTATAATCCTCTTTTTCTTTTGATTTCTTGAAAAATAAGCATAGAATCATGTCCAATTTAATAGCTAAAGCCTTAACATAACTGATTGAAGAGGTTTAGATAAATAATCCATAAAACCACAATTGCTTACATAAGAGTTTAGGGTCGATTATAACGAATTCTGTGACCTTAAATTTCGGGGGTCCGTTGACCGTCAACTGCCAGCTTTATTGTGTCTCATCATAGAAGACAGCCCATGATAAATGGCGCATTCTTCCCATCATGCTCTGAACATCAACTATATTTCAATGGTTTCAAGAGTTGTTACATCACTCTTAATACAAACATATATCAAAATTAAGAATTCTAATACATGTTTTTCAAAAATATATATCAAAGCCACATGTCATCTTTCTTCTCAAAAGCGACCTCTAATGAGCGTCGTCTTCCCGAACACTCCTTGTACATGAAAGGGGGATCCCACGACGGGGTGAGCAATTCCCAATAGTAATAATCTCCTACATAGGTTACTCCCCACCTAAGTGCTCATGCAATGGCAAACTAACATTTAAGTAAAACATATATGTTCCTCCGAATTTACCATGAAATGGATGAGGAATGTGACCTCTTTCCCATACTGCCCTCGACTCTCTCAAGTATGACTAAATGATGTGAAAGCACTGTTACACCAAAACAGGTTTTTGTTCTGTGAAGTATAATGCAGGTTTCAGTAAAATCTATTGGACAACCCTTGGTGTTGGAGTAATTCTACGAAAAGCAGTCATGGGGTCTTCCTCAGAGATGAGCTATTTGTTGGACAACTCTCAAGGCAATTCTTTGAAAAATCTCCCTTTGGGAAATTGCTTTCACAACCATTTTCTTTATTTCCTTAATGCACTTTACCTATTGTTCTAGGTTTGCTTGATTGCATATGAAAAGCATTATGCCATTTTCATACAACACATGCAAATATATCAGTCATGCATATATTAACAGAATTCACATACTAACCACATGTTATTTATTCATAGCAATAACATCAAAATTAGCTCACATAGGCTAATAAAAAATTTAAGCAATATTATGCAAAAAACACACATGGACAATTTAAGTCAACCATCGGCTTCAATTTGTTTTTAACATGCTTCAAATGATGCGTGAAATTGTGTGGAGCGACCTCCTTAATCAACATCGGTTCCACTTCTTTGGGCAAAATCAATAATATTTTCGGCCTCACAACACCCAAAACCACAATTTGCATGTTAGTCAAATATCAATGAGTAACAAACAATATAACACACATGTAAAATACACAGGACCATTTTGTTTGAGATCGGTCGGGGCCCATGGTCGTGCCACGGTAAATTGTCGAATCAACAATATTTGTATCCTAATTTTCTAGGAATTCGAACCACGGGGATGGGTTTTCATGCACACAAATGACTCGTATCGCATGATTCAAATGGTAGAGGCTTTCCTTTGGATTTTCGGATATGCATTAAAAGTGTAGTTGGTGGAGGACGTCACTAAGCTAAGTGAAGTAGTTTAAATTAAGATGTAGGAAAAAGAAACACCTTGAAGTTATAGGTCACTAGTTTGATGTGATTGGGTTGTATAGGTGTCCTCGGGTTATTTCCTCGCATTAGGGCAAATGACATATAGTCATTTCCAAAATCGGATATTTGTTTAACTTTAAAAACCAACCCTTAGTAACTTTCTATTTTGAACGAAAGCATTTCTTGGCAGGCATTTATGTTTGGCCAGTTGAAAATCGGCATTTAACCACTGCTTTCAATGGCTCGTAAATGACATCTAAAATTAGTGTATCTATAGTAAGAAGAATACATGAACCCTAAAGCATCTTAAGTATTGACCAAAGAAAAATACATTCAATACAACCCTAGTTTGGAAAGTTTGAAACACAAAATGCGAGTACATCTTCATGAAAGCAGAGAACACACCAACCCAACATCAACCAACCTGGCAATTTCTCTTCAAGGTTTTGAAGCTTAGCCAAACATACTTTGATTGTCTGTACCTCAGGTGTGTTTGGAAGCCGAAAATGAAGAAAGAGAGGAGAGAGAAGAGAGAAAATGGGGAGCAGCAGTGAGCAAAAATTTGCGTGAAATGAATAGTTAGATTTACAAATGTTCATAACATGACTTATATAGCCTCCACGATAATATTAAAAAATACCAAACCAACTCAATGATATGAATTGCATTAATGGCAAAGATGAATTAAACAAACGGAGTCGTTTGGATCTAACAAAAACAGGCGAATTTTCTCTATGCCACGAGTGATTTTTTTCTATCATAGCGAAATTAAGCTATGATAGAAATTTAAGCTACTCATATCATCTGTTGAGGCATAGTGAAATTCAAATTTTGCTATGCACGGTAATTTCGCTATGATATGGATTTGCTATCATAGCGAAAATTTAAACCACTCTTTTATTATATTGCAGCCACATATGATTATGAAATTTTAAGCTATGCACTGCATTGCCCGGCCATCTGCATCTTGCACTTATACTCTTTGGCTTGATATATGTCGGGCTGATGAAATCAGAGAATTCATCTGAACTTCGGCTATAAATCAGCATAATTACTGATAATGAAACTTGATATTAGATGGAGGAGGTTTACGAAACCTGCAAAACTACCAAAAATAACCTAGAAACAAAATCAGTAACACTAATGGACCTGCACATGTTAATCGGCTTTAATTAATATGATTAGTATGCAAAAAGAACTCAAAACCTATCTTAAATAGGACTCAAAATAGCACTTTTTAGATGTAATCCTTTGTCTAATAGGTCCCAAAATTTCCGACATTCAATCGATTTTCGGTGATCAACTGACTACTCACCTCATACCATCGATACCATTTTAAATGGATCTTAAGCCGAAAATAAACAAGTAGGAGAAGACCCCTGCCTTTCGGAGTTGTCGAAACTCCACAGACCGGTCTTGCAGCGTAGCTCTTGAGGCGTGAAACAACTTGCCTCTTGGCTCATCGGGAACCAGTCTAGATCTTGGAATTTTAGAGAGAGGTGGGTCTCTCTAAAATCCCCTTCCTTTCTCTGCTCCTTTTCTCTCTCTAAAATCCTCTCTTTCCCTCAGCGGTTGGGCCAAAGTTGGTAGAGTGGGGAGAGTACTCCTACTTTGCCACATGTCGACCTATTATTGGATCATAAGTTACATCTTTATCCTCTTTATCAAAACTCCCTTTAGTTTCCAACCAATTGGGAGATGCCACATGTCCCATGGGGCCCCCACTTGTCCTTGTTTGGTGCACCTAACACATGGCACACTGAGCACACATAAATGCGAAGTGTCCGCGCCTCGATGTGAAAGCGTGAAATTATGACTCGGGTCGTTGAAGTCGACGTGGTAGCTAGATTTTGTGAGACGATTGTGGTAAAGTTCATATTTTCATCCGAGATCTAGAAAGATTTGATTTTGACCCAGTACTATTTTACCCTTTTGAGTCATTTTCTCAGGTTTTACAAATTCAATGAAATCTCTTGTTCAAATCTACATAAAGACATTCAAGCTCATCTACACCATCATATAACTATTTCCTCCATTAACCTTGAATTCACATATACTATTGAAACAGTCTCTGCAAAACATGATTTTCACTAAGGCTTTGATTTGGGGTACTTCATGGACATGATGCACACTTAAAGGGACTTGAAATGGCATGAAAATCCCTTGAACATGGGAAGGGGCTGTTTTCTCACTGCTTTGCTTCCTTTTGCTCCACTTTTGTCTTAAAATTTTGTTTCTGTATCACCAGAAGCAGACAAATACACTTAAATGATATATTTTCATGCCTAATTTGCCCTCGATCATCCTTAAATTAACGATGTCTATTGGTTAGCATCATACATCATTGGTCCATATGTAACCATATAGTCCAAAGCAACTAATTCCATATGCTCCATAAAATCCCACTAACTTGTGAACCATAGTTAGGCTTAACTAACTCTCATGGTTTGCTAATAAATATCCTTTAACTTTAGTTAACTTTAACTAATATAAAGTTAGGTGTTGGCTTTGTTAACTTAACTCATCATAACCATAGTTAAGTTAACTGGTATTGATAAATATCAAGAATTTATGAAATACATAGGTCCATTTTAATCACATGGATCACCAAGCTTACATGGAACCATTCTATTAGTTCTTGCTTATATATAGATTAGGCTTACTCATTAAATGACATGCCTCCTTGAAAATAATACCCCTATATACGGTAGAAACTCAGAAATATTCCATGATCGTCGATCATAAAATTGACCATGAATATAATTAGCTTATTTCTATCATAGACATGCTTAGAAAAGAAAAAAATTCTAGGATTCTGAGAATCTTTTTAAAATATTTAGTAAAGGGTTCGTCATAAATCGTCGAGCAGCAAAACCCCTTAAACGAATTCCGTTTTAATTCGTTTCAGTTTCTTTAGAGTCAATACATTATTCTAAACATTTTTTATTTTTGAGGCTCGTTTTTCAAGAATTAATATTCATTTGACCATTTCCAATCAAATACATAACTCATCGAAAATGAAATTTACACACTATTCATGGAAAAACGGTAAATTCGAGTCTTACAAATCTTCAAAAATCAATACTACTGAAAATACTCCTAATGGTCACATTATCATATAAAACATTACCTGAGTCAACCTAGCTACTCTTTCTGCCTTGCTTCTTCTCGTCTGTCTGTAGATCAAAAGAAGCATCGATCATGTGTAGAGTAGAATTTGAACACATGCATTATATATTTTGTTAAATAGATCGAATAACGCATTATGTTGTTTATTAAACCTTACCCAAGATTCAACCGCACCTTGGAGATCGATATCTTGGTGGCCTAGAAATTAGCCTCTAGTTATACTTTCTAGATATATTGAAGTATGATGGGACGGGCGATAGTTACCCTTGTGGGCGAAATATATTGTAATGAGGCTTCATTTGAAATTTAGCATCTAGCTATACTTTTGGAAAAACGAAAAATAATATATAACTTTCGAGCTAAGGCGAAAAATCAATAGTGGGCCCGGAAAATGACATTTTGTCCAAAAAATGACGCCATTAAACTTTTCTGACGAAATGACATTTACGATGTCTTTTCTTAATAATGGAATCACTTATTATGCATTTACTTTCCGAGGAAACAATTTTTGTTTGTCTAGATGGTATTACTTCTTCATGCGTTTAATTTCCCGGGGAAATGATTTTTTTCCATAAAAAGTTCATTCTTAGTTAAATGACATTTTTTTTTTTTTTTTTTTTTTTTTTTTTGGCATGTTTTTTGTGGGTGATGTTTCATCTAAATGGATCACTTCTTATTCATTTCTTTCTATAAATATATAAATATTTTCTATGAAATGATTATCCTTAAAAATGAACTTTGTAGAAAATTATGGTTGGAAAATCATAAGAGTGAGTCATCAGACAAAAAAAAATCATGGAAGTAAATGTATAGCGGTGGATTCATCTAGAAAAAAAAAAAGTGTTCTTAGGAAATAAATCATAATAGTGAGTTGATGAACATGATATTAAATGTTCTATCATGAAAGAAATGAACTTTTTTGTATGAAAATTTTTAGTTCATGGGAAGAAAGTAAATATAAGTGATTCCATCTAGACAAAAAAATGTTTCTTGAGAAATTAAATAAATGAAGTGAGTTCATTTAGACATAAAACATTGTATCGAAATGTCATTCTATCCCTTGAAAGAAATGAACATTTTTAAAGAAAGAAAATTTTAGTTCATGGGAAAGTAAATGCAAAAATGTTTCCATCTAGACAAAAAAAAAAAATTGTTTCTGGAAGAAGAATGCATGAAATTGATTCCATTTTAGACATAAAACATTATCATAAATGTCATTTCTATCAAAAAAACGTTTTCATGTGAAGTGTTTATATGGTTCATGTTAATATCAGCTAGAGGCTAACTTTTAGCTCAAACTCTCATTACAATATTTATGTCCAAAGGTAATTTTCGACTCGGCTCCGTCCTTAGTTCATATCTGAGAAGTATAACAGAGGCTAGCTAGTACGAGGAATTGATCTCATGGTGTGGTTTAATCTCGGTAAAGTTTAATAACCAACATACTGTATTATTCGATCTATTTAACAACATATATAATGCATATTGTTTGAATTTTCTACTTGCCACTGTGATCAATGTGTATTTTCATTTGAGAATCATTGTGAAAGAAGAAGAATGAGAAGAGGAACCGAGGAGGTTGACTCATGTAAGGTTTACATGTGTCTTGACCATTAAAATTCATTAAATTATTTATTTTTGGGATTTTCCTATTTTTGGTATTATTCTTTTTCTTTTTCTTTTAAGTGTTTAGGAGAGTTTTTAGCATTATTGATATACATTGTTGTTTATTTGGTGGTAATTCTTGAGCCTTCATTATAATTAGAAGAAAGGCCTTCCAATAACAGTTTCTACCATGAGGGCAGTATATATATGCTAAGATAGATCATGTAATGTAAAACCCGAGAAAATTAAATTTTCAAAAAAATATGACAAAATATGAATAAAAATAATAAATTTCCATAAGAAAGTTCGAGGAAGCCTAAAATTCTTCCATGATCTCGGATAAAACGGATATTAGTTAAATTCGTCTCAGATCCAGTGACCATAAAAGTTCATCGAATTATAGGCTAGTTGGAATATTTTCTTTGTTTTACGGGTGATAAGTCGCGGAAGTGAAACTTTAGGGGCGATTTTTATGAGAAAATCTCGTGTAAGTCGAAATGGCTTGGGCAAATTCATTTTAAAATGAAGTGAAGCCCGATAAGAAATAAATTGTTTCGAGGCGGGACACGAATAAACGATATGAACAAACTGTAAAAATAATAATAATAATAATAAAATATATATAGCATAAAAGGAAAACAAGCAAGAAAATGGGGGGGGGAGGGCGGTGGGGGTAGAGAGCGTTTGAGAGAATATTATTTTTATTTTTTCTTTTCTTTGTTTCTTTTTCAGATCTATGAAAATCGGACCGTAGGTTTTCGTCGGGGTTGAAGGCAAAGTTGATCTACTGTGTGAGAGCTATGTGTGGACACCAAAATCTTCCAGGTTCATGGAACTCACGAGTGAGACATTTCTGCGTATTTATTTCCGGCCTAAAGTCCATTTACAATGGCGAGATTGCCTTAGAATTAAGTAAAAGTCCGTTAAGGTAAATTTGATCCTCAATTTTTGGGTAGGTGTAGAATTTTAGGAATTTTGGACGCTATTTTCGGCTTGATGCGTGTAATTCCGGGACTGTTTGAACGATTAATGGGCTGAATTTTGAACTATTTTTGGGCGGTCATGATAAATTTTTCGAGGACGGCTATTGGGCGGAGTCGAACTATATATTGAGTTTGGTTTGATCGGGACGATCTCTTGGTTTTTATGGTTTGTTTGGTATCCATGATATTCGGTGATGAACCGTGAAGGGACCAAGAGGTATTTGTTTACTTATATGAATTTTGAGATTTAGAGTATTTGTGTGGTATTGTAGTGATAATATATGATTCAGGTGGTTCATGTCATTGTGTGTGACAAATGAAAGACACATAGTTATTACATGATTGAGCCATTACATGTTCGTTGGGTGATCTCGTGGAAAAATTGTGTGTATCATCGCTAAACTGCGTGATTGATGTGTCATTACCCAGTGTAGTGACTTGTGATGTATCCATATATGCTGAATTGGAATTTGTATGAACATATGAATGTCCAAATGTTGCATGGATAAATATGTGGCATGACACCTAGAGTCGTTGACTGCACATCAACTCGAAATGCAGTGAATGTCGGGTGACCCGACATTTTTCATGAAAATGTCGAGTCTCCTTTGTACGGGAGCTCTACGAATTCAAAACATATATTTGTCCAGACATCAATATAACATTAACATGAGTGACCACTTGGGCTCATGAACAATACTCATAAAATATATATATCCAACTATATCCGATAGTTTGAAGTTCAAATTTTACTCTTATACAACACATATATTAAAATTAGGGAATTCTAATACATGTCATACATCATAACCCCAGAAAGCCACAAAATCCGACTTTCTTCTATTTCAGTCTAGTGAGTCGTCTCTATGCTCACGTACACGTAAAATATCCATGATGGGTGAGCTAATGCTCATTAGTGGAATCCTCTAAGTGGGCTACTCTCACGCTAAATTATATGCGATGTTCAATGAAAACAAACATTCAGCTGTATGATCTTGAATGTCTAACTAATCATCTCGTACACGAGTCCTGTACTCCCTCACACTAGCTAAACTGTGTGATAATTATTATGTTTGTTGTGGACAACCCTCGGAGTATATATATATATATCAATTAGGTCGTCTCGATGATTGATGGCTTATGGACTACTGATGTATATCAATTGGGCCATCTCGAATGATTGTTCTTGTAGTATGGATTCTACCCTAGATCATTTTTACTTTTAGACCACCCCTCCGAAGCCATTTCTATACTCATCTCATGCCTTCCTCTTGTCTAGGGTGTCCCGGTGCATATGGATACATGATCTTGATTATTCACAGTCTATAACACACATGCCAAATATATAAACATGCATATATTCTGTAAAATTAAATCTACACAATCATGTTGTAATTTCATTTCATCACATCAAAATTGGCTCACGTGGGCTAATGATCAAAACACAGTATTCTACTTGAATTACTCGGCCAAACACATTAATTCACAAATTGTATTTTATTGGTATTATTCTCAGGAATAGTAAGCCCTCGATTACTATTCGTAAAATCACTGTCGTCGGTTCACTTTGTGAACCAATTGTGTGTACAAAGCCTCTTCCAATCAAGACATGATTTATTTCACATTCACAATTAATCAACGAACAGCCATACTTGATGATGGACGACACAAATGGGTTTAAAAAATTTCGATAATTTGGTCTTGAAGTTTGGGACGAGGTGACGACCATTGAGGCGCAGTACTTGAAACATTGAAAAACGCCTTAAATAGAGTGTAAAACCCAAGTAGGGAGCTCCCTACCTCACGGAGTTTGTCAAAATCCTCAAATCGGTGTCCACGCATATGTTCCCGCTCTTGCATCAGAACAACTTTCCTTGTCCGAAGGCCCATCGTGGTCGGATGTTGCGATATTTTAGGAATGAGGTGCTTCTCTCTTAAAACCTCCATTTCCGTCTTCTGCCGCTAATGGACCCCCCCTCCTCTCCTTTCACATTTTCTTCCTTTTTGGATATGAGACAAACACTATTGAGTGTTTGTCTCATTATCATTAATCTAATTCAAATGACGAAGTCCCTTCTTTCGGTTTTGATATTACGGCGTATATGGAGTCGTTTTGTGTTTCTACTCATGCACTTATGGGACATGAGTACATGTTATGTAACTTTCGACATAGAAAATCGTTTCAGCTGGCTGTGATGCCTCAAAAGCGTGCCAACTCCTATTGTCTGGAGTTGCTTGAAATTCGACATGCTAACTTTCGTTTTTCGTAAGACGATTCCAATGGTGAAATCGTTGTCCTTATGAGATTTAGAATAAATTCCAAATTTTTTTTTAATTGAAATTACAATTTTGTGAAGAAATTACGATTTTGCTCTTAACTTCCAGAAATTGAGTTCCCTTGGTCTTTATTTCCTCATGAAGATTTGTCGAAATTACGAGCAAATCACAATCACTCATGCATATGCAATGTGCCTCCATGCATACCAGCGCACATTCATTTAAATCTGAAACATTAAAGTGTAAGTATAAACAGAAGGGATATGTTGGCTGCATCGTGTCCTCGCTCCCATGTTGACTCCTCACTCCATAGTGCCGTCACATAGCACCCTCTCACTTCTAGCCTCACGGTCTTGTGTGGTAAAACACGATCACGACTATCAAAATGCCTGGTCCTCTCAGGTCTTGTCGGTGTCAACCTCAATCGTCACCGATCCACCGCATGGCGGATGGGTATGCAATGGGTATGGGCGTGAGAAATACCGCAGTGGACCACACTGTCTGCGGCGGTAACTCCAGCGCCGTGCGCTACGGTGCCTCTCTCCCTGGGTATCAGGCTATCTAAATCTCGACCGCAGAAAAACAACTTCTCGCGCATCTTGAACTGACCACTCCTCTCTTGGGCGATACATGAAGTGCTGGGTCTGACCTACTCTAGAACTCTAGGGTGACGTGGTATCACTGCTCTTGTGGCTCTTAGCCGAGGAGAGAAAGCATTATCTCTGCTCACCTTCTTGAGGCGTCTCTCTAATCAGAGTGGGACTGATGATGAGACTCAACATCGGTCACACTACCTAACGTTGATCTCGCAGCGCCCGCCTGGCAACCATGTGATTCATCGCCATGCCACTTGTCTGTTGTTATTGTTGTAGTGGAATTCCACTAAGGGAAATTGCTCCTCTACCCTTAAATCCTAGGACGTATGCTTGTAGCGTGTCCTCCGCAGCATATATAATCCTACAGCGTGTAACCCTACACAACCTTACTTTGTGTG
Organism: Tetrastigma voinierianum; assembly: GCA_016808115.1. Classification (NCBI taxonomy): domain Eukaryota; kingdom Viridiplantae; phylum Streptophyta; class Magnoliopsida; order Vitales; family Vitaceae; genus Tetrastigma; species Tetrastigma voinierianum. Next base: position 209,513 of record JAEQBH010002745.1, on the reverse strand, counting down.
TAGCGCAGACCTTCCCAGGTGTAATGGTACGGCGATCCAATGGGCCGTCGACCTAGTCCATGTCTGAATGACATCCCATCTTGAGCCTAGGCTCTGACAACACTGTCTGTTTCCAAAGGGTATCAAATCTGAGTGCTCTCGACTCCTATCACTCAACTCGAAGTCTAAGTAATAACCCGACCTTGTGTTTTCATCTAGATTAACATAACTATTCGACACACTTGGAACCTATCTCAAATGAATCCCGGATATGAGTCTTCATTGGTGTCTAAAACAAACTCAACCCATACTCACTGAGTGGTGAATGATAGTCAGTATTTCACCCGACTAGGCGCGATGTTACGTGCACCGACGAATCTCGATCTACTCATAAACCATGACTATTGGATGATCTACTCCACTGCATCCTATGGAAGAACGTATACATGGCTTCTCTGAGGCCTTAACCTCTAGGCCCAAATCCAGGAAGGTGTACGGTATGACAGCCCGGCTACGATCCCAATTGCGACAACCCGATGGTGTCGACTCTCCATGTCATTCGATGTTGAAGCAACAAATAGGTCTACACCACCATGGTCCTGGCGCTACGGCGCGTAACTCACGATGTAATCACGACCTTGATCCACTGCAGCCCCTCCTAGCCTATATGTCTTTTGGGAGTTCTTGTATAATTTTGACCAGCGGTTCCTCGACCCGTACTAGGTGGAGGAATGACAGTGCTCTCTCTGTTCTCTGTGAACTAGGGTGCATTGTCCCAAGCCGTAGGATCCGTCACAGAAGACAATCCCATCTCATGCCCAATCATGCGATCACGAAGCCGTGTGAGCGAAGTCTTACACTTGCACTTCCGTAGAAGAAGGCCGATCCTCCCTCTTAACACTAACACTCGCATCCCTGGTGCTCCGAGCATCCTCGATCTCTCTCTCTATGGTGACCATCCGACCATGAGTCCATGGCGATCCTACAATTCTCTCTCGAATAAACAACTTATTACATTCTGAATCTCCTATAGTACAGTGATGTTAATAAACTACATATCTGCTCAGTGACTTGGTCTCTCCCCAACCCATCCACGGCCTCCAACATACGATTAGTGCAAAGTGCTCTGACCTATTTTTAGCAGTTTGAAACTAATTGTTATAATTAACCGGTTTACATTCACGGTCCCTACTATTTTAGCCGAGTCACATTTTGTGGCAAATTTTGCGATTTGCGAGCTAATCATGCAACATTGTTGAGTCGATCGAGCACGAAGAATTCGATCAAGCTGACATCATAGATCGAGAGACTAAGAGGGAAGAAGATAAGAAAAAAGAAGAAAAGTGAAGAGAACAAAATATGAGCTGCGGGATGGGATAAGGGAGCTTGATGGCCAATGACATTAGCGCGAGAGGATGTTTGAAACGATGCATTGCGCTATGCCGTGAAAATTTCCAATTAATGGTTTGCGATTGGAGTTCTCTCAGCTAGCCGAAATTTAGTAACTAGCGAGAATTTCTTTTGTGCCTAGTGAAATTTCCCAAGCTATCTCACAATATTTTTAAGCTAGGCTAAGCGAAATTTCACTAACTAAGAAATTCAGCATTGATAGCGAGAAATTTCTCAGACCCTTCTCTGCATGAGTTCCCAGCAGTAACATATGTATCGCCTAGCTATATTACCCTTTGTGAAATTCTACCTGTAAAAGAAAATGATGCTAGATTTTGTACAATTGATCCTAAACGACACGTTTTGATATTACCATTATAGCCCTTATGTAATTTCATTTAGGTGTTTTAGTATTTTCACACATTTGGGGTGGCTATATAGCATATATAAGTTTGTAACCTAACTTTTAATCTTGAGTCTGTGTGTGACTTTTGTTTGATTTCCTATACCTGCTCCCTCTCTCTCACTTTCTTGGTTGCCAAACACCTCCCGAGGATGGCAACAGGATGGCGTAAATCTGAAGTAAAAGGCTCTTTGGAGTGAGATCTGCATGTAATTTGTTTTGTGACCCAGGTTTGTCTGTTTTGGTTCCCAAACTTTAAATAGTTTAAATCTTTGTACATTCTTGTATCTTGGGCAAGCTTTTAGGAGTTTAGTGTATTCTTAACTTTAGATACACTAATATCAGTGGATTGCTCTTTAAGACCCTTGGAAGAAGGTCAAGGGTTATGTTTTTCCTTTGTAAGTGCATCCTCTGATAAATACTTGGTAATCTTTTAGGGTTCGGTGGATTCTTATTTTTTGATCCATTGAATCGATTACCCTTTACGAGATCATTGTACAGGATGGTCGAGATGAATTTTCCTTGTCTCTCATAAATGTTAAATAAATGCTTTTTATATCGAAAGGAAAATTATTAGGGTTTGGGTTTAATGCTAATGAGAAATTAGTTAGAGATGACTATAGGAAGTATCTCTTGAGAAATAACTTGAGGACCTCTCGATTAGCCTAGGATCTTAAACCGATCTTTGATATGTGAGGATTCTATTTGCATTTATTTTATTTAACTTTTGGTTGCAAACCACCAACCACTTGTTTTTACCCCACGCCGTAAATTTAATTCACCAATTTTTGCCTTAGCTCAAATCATTTAATACGAAGAAAACCCATCCACAGTGTTCGACCCTAGACCGCTATCTTTGTAGTATTGTAAGCCTTGACTAGTACGGAACAGGAATTATATAGGACTTTGTTGATTCCGCATCACCACCTGTATGAATCAAATATTTTGGCAGATTTGCGGGGCGGAATCAATTTGTTTCTATTCCTCTTGTAGTCAACACCTAAAGTCATTTCTGAGATGATTTCTGATCTAAGAATGATTTGCATCGTGTTGAAAATGATGAGGCTTTTTGTTGGATTTTTCGTTCAGGCAGCGATTAGTGATTTCAATTTTAGCTAAGTCATTGTAAAAAGCGAAGGTGATTGTGAAAGGTAACAGAGGATTGGGTCACTAACTTGATAACATAGGGCAAACAGTGTCCTGGGTTTTATCCTGCATTATACAAGCAACTATAGTCAGAGCCATATGTGGATATCTTTGTTTTAACTAGCAAGCCTAACCTAGAATCACTCTGTTGGTCGACACGGGTAACAGCGCATCTGTCCTTTGGTTTGAAACCCTAACATTCAATCTCATTTCGATTGGCTCGTAAGGCCATATAAAGAACAACGGTATCTAGCAATAAGTATGCCTTTGTATGCAAAACATGGTGAGTATTGTCCAAAAGTCATGACATTAAATGATATTAACCTAGTTTGAAGGAGAGATGAGGCCATAAATGTCTGATGCCTGTAGCATTCAACACATGAGGACAGCACATAAATGCCACCCCTGACCAAGCTAGCTACCTTATAGTGCACCAAGAAAGGGGCTTGAAGCATCTCTTGAGTTGTCATCCTCAGAGGGTGTTTGTGACTGAAAATGAGAGAAGAGGAGAGAGAGAAGAGAAAAGCAAACCCTAAATGAAAGCTGCGGGAAAAATAAAATTGCATAAAAATTGCTTTTTTTCTCCGACTTTCATTAATATCTTCTCATTAGAAGGCACATGACTCTGTAGTAACTATCTTAGTAGTGTGATTGTCTGTCAGGCTCATTCTGATAGTAAGTGCTGTGCGAACCTATTTTTATTTTAGATAGGTTTTGTGAGTGCTGCGCCTTAATCTCATACCAATTGAAGTGTTCAGGTGTTCTTATGTCACTTATGCCTTTAGAGGTATTTTTGGTTGTTTTGGGTCTGTGTGCCTTGAGTTTAATGTCGAGATCTTGAACCATGAAGTTTGAACCCCTGTCGGCATTGAGTATACCCGAAATCAGTAGAGGCAAAGTGATGGAAATTGATCTGAGTAGAGGAAGCGATGACCATGCGGTGAAGATCGGCAATTCAGGGAATTTGATTCTCGAAATTTATTGGGATTGCGAAAATTCACAATCATGAAAATTTCACCAATCCTAGCGAAATTGAAACTAAGGCTTCAAATTTTAAATATACCTTTACCTGTGAGAATTTCACTTTCACTACCTCTGAGAATTTAAGCTAGCTAGCGAAGTGTGTGAGTGCGTGCTAATGATTTCGATATCGTATCTTTGTGCGATTTAGCATATCTGGCGAGAATTTTACGCCTCTGTGAAATTGGTATGCGTAAGCGAATTACTGCCTTGTCATAGCATGATTATTAAGCCAGGCCCTCATTTTTGTGTATTACTCACTTGTGTTCCCTTTTTGGCATCAAAACTAACAGGCTTTGTTGTAGTTTCCTGGTGCTTTCATATGAAGCCCACTGGTTTTTATAACCTAAGCAACAAGGAATTGGGAAGAACTCTTTTAACAGAGTTACCTGTTTCTTCTTTAAATATCTAGTGTAGCTTTAGTTAGGGTTTGGTTTCTCTCTTCTCTCTCTCCTCTTTATTTTATTTTCTAGAGGGTTTGCATGCAAACACACCTGCGGGATGACAACTCAGAGATGCTTGGACCAAGCCTCTTTTCTTTGAAGAGGAGGGCCAAGCTTGTGAGCGGTTGCGGGTTGTCCTCTTGTGTTAAAAAGCTCTAGTCTTGTATTTATGGCCCCCATCTTCTCAAACTAGGGTTGAATAGCATTGAATGTCATTAATTTGGCCAATACTTACCATGCTTTGAGATCTGATCATATGTATTATAGATGTCATGTGGTTCTTTAGATGGCGAGCCATGAAATGATTTTGAATGTTGGGGTTTGAACTAATGAGGCGTAGATGCATGTTACTGTGTTGACTCAAATATGTATTCTGAGTTAGGTTTCTAGTTAACAAAGATCCCGGTTATGGCTTGGACTATGGTTGCGTTGTCATAATGCGAGATAAAACCGAGGACCTTGTTTGCCTTATGATATCAGTTAGTGACCTAAATCTTAAAAGTTACTTTTCCTCACTTCAGTTTTTACGATTGTCAGGTTTTCAAACTTCTCACCTTTGTTTTTGAAACAAATCAAAAGTCCAAGCAACACCTTTTCCAGCGTCTGAATCATTCTAGGATGAAAACCCATCAGTGTTAAACCCTAGACGCTATCTTGATGGCTATTCTTTGGCGATGGAGGAATATAGGAGATAAATTTAGTTGATTAAATTCGACCATTGTCCTCGTAGCGCGAATCAAATGGCGTTCTGCGGGGATGGTGCCGAACTAACGTGATAGGTTGAAGTGTACTTGTGATCAACATCACGAGTGAAGGTGACGCACAACTCTTTTTGTAGGTTAGATGGCGCAGGTTTCATCACTTTGCGATGCTTGCCTTTGTTTTTATTTTCATACAGTCAGTTGTAATTTTTGTTAGCTAACCTTAACCTTTTTGCCAAGCTTTGTTTTGCTCTTTGTTGTCTCTAAATTTTTGTAACAGGTGTTTATGCACCAGTGGGATAGAGACACATCAGGTAGATTGCAGAGAATCAGTTCACAAATTGACCAAGGCAGTGAGGTCAGTGTACACCAGCGAATGCCATGGATCATACAGAGGCAGTGAGTCGGCCGGAACCCCAATAGAAATCCAACGACTACGGATCCGTGAGGATCATATCCACCCTCTTGGGGATTGGTATACCCCGTCTGTATCATCCCTCTGTTTGAAGATGTAGCGGTGAGGCCCTACCAGGCCCTACTCCCCACATATCATGGTATGGAGAAAATGAAAATCCATACACACTCATATTAGGGATTTGAGGAGGTTTGTACAACCTTTAAGGAAGGCATGATGGACATGGATTTGCTAAAGTGAAAACATTTCCATTTACCACCGAGACGAAGGCCAAGGTGGACAACTCCCTTTGAGGGCACAGAACCATAAGGAATTGATGCGGCGAGCGCAAGAAGAATTTTGAAGAAGTTCTTCAGTGCTCATAAGACCAACAATTTGAAGAGACAAATTTACACCTTTGCAACTCAAGATGGTGAGAGGTTTGCCCGGTGTTGGGAGAAATTTATGGAACCATCGATTGCATGCCCACACCATGGGTTTGAAGCACTGGATGTTGGTGAACCACTTCTATGAGTGGTATGTCTTGCCATGAAGCTGACTTTTTGGAAACCATGTGTGGAGGAGACTTTCTAGTAAGCATCGTATCATAGATTCATGATACCAGCTTCTTGATTAGTGATTAAATAAAATGAAAAGTTAGTATGATCATTAAAGGTGGGATCTATACCTCTTCTGCCATGGGAAATGATGGATTTCAACCTTAGCTAGGAAGGTAGAGGGAGCTTAAGTGCTTGACTCCATGAAGTGCGTAAGTGGTGAAAATCTTACTGATCTACGATTCTGCACCAATTCCAATTCCTGTCAAACTGACGGAAGCGTCCTATGGCCTTCAATGAAGGATTTGATGTCGAATGTGCAAACTACGTCGGACAATACAAGCCACAACAATCCAATGCTCCATGGTAATACCCTCTGATTCCAGTGGGAGGAATCACCTGACACTCTCACAGGAAGCCCCTCCCCACACTTCTATGTACCCAGTGCGAACCACAGTTTGGTTCCACCTCTCAACCACAACAACCACCAACCTCTCTTCTCCGATGGAACAAGCCATATATTGAATTTGGTAAGGTGGTGGGCAACTGTTGAGGAGCAAAGAGGAATCAGTGCAAGCGCACAGAAAAGTTGATCTGTTGAAATACTGAACAAGAGAATAGATGGGCTTGAAGCTGATCTAAATCGAGAAAATTGATAACCTCATTCAGTACCAGCATCAACAAGTTCTTTGGGGTACATGAGAGTTTCAGCTACAAACACTTCCAAATCCTGAGGAATTCATGAGGTAGAATTGTCCAGCGGTCGAATGGGCGAGTTGAGCTATCATCACCCTTAGAAGTGGAAAAAAGGTTGATCAGTCTATGCCAAAGCCTGTTGAAGAACCCAAGCAGGGAGAAGAATTGCAGCCTGAGCATATTATCCTGAAGGAGGACTCAATGAAATACCGCATACCACCCCAGTTTCCTGGCAGAGGCGAAGAACGCATCTCGGCCAAGCGGGCATCTTAGAAGTCTCTAGGCAAGTGAAGGTTAACATACCTCTTTTGGACATCTCATCAAACAGTCCTGCCTATATGCAAAATTTTGAAGATCTTTGCACAATCAAGAAGGATTAGGCAGCGTGAGAAGAGGCATTTTATGGCCCGAGCAGTCGGTGCCATAATCAGCGAAACCCTATCAAATACAAGGATCGGATCTCTCCCACAATTTTGATAACAAATATTAGGTGGGAATTGCATAGACAAATCATTGTAGCGATTTGGAGCGGAACCAGACCTCTCGATGAGTACAAGTTGGAGTTTAGGTGAACTTAAACCTCTGAAACAATCTTATTATCATTGTAGATGAATGGGTAGAAAATCCCTAAGGGGATAGTTGAGGATGTCTTAGTAAAGATAGACCGCAAATTCTACCCGGTAGATTTTGTAGTGCTTGTAACGAGCCATTGCAAATGAACAATCATGTGCCCGATCATCTTAGGAGAGACCAATTTATTGCATTGATCTGATCATAAATTCTTTGGGAATGGTCTATAAACACCTTTAGTAGCGTTTGGAGACTAATATATTCATCGAACAACAAACACAACCTACTAGCAGATGAAAATCAAAATTCTGATGAAGTTGTTTCAAATGATCAGCATGCAGGAAAGCTAAGTGTCCAGGAATTGCAAGGAATAGCGACGAGGTGAAGAAGGAATTTTGGTATTTGCCATGACACCTGCAGAACAGTGACCGATTTAGAATCCTCAATGAGGACCAAGTCAACAATTGGACGTTTTGACACCATGGAGTCGGCCGGAATCTTTGCGGGGTTGAGAGATCATTCTGTGACCCTCGGCAGGTAAATTTTTGATATTAGGCTGGTTGGTGTTCCCAAAACCCAGTGCAGTTCAACAATTTTCTTATTTGTTTTTAATTTAGTTAATTTTAATAATTTTAGTTGTTTTTAAGTTTTTAATTTTATTGTTTTTCATTTTGCGTAATTTTGTATTTTATGTTATAATGTATTATGATAAATTCTTGATATAATATCATATAATAATTTATATTATCATAATATTTTATTTTTATATGTGTGTAATATTTAAGTTGAAATTTTGAGGTGCGGGAAGGTGATGCGAGTTAATCCCAGTCGCCATGTCGCGAAAAGTGGAGGAAAAGACCCTTGACCTCGTTTGGCTATAAGAGAGGGAGGGGAGGGGTTTTGGCTCTCCTGTGTTTTCCCCTCCCGGCTGCAGTGACCCCGGAGCGGCCACCGGTGCCACCGTTAGAGGCCACACTTTTGCACCTCGGTCTCTTCCACGGCTAGTAGCGAGCCATCCTGCGGCTAGCCTGCGCGTCACTCTGCGGAGGTGCAAGATGGCCCGTGCCACAATACGATTGAGCCACACCACCTTGAACGACTCTGTTGCACGTTCGCGGCGCCTGCGGCCCGTCTACGAGCCACTACCCCGTTGCTCCTGCCATCGATCGCGCCGGCCGTTGGTCGCTGAAGCGATCCGCGCGCTGCGTTAAGCCATTCTTGAGCCCGCCGACGTCACTCGCGTTCGGCCCCAGCCTTGCCACGCCCACCCGGTTGTCGCGTATGAGCCTTGTTTGGCAACATTCGCGAGCGGTGCGGCGTTGCGGCGAGCGCCGATGTTCTGCGCGAGTGGCTTCGGTTAGCCGGTGAACTCCGGTCGATTCTCTGATTACCTTGGTACATTTTCGCCAGCGAGCCCCTTTTCGGTTATTAGGATTCGGTTATGGTTCGCACTAGGGTAGGTCATGCCGTGGTCGAATTAAGTGTCACGGCCCGACCCGACTCGGTCCGTTGATGTCTGCGGTCGGGCGTGCACGAGGAGCCTCGAAGGATTTCGCCGATACCGGACTTCGGATGGGACCGGGCCCCGTCACGTACCACCGCTGCGCGAGTTAGAGGGCGGCCCTCAGCGGGCCACGTAGACTGTGATCAAATCCTCAGCGAGCCCCGCCGTCTCCGATTACGCCATTTGTAGAGGCGACATCGCCGCCTCGGTTGTATTACGCCTCGGGATTAGGAGCTATGCGTCGGGCACCTATTGAGGAATCTTTTTGTCGAGGGACTTTCATGAGTCATTGCCAGCGTCCGGCGAGGGCCGATCCCGCGGGTTGAGGGATTCTATGAGGTTGATGAGTTATTTATGCGGCCTTCATGACCAGGCGATGTACCTGGGTGGTGATACGATTTATCGCTCGATGACATCTCGGGAAGCGGTGGTCGCTCGAGCCAGTTCTCTATAGATGATGCTTCCGGTACCCAGGAAGCGACATATATGTCCCCTCGACTCCTCTCCACATTCCCGTCCGCGGCTGCGGCTGATGCACCTAGCCCATCACTGCGCACATCATGCACTGGTATATTCACGCCCATTTCGAGAGAGATGAGGTATGATGAATGTGATATGCGTGCTTGTATTTACCATGACTGACAGGATTAGAGGTTGGCTAGTGTCCTCCATCTTACCTTGGTGCCTTATTTTGGGTCTTCCTCGTGTTCACGATCGGAGAGGCCCACCATAGCGACCTCTTTGCTTGGATGTTTGGCCGCGACCAGTGGCCCTTTCTGAGACCCACCACCTGACCGGTGAGGTGGTTGGTTTCTTATATTTTTGTATAGTTACCGGCTTTATCAAGCACTTTACTAATTTTTGATTAGGATTTATGTATTAGCCATAGTAGCGGTGATACTTTTGTTTCTTGCCCCAGCTTTGTATTCATGTATTAGCCATTTTGGCTATATCAAAAACTATTCAGGTCTATATATGTCTGATTTTTGTATATCATGTTTTATTGCCTTCACCATGTGTAATTGTTTTTTCATCAGTTGAGCGGTGGTGCTTCAGTTGGACAGATTACTTGTTGGAAAAATTGGATCACTATTTGTCTGCCTTTATGTTGAACCGAATTCCATGGCAAGGTCGATTTTTGATCGATTAAAATTCGACATGCTCGACTTGAGAGAATTTCCCTAATGCTAATTCACACATTGCAGTTATTTCAATAGGCTGTGAATTTGTATACCTCCTTTCGCTTTGCATGACGGCCTTGACCATTAGCCTAGGACAGGTTTGTAATTTGCCCACATATGAAGACCAATGTAGTCTTCCCGAAAGGGAAAGAAAAGAAAAGAAAAAGCAAAGAAAAGAAAAGAAGAAAAAGAAAAATAAAATTAAGTGATGCTTTGCATTGAGCCGAGCACGATTAAGGGGGTGTATGGCGAACGCGACCGATGCCCTAAGCCTTAGTGGTTGGGAGTCATTGGTTGTGTTGTTACATGGTGGATAGGTAGAGTTTAACGACTTGTAGGTGCTTGATTTTCGAAGTCATTCGGAGTCCGGGGTGAAGCCTGTAGAGTTTGTGGTCAGTGATCCTTCTGGCTTGATACCCTAAACCTTAATTGGTTGGGAGTCATCGGTGGACCCCCGTTACACGGACTTTGGTGAAGTCAGTTTGGCATTACTATTTGTAGTTGAATAAGAAAGAGCGTAATAGCCTATCGGTTGTTCCAGCAACTTAAGGCCATGCACAGTGCACTAGGTTAGGGGAGGAGACAATTTTTCAATTTATTGTCAATACGGTTACATAAAACCATTAGACTTAGGTGGAAATTCAAGTTGAGAATCATGGATCTATCATGACTTTAGGTATGTTACTTCTTATGGTTTTGGTTCTTTCATATCGGTTTTCAAATTTGGTGTCAATTTTTCGGTTTAAAGTATGATTATATGTACACCAAGCCTTTTGAATCATAAACTTTTGAGAATCACGCATGTCTCCTTTTGTTTTTAGCATTGCTAAGGGACCTTCAGCGTTTAGGTTGGGGTGTGATTAGTACCAAAGTGCTATTTTGAACCTATTTTAGATAGGTTTGAGTGCTTTGCGCACTAATCATGTCAGTGCTGCAGTTGGAAATTATTTCAGTGTTTCTTAGTGTCACTTATGCCTTTTAGAGGGTATTTTTGGTTGTTCTGGTCTTTGTGTACCTTGAGAGTTTAATACTCCGAGACATATCACGAACCGAAGTTTGAACCCGCTTTATAAATCGACCGTCAAACTACCAGCAAAAATCAATGAAGAACGTGATGGAAGTGATCTGATGGGGACGATGACCATGCCGGTGAAGATCGATAATTGAAATTTATTTAAGATTGCGGTGTTATTTGGATTATAATCATATGGCAAAAATTTCTCGATCCTAGCGAAAAAATTCGCTAGGCTTCAGGTACCGCTATACCTTTGTTCCTGTTGAAATTTCACATACAGCTACCTCCTGAGAATTTTAGCTAAGCTGGCGAATTTCGTAACTAAGCCAGTGCCGGTGCCTAGCGAATTTTGATTGTATCTCTGTGCAATTTCTTCTCTCAGCGAGGAATTTTTAAGCTACATAGCTTGAAATTGGTATGCATAGTACCTTGTCATGCTTACATGTGTGCGGCTTGGAGCCTCATTTGTATTACTCCTTGTCCCTTATTTTGCAGCCAAAATGTTGTTATTGTGAGTTTCACATAATGGGTGGCCTATATAAACCCCACTGGTTTTGTAACCCTAACAACAAGGAATTGGGAGAGGAGCTCTTTTGGCCATTTTCATTTATAACAAATATCTCTAGTATCTGGTTGGGTTTATGTTTTCTCTCTTCTCTCTCTGCTCTCTCTCTCTCTTATTTTCTAAGTGCTTAAACACCCTCTTGAGGATGACAACTCAAGAGATGCCCAGCTAAGCCTCTTTTCTTTAATGAGAAATGAAGGAAGCTGAAAGCTTGGTTGTGGGGCGGGTTGTTTTTCTATCTTGTATTATTTAAAAGCTCACAGTCTGTATTTATGAGCGTCTTACTCAAACTAGGTTGAATAACGTACAGATATTCTGTTGCTTGATACTTACCATGCTTTAGGATGCGATTGCATACTTATTGCTAGATGTGCTGTGGTTCTTTAGATGTGGCCTTTATGAGCCACAGAAATGATTTTGAATGTAAGGGTTTCAAACTATTAGGCTGTAGTGCATGTGCACATCATTTGACTCAGGTGATTCTAGAGGTTAGGTTTGCTAGTTAAACAAAGATCAGGTTATGGCTTGGACTATAGGTTGCTTGTCATAATGCGAGATAAAACCGAGGACACTTGTTTTCCATATCAAGTTAGTGACCTAAATCTTAAAGGACTTTTTCCTCACTTTCGGTTTTTTACGATTCATCGGTTTTCAAACCTCCCTGCACCTTTTGAAACAAATCAGTCAGGCTCTGTGCCTTTTCTGCTTGATGCAAATCATTCTTAGGATGAAAACCCATCCGTCACATTACAGACCTCACATGCGTGGCCTCACGGCCAGTAGGAGGAAACTAGGATCTGTTAGTTGATTCTAAGCTCAGCCTCTGATTACAAAATCACCTATCTTCTCAAACTAGGTTGAATATCATTTCATGTCATCACTTTGGCCAATGCCCTGCATGCTTTGGGATACGGTGCATACTTATTTCTAGATGTCTTGTTGTTCTTTGATAGCTCTTACGAGCCCGAAATGAAGATTGAATATTTAGGGTTTCAAGCTGCAGGGCGTAGATACTGTTGCTGTGTTGACTCATGGAGTGATTCTAGGAGTTGGGTTTGCTGGTTAAACAAAGATCCGGTTATGGCTCGGACTATAGGTTGCTTATTTGTCATAATGCGAGAGGATAAAACTGGGACAGCTTTTGTTTGCCTATGTATTATCAGAAGTTAGTGACCCTAAATCTTCAAAGTTACCTTTTCGCACTCCTTTAGTTTTACAGTGATCGATTGACTTGACTCACTTTGTTTTTGAAACAATCCAAAAATCCAAATAAAAGCCTTTATCATTTTCAGCAACGTGCAAATCATTCTAGGATGAAAACCCATCCCCGTGTTGACCTGTTGTATGCTGCGGTAAGCGACTACAGTGATGGGAGGAATTAAATGGCGCGAATCAAATGGCGCGTTGAGATGGTGTAGTGCAAGTGAGGAGTTGTGGAACACTTGTGATCCTCATCACCTACAAATCTTGGTGAATTACTTTTATTTTACTATTATTTTCTTTTAGTTTCATTTAAAAAAAAAAAAAAATTTACAGATTGTTTTGGGACGGTTTGCCTTATTTCTCTGAGATGAATGTTCGACGGGTTTGAATTGTGGCGATGGAAGGGAGAGGCAATACAATTGAGTATTCGATTGGAAACCCTAGGGCATATATGACAATGAAGGACTATAGAAACCTTGCATGGAAAAATCAGCAACCCTGGGAGAGAAATCCAAACCCACCTAGATCCATGAGGGACTATAGAGACCAATGGATGAGTGCACCTGTCTATAATGTTCCCTTAACTTATATACCTCCTGCTTCTCCACATTTTACCTCCTTCAGCCAAACAACCACCGCCTTATCCCCTGTTGAACAAGCCATCCCGAATTTGAGCAAACAGAATTGGATTTCACTTGGATAATAGGTGTGGTGAATGTTACGAGCTAATGAAGTAGGGCAGGTGAAGAGCTCCTGAACAAGGAATTGGATGGGTTCAAGCGAAGTGATCGAAAATTGGACATCCTGCGGGAATCCATCTCAGCTCACGATCGGTTTGTTCAAAAATGGGAAGAAAATCGAGAGGATGAGTGGAATGGAACAATTTTGAGTGAGCAAGCGTTCGGCTGCGACCTCGGGAAGGGAGGCGGTCGATGCAGAAGCTCTGACTGCGGGATGCCCCAGATGAAGTGTTAATTTTGGCCTTGAATGCGAGAAGAACCATCGGTGCTGGCGGTGGCGGGGAGGGCGTGGTATAGAAGCGAGGAAAGAGCCACAAAAACTTGCCCTTCAACCAATTCCCTTGAAGCGGAACCCCACACGCCCTTTGCTAACAAATGCCGCGCGGTGCCCCCTCGGCTGACCAAATTGTAAATTCTCATACGCTGCATCTGGCCAACACTCTAAAACACACAGCGGTATTAAGTCGGCCCATCAACGCATGTGCCATGCAAAACTGAATTAGTGGCCTTTGTACATAAGTTTCCTACATCAGTGTTTGTAGTACCTATACGTGGCATGGCATAGTGGTTGGTTCGGGTCTGGGTTCGGTTAGACATCAGCATTTCTAAGCTCCCCCACTTTTGGTTTTAATTTTTCTTGTTTTATTTTAATTTATAGTATTTTTATTTTAGTTTCTTTAATTTTATTTTTTAGTTTTCTCTGGTACAGTTAATTCTTGTTTTAGATTAATTTTTGCATATATGGTGCCTATTTTCTTGTTAATTTTGCGGTTTGTGCAAATTTTGAAGCAAAAATGAAAATTTTGAAAACACAGGATTGAAAATGTTGAAAGCGAGAATGTGGAAGTTTTGTAACTATGGCGAAAATTCGCAATTCATCACGAAAATTTCGCTATAATGAAAGAATTTCTTAAGGTGTGTTTGTGAGGCAATGAAATCAAATTTTTAATGAAACCTGCAGTCTGCATTTAATAGGCTAGCGAATGTCTACGTAATAAGTAGTCTTCGACAAGAAGACAAAACATACACCAGTGCTTCTTTTATTTTATTATTTATTTTATATTTGTTTTATATATGTAAAAAAAAAAATCAAAAATAGCTCAGTTTGTTTTTCATATATATATATATATATATATATATATATATATATATATATATATATATTATTTTTGTTTCAAAAAAATTATTTTATTTATATATACTCTAAAGAAATTTTGATAAAAAAAATATATATATATAAATAAAAATAAAAATTAAAAAATAGAAAAAAATTGTTTTTATTTTATTTTATTTTATTTTATTTTATTTTTATTTATTTATTATTTTACTTGATTTTCAAAAAAAAATTCAAAAAATCAAAAATTTTCGTGTGTATAGCGAGAATTTTCGCTATGAGCCCCACGCCTCGATTTTGTTTACATGTACTTTTTCATCGAACTCCGTTTGAAATGGTACCGTTGGAAGAGCAGAGAGTGTAGGGTGAAATATGGCCAGAAAGAACGTTTTTATGAGACTGTTATGAAAGTGTAACTATAATCTTCTATTGGTCCCTTTTTCCTCTTTTAACCTGTAGCAATTTATTTGAAGCTAAGCAGTGAATAGGTGTCGATGGAAAGCTTGCGAAGTTTCCTATCCAGAAATGATCCACATCATCGAAATTGTACTTTCTCTAATTTTTCCAATCAAGGCCCCATTTCGGTTGGCAGAGATGTTGGAGTTGAGGGTGGGTTAACAGATGAAGTGGCTTTTGTATTTATTCTTTTGTTATCATTTTGTTCAAGCCCATTTTGTGATGTTTAGTGGCTTGTTGGGTTCCTTTATATAAATCTGTTATCTTAAAGCGACATTTTCAATTTTGGACCCATTTTGCAACACTTAAAGAATTTTGTGTGTTTAGCTTTGTAGTTTGAAAAATTGACATTGTCCAATTCTATTTAATATTAGAATTGATTCCATGCTTGGTTGAGTGGATGTTGATTAGTTGAATTCTTATTTGATTTAGACCTTTTTCTTCCCACCTTTAGCTAACCACATCTTGAGCACATTAGGTTTCATTAAATTTGAAAAGCTGCGTAACCACTCCTTTACTTTGCATGATACCTAGTTTCATTATTGTAGCTAATAGGTTAGGACCCTAGTGGAAAAAGAAAAAGAAGAAAAATAAAAAAAAGAAAAAGATGTGAAAAGAAAAGAAAAAGAAAGAAAAAGAATAAATATTGCAATACTTTTCCTTGAAGTAGAAACCAGTTACGAGGGTATATGTGAAAGCCTTTAAAGCAGGTACTAGGCAGCCACGGGGTTGGGAGCCCATAGCCTAGTGTTCATGCGAATGGATGGGTGGAGTTTACAGCGAGTTGTAGGTGCTGAGTTTGTAAATCATTGATCAGGGTGAAAAACCTAAAGTTTGTGGTCGAAAGATCCTTATGGCGATGCCTGAAGCCTTAATTGGTTGGGGTCATCGGGTAGATCAGTTACATGGACTTTGGTGAGTCGATTCCTGGGCATTGCCTACAACACAGAAAGAATTATAGAATAAAGAAGGTGGGTCCTGATCTATTTTGGTTGGTTAGCATGCTAGGTGTGGCCAATAATAGTAGCTAGGTTGGGAGAGTGCGAGTTTAAGCCGGTTTATGTTTGAGAGGCGATAAAATAAATGTCTTAGATTTTATTGGAAGTTTACGGTTGATTCACGAGAAGGCTCTTTGATACTCAATTTTGTATGTGGCATTCTCTCTCAAAATGGTTATTGGATAAGGATTTGATGATTGGGTTAGGCATTGCATTCACAACCTTTTGAAATATAATTTTCTGCACATTATTTTGTTATAATTTTATATGTATATTTTATTACTTTCTTTCTTCCATTCTAAAGGGACTAGCAATGTGTAGGTTGGGGGTGTGATTAGTGCCAAAAAGTGTGACTAAATTTTCCTATTTTAATGATCACATTTTTGTATGATTTTATTTGAGTTTTTGCGAGCTGGCTCATTTTGACATTGTTGAGTCGATCAGTACGAAGAGGTCGAGTCAAGCTTCGACATCATAGATCCAGGAGACTAGAGGAAAGAATTCAGAAAGAAGGGTAGAAGAAGGAACAAAATAATTTGCGGGATGGGATGAGGAGCATTGGCCAATGGAGCGATGGCCAACGGGATCACATTGGAAACCATGATTTTTCGCTATGCCATAGCGAAAATTTCCAATTAAGCTGGGATTGAGGTGGAATTTTCTAGGCTAGCGAAATTTAAACTAACTAGCGAATTTCTTGCCTAAATTTCCCAATTCGCTATCTCTGTGTTACAACTAGGCTGACGAAATTTCTAACTAGCGAAATTCAGCTGTTGATATAGCGAAATTTCTCCATTTACCGCTATCTCTGTAACAAATTTCGCTAGCTAATGAAACCTATAATACTAGCGAGGAGTCATTGCATGTAATCTTGTGATTTTGTATAATTGATTTAAACGACCACGTTTTTGATGTATTACCATTATAGCCCTTATGTAATTTCATATTTTAGGTGTTTTAGTATTTTCACACATTTGGGGTGGCTATATAAGCCACACCTTATAAGTTTAACAACCCTGAACTTTTAATCTTAGATGCAGCGGCTTTGTTTCGAGTTTCCTCTCTTCTCTCTCTCTTTCTCTCCTTTCTTGGTTTGCCAAACACCTCAGGATACAACTTGGAGAGTGGCGACTAAAACCCTTCTTGAAGTAAAGAGATTTGTGGGAGTGAGATCTTGAAATTCTTGGTGGTTCCTGTCAGCAATGGGTTTGTCATTTTGGTTCCCAAACTTTCAACTCTAGGTTTAAATCTTTTTGCTATGTACATTCTGTGTGTACAATGTGTGAATTTTAGGGTTTAATTATATGTAGCTTTAGATACACTAATATCCATTAGTTACTCTTCTACGAACCGCTGAGTAGGTGAGTTATGTTTTCCTTTGTAAAGTGCATCCTCTTTGATAAATACTTGGTAATCTTTTGGGGTTCAGTGGATTCTTATTTTTGGAATCCATTAGAGACTCATTGGATTACCCCTTGCAGATCATTGTAGGATGAGTCAAGATAGATTCTTTATCACCCCAGAACAAATGTTAAATAAATGCTTTCAAGGAAAATTATTAGGGTTTGAGTTTTAATGCAAACAGAATCCGATTCGGAGATATTTATAAGTCATCACCTCCCCACAGCAAGTAACCCGGAGGACCTCTCAGTTAGCCTAGGATCTTAAACTCGATCTTGATACTTGAGGTTCTATTTTACATTTTATTTTATTTCTTTCGGTTGCAAACCACCCTTGTTTTTACCCCACCTTAAAATCAATTTAGTTCACCATTTTGACTTCCTCAAATCATTTTGTGCGAAGAAAACCCATCCCTTTGTTCGATACTAGACACATTATCTTTGCGGTAGCTTGACTACGACGTGGGAGAACAGGAATATACGTTTGTTGATTCCGCATCACCTACGGGTGTACGAATCACCTGGAGTCATTGACACGCGTCTTACGTGTCCCAATCACCCTCGGTAAGCCGACTTCATGCACTTCCCGAACTTGAAAATCTGATGGTCTCAAACGTAACATAATCCTCAAGTGATACTCATGCTCCCACTCGATTGGGAGTAGATCGAGATCATCGAACTCTGACTGATCTAGATGGGGTTGGAATACCCTATGCATGAGATCCATGAATGCTACGCTGCATTACGTCAGTAGAAAGGCATCACTTGGCCAAACTCAAATTGCCCATAACGCGTCTAAAGAAAGAAAAGCGCTGGGATATCTATCTCCCACAACCTCGATAATGGTAACAGTCACGAGGTCTATCCTGGAATAGACACATGCTCCTCTCAGCTGATCAAATAAATCGTCTGGTAATGGGTACTAATTCTTGATCGCGTAACCTGTTCAATGACATCCATAAGTGTACACGGTCGAAAGGTCTTGTCCTTTTCTTTGAAAATAGAAGTAGGAATTACTTGTGGTGAAGTGCTGGAATGAACCTTATTAATACTCATAGTTGGACTGCGAAGGTTTCTGTAACTCAACAAATATCCTATCTGGAGTCATAGAGATGGGTACGAGTAAGAGGTGGCGGATGCCGGGGAGTCTATAATAACCCTCTCTTTGGAGCGGTCAGGTAGCTCATGCGGAAAAACATCCACACTCGCACCTTCACCGGGTGATCTAAGTGCAGTCTCATCATCCTCTGGGAGTAGGCTGGCTTGCCCAGCCCTTCTTGATCACGACACTTGGACGATATCTTTGTATGGGGCAAAATATCATGCTTGTCCTCTGAAATACCACAGAGTGCAGTCCACTAGTGGCGGTAACCCTTCTCGCTCAAGGCGATAATATTACAGTAATCATCGACAATCCACCCACGGGATGACATTGATCTGGACATGTCCATGATCTCGAGTCTACGGTGAGTAGAGGTCCACGAGATCTCAGCTACGCAACCTCGACATATCATCCTCTTCTTTCCTAATACCTGAGGAGAACTCACATGAGGCTTCTCTAGGTCTGAGGTCTTTTGTTTTCCATATTCGGACCTCGCTCTGCTCTATACGGAACACGACTAATCTAATCTTTGGTAGTGTCGGAAGGTAATTTCCATAGCCTCCTTACCTTCGATCTACATGAACCAGTAGTGCGCCACCATTGGATCTCCTCCCCACATTGAATCGGATGATGTGCCTAAACCTCTGGAGGTTCTTGGATCTTTCACAATACTTTTCTTTATACCAGCTGTCGATAGTCGCTGTATACCTACATTCATTAAGAATCTTACGATCCAAAAGCGGTGGAGCGACCCGGTACCCTATGAATGCCCTCTAATCTCGTCCTCGACGCATGCGCCAGATCGAAGTGTACGATCGCAATCTTTGTAGGGGTGTATCTGAGGCAAGATGTTACATTAGTATTTTGGAGATGAAATTGAGGAGATTATAAATTATGGAACTCGAATTGTAGTACGTCAACAAGGGTTAATTGTAATTCATAAAAGGATATGAAAACCATTAAATTGAGAAGAGATGGGCCATCATATAAATATAGCTTGATTTAAAAAATTTAAAAGATGAAGGACTTGATGGCAATTAAAGGAAATATTAGAATATAAATGGGAAAACAAGAAGCCAAGCTCATTTATGCTCAAGGCTGGGCTCACGTTTTGGAGAGGATAAAGAAGCGAGGAAGGGAAGAGAGAGAGAAGAAGAAGGAGAAGGAAAAGTCAACCGGGTATGTGTTGCCTTGGAATCATGGGTATTTGGATTATTAAGGTTTGGTATGGAGAATTAGTTTTCTCCTTTGGTGTAGGTTTTATTGGAAATATCACATAAACCTTGGGTGTTGGGGTTATGAGAGTAAAAACCCAATTGGTGGAAACTAAACATGGAATCATCATATTTATGGGTTTTAAAAGGGTGGTGGACCTTTGGTTGGTCAAGATTTTACCTAGGGGTTTTGTTGTGCAGTTGACATAATACAAGTGATATCAATTGGTTTTGAATGACTTTCATGCTGATTGTGTGAGGTATTACGGTTTGTGATTGGTTGCAAAGCAAAGAGGGAGAGAATGTTGGGTTTTTAAAGAATTCTTTGTGTAAATTTTTGTAAAAACCCTTTGTTTTTGTTTTGTCTATGGAGATAAAGTTTGAATCATCAAGTGAATTGATTCCAATTGTTAAAGAACAAACAAGAGATAGGTATACAAGTATAGAGGTACCAATAGCAAATTATGGCTCTAAGGCTCCAAATACAGGATGAAGGTGGCTCGTGTAGCTCATGATTATGCTCTATTTTGGTATGGTTGCTAGTGTTTTGCCATAGTGAGTTTCACTCATCCAAATTGAGTGATTTAAAATTTTGGGTAAACTAGACTTCTAGGTAATATGTTGGCTGAAGGAAGTTAGCAAATGGTAACCCAGAGTGCAGAAATATTTCCATGTGGTATGCGATTATGTTAACCGTATTTGAGTAATCTAAATATAAAATACAATAACTTGAGTTTTGGTGATACAAATTGGGTGATTCCAATTGTAAAAGGAAACCCATAGAACCATATCTTCAAATTAGTGAAGAAACAATTTTTAATTTATAGTTGAATTGTAATAAGGATAACGAGTAGATGATTTAGTGAGTTAACAAATTGCATCAAACATCTTAACATATTATATGGGGTGTAGTGTCTTGAAGAATTTTAAATTTAAAATTTAAGAGATGTAGTGGATATAAAGGACTGATCTAAAGAGAGTTTCATAAATTTGAAGACCGTTTGTGAAGAATTTGGGTAATAAAGTCCTGAGTATTGTTGGAAAAAGGTTACAAAATGGAGTTGTTTTTTTGTTTGGGTTTTTTTTTTTAGTGCTCAAGGGTAAATTGTTAATTTTGCTTTATATGAATGTGATGTGGTTGAGATTGAAATGAATAATAATATGGTGGGTTAAATGGAAGTTATGGATTTAATGGTTAGTTGTGGTTTTCTTGCAGAAAAAAGATGAAAAGGATTATCGGACGGAAGCGGGGTCGGCGGGAAACAAGGGTTGAGTGGTAAACGGTGAGTGTAAAACGATTAGAAATTGAGTTTTAAAGTGAAGAATTTTTAAATGTTAAAATGAAAAGTTTAATGTAAATGTATATATGTATATTAAATATGTATGCATATTTTAAGGCATTATAAAGTTAAAATGTGTAAATAATGCGTAATTTTTAATGATAAAGTAAAGGATTTAAATGGATTTATAAATGTATTTTGAAGAAATGTTTCTTGATGGTTACCCAACCCCATATGGCCCAGATTATGGCGATTAGTGCGAAGTGCTATTTTTGATTTCAGTGAATAGGTTTGCAATGCTTTTTTGTGCACTAATCATATCAATTAAGCCAATTGAGGTGTTGGGTCTAGTGTCACTTATGCAATTTGAGGTTATTTTTGGTTATTTGAGTTTTTGCCTGCCTTGGCCTGCCGAGTTCGATAGAGATATATCATTTGAACCATGAAGATTGAAACTATTTTCGACATTAAAAATATCAAGATTAATGTGAGTTGAAGGCAATATGATGAAGAAAGGGTGCGTGGGGGATGAGTGCAAGCGGTGAAGGCAGTGACCCGAGGAATTTCGCTATGATTGCGAAAATTTATTTCATTATGACCTGTATTTACAAGCAATCTGGCGAAATTTAAGCTGTCGGCAAAAATCACTTTGTGCCTAGTGAAATTCACCATTTGTATCTCACGTTTTTCGTAATTGTGAAATTTAGCCTAACTGAAATTCTTTGTGCATAGTGAAGATTCTCCTTCAGCTATCTATGTGTAATTTCCTAGGCTAATGGCGAGGAATTTCTTACATTAAATTTAGCCGAATTTTAAGCTATGCCTTATTATCCTGCATATGGTCACACTTTGTTAATTTGTGTAATTAATACCAACGACCACTGTTTTGGTGTATTACCACCTTGTCCCTTGTATGAGCCAATATTTTAGGCTTTCTTGTATTTTCATACTTTGGGTGGACCTCGCCCATCATTTTGGCCCTAAGCAACTTTTTGCATTTTCAATACGATTCCTGACTTCCCAGTTTAGTTTGCTTTTCCTCTTCTCTCTCCTCTTTCTTTCAATTCCTAAGTTTGCCAACACAGCAGATGTGGCTCAAGGGATGTAAACTAATATAATATAGAGGAAGGTGGCTAGCTTGGTTTTGGGCGGTTGCGCGAGGTTGTCTGTTTTAAATGCTACATGTGCGTATTTATGGTTCCCAACTATTCAAACTGGGATTGAATATCATTTAATGTCATTACTTTGGCGATACTTACCATGCTTTAGTGCAGTGCATACTTATTGTTAGATGTACAAATATTAACTAATTCTTCTGACCAACTGAAATAGAGGTTGAGTGCTAGGGTTTTAAAGTGAAAGAAGCGGTGAATGCATGTGTTGCACATGTTCGACTCAAATAGGAGTGGTTTTTAGGGTTAGGTTTTATGGTTAAACAAAGAAGATCAGGTTATGGCTTGATTATAGGTTGCTTGCCATAATGCGGGATTAACAGGGACATGCATAACCCCATGTTGTTATCAAAAGCTAGTGACCCTAAATAACCGGATTACCATTTCACACTTTATTTCCTTATTCTGATTTATTCAATAAACAAACAACTCCCGGGTTTTGAAAAACAAAATCAAAATCAATTAAAAGCCTGCTTATTTTTGACCTTTGATGCGAGTCATTCCTTAGGATGAAAACTCATCCGTCGTTCGACCCTGAACCGCTATGGCAGTGGCTTGACTCGATGGGAGGAACATAGGAAACAAATTTGTTGATTCCGCTCACTCTGAGTGGCCTGTGAACGTCAAAATGGCGCGTTTAGGGGATGGTGCCAATACGTGTAATGATAAGTTAGTGCTTGTGATCAACATCCACAGTGAAGGTAACCTTTTTAATCCTTTGCTATGAATTTGATTCTTGCGCTTCAAGTTTTCCTACTCTGCGATCCACTTTATCTTGTTTTTGTTTTCATACGGTCGGTTTTATTTTAGCTAACCTAACCTTTTGCGAGTTTGTTTATTGCTCTTTGTTGACCTCCAAAAATTGTGGGTGTTTATGCAGTGGGATAGAACGCCAGTGAACTCTGAAATTAGTACACCAAGATGAACAATTTGTGAAGTCGGTGTACCGCAGTGACATACCAACGGACCTGCACGAAGACAACAAAGTCGACCAGGTACCCCGATGAACCGACTTCTTGGTTGTGAGGACCATTCGCCCTCAGTTAGTGCCCTCTGCGTCAACACACTCCTGTGTGAAGATGTAGCGGTGGGAGGCCCTATTTGGTGCCCTTGCCCACATTCCATGGCATGAAGATGAGAACCCTTGTGCTCTGTCAGGAGATTCGGTGTGCACAGCTTTTAAGGAAGGTGCTGACTGACATGGACTCACTCAGCCCGAAAGCATTCCATTGACAACGAAAGATGGGGCAGAAAATATGGTTTGAATTCATTAAGACGGAAAATTAGAAGTGGGCGGAGAGCTTCAGTGAGTTTTGGAGAAATTCTTTAATTGCAGACGAGTTTGAACGACCTGATGCACACACTCGGCCTATGACAATGAGAAGTTCTATCAGTGTTGGGAAAGATTCATGGAGACCATCAATGCATGCCCACACCATGGGTTTGATACATGGATGCTTGTAAACCACTTCTATGGTGGTATGTCTCCTTCCATGAAACGATTGGAGACCATGTGTGGGGAGATTTTAAAATTAAGCATCCCAGATGGAAGCCATGGATTTTTTTACTAAACTGTGTGGCTGACTTCTAAGGGTCTGGGATGAGCGAACCACAGAGGAATGGGCCTTCGGCCCGACCAAAGGGGTGGGATTTATGCAATCGAGGAGGATATGGGAAATGAAGCTAGAATTTCCACATTAGCTAGGAAGTAGAGGAGCTTGAAATAAGCGGCTCCATGAAGTGCGGGGATGACTAAAAATCATGCGAGCCAATCCATACCACGATTCCAATCCTTGCTCACTGAAGAAACGGTATCTATAGCCTTAGTGGAAGGATTTGATGTCGAGAATATGCAAATCATAGTGGGTCAATACAAGCAACCACAACCTAATGCTCCATATAGTAATACCTACAATTCCAATTGGAGGAATCACCTAACCTCTCTGGAAACCCCTGCACATGGGCCCCGAGTGCGAACCAGTTTGGTTCGTCTAAACTATGTGACCACCATGCTCTTCTCGGAACAAGCCATTTTTAAATTTGGTAAGGTGGTGGGCGGGATGGTTTTGTGGAAGACAAGGATCAATGTGCAGCGGCTGGTTGATCTTTGTTGAGAGCTGCTTGAGCAAGGGAATAGATGGGCTTGAGGAGCAGCTTTAAATCGGAAAATTGATAACTGCGGTATTGATCACCAAAGATCGATAAATTCTTTGGAGTCTGAGAAGAAGAAGGTTCCCTTCTCAAACATTTATGAAGGAGTCTTGAGTAGGATCATCCCGGTAATTCGGGAATGGATGAGGTGAAGGCTATAATCACCTTGAGGAGTGGAAAGAGGTTGATCGGCCCGTACCCAGGCACGGTGAGAAACCGAGGGGAAAGGAGTAGAAATGGAGCGAGGGAACATTTTTACGAAGGAGGGACTCAATGAAGCCCTGCATGCCTACTCCATTTCCACGGGGCACTTAGGAACAAGAAAAGGAATCTGACGGGCGGAGTGAGTCCTACTGCAAGGCGTGTGGTCGACATACCTCTTTTGGACATCATGTCAAAACGAGTCACGCCTATACCAAAGTTCTAAAGGATCTATGTACAATCGGAAGGGTTGGGCATTGGCAGACAGAGTCGATTGCCATAATCCAGAGCAAGAACCCAGTTAAATACAAGGATCCATGGTCTCCCACAATTTCAGTTAATATTGGTGGGACTTGTATAGACAAATCATTGATCCCAGGAGCCGATTGAACCTCTTGCCATACTCGATTATTACAAGCAATTAGGTTTGGGAGGCTTAAACCACCAACATCACTCTATCTGGCCGATGGATCGGTGAAGTCCCTAAGGGGATAATTGAGGATGTTTTGGTGAAGTAGACAAGTCTACTGTTGAACTTTGTAGTAGTGCTTGACAGAGCCCGATAGAGAATGAACTTTAATCATGTAATTATCATGGGAAGACCATTTCTGGCCATTGCCAATGCAATTATCAATTGCGGGAATGAGTCATCAACCACATTTGGCAACATGACATTGGGCTGACATATTTCACTTGAACCCAATAAGCCTGAGGCGGTAGAAGATGAAAATCAAATTATTGGTGAAACATTACTCCGGTTGGTCGGAGAATCACGCGGGAAGCTGAATGCCCAAGAATTGCAAGAAACACCCAACCAAGGTGAAGCAGGTGTTGTGGTATTGCCATCAGTAGCCACTGCAAGCCAAGTGCTCAATTCAGAATCCCACCAGGTGGGAAGAAAGCAATATGAAATTTGAACATCAAAGTACTTTACCTGAGCCCTTGCAAGGTTGAGAATTTTCTTCTTCGACCCTCCATGAGTAATTTGTGACATTGGGCTGATTTGGTGTTCTTAAAAACCAAATTGCAGTTCAATAAATTTTGGTTTTTATTTTTAATTTGGTCAATTTCAATAATTTTTACCTGTTTTTAGTAAGTTTCCTAATTCAGTAGCTTTGTATTTTAAGCAATTTTGTTTAAATTTTATATTATCTTATATTAAATTATTAGATATATTTTATATAATAATTTTATTTTTATTTTTAATATTTTAATTTTCATTTGTCTTGAAAATATGAATTGCGGAGTGAAGGAATTTCGCTATAATGGCAGTGGGTAGGAAAGCTATTTGGCTTAGAGACAGTCAGTTCTTTCGACTGGAAAAACTATAAAATGAGAGGGGAAGGGGGGGGTTGGCTATTCATTCACTTCATCTCCTCCCCTCCCTAGCCGTAAAGGCCTGGTTTCTTTCGACCTTCTTTGCTGTAGTCGCCGTAGCCACCGATTAGGTAGTAGCCATAGCCACCGCCAGACCTGTTCACACCCGACCCGGTAGACCACGAGCCACACTCCGATGGCCGGAGCCTGCCCGACACGCCTGACCTCTTGACTGACGAGCAGGCCAGCGATCGCGCCGTTGCCACGAGCGGCGGGTGCCCTGTATGCCCAGTCACCGCCGGTTGTGCCCTCATTCATCGGCGAGCCTCGTTCGGTAGGTGTTGTGTGCTTTCCCGATCGGTCTAGGGTCCCCTTTGCTGACGTGCCCAGTTTGGGTGAGCCTGGTTCCATTTTTCGTCGGAGCCTGCGATGCCTTTTTCAAACTATGGTTATGGTTCGCACCCGAGGAGGTGGGTCCCTTCTCCCGACCTCTACGGTAGGTTGTTACCGCTGGCGGAGGAAGCGGTACAGTTCCGGCTTTGGTTCCCGGACGTGCGGCTCGATCCGTGATCCTGAGGGCCGGGGGTTCGGAGGTGCCCGGACGGATGGGACCAGGGCCCAGTCACGTCTCGGTGAGATCGGGGGCGGCCCTCTGGCGGGCCCGTGCACCGGTGGGTGAGTCGTCCTCATCGGTATAACCGTCACACCGCGCCTACATCGTTTGCGGGCGACATGTTCGCCACCGGTTATCCCGACCTCGGTCGAGGCCGCGTGACCGAGCACCATCCGGGAATGTCGGGCGCCATTCGAGAACTGCAGGAGTCATGCTACGATGTTACGCGCGGGTGATCGAATTCAAGGACCTTCACGTCTTTATTTGATCGATCTTACTCCTGTTGCCATTCATGATGCCTAGGCAGTTCTATTATACCCGGGAAGTTCTACCATTCGATGACCTCCGGGGGCGCTGATCGCTCGAGCTTAGTTCTGTCGATGATCGCCAGGAGTTCTTAAACGGCGGACATATCCAGTCAGCGTTGGGCTGCAGTCTGTGCAATTACGGAGGTTGCTCAGATTAGCCTCACGACTTCGAAGAGATGGTCGCGGTCGCTTTCGAGACACCTGGCGAGACACCGTGGCACCGGGAAGCAGCTCCTCCGCGATCTTCTTTCGTTGACCGCTACTGGACGATTTATTCCAGCTCCGGCGCTCGTCTGGCGTGAGGAGCCATCCCTGAAGGCTCTGTACCAGATCTCGAGTTCTTGTTACGATCCCTACGAGGTTGGTGATTACACTCCTTCTTTGCATTTTGAAGACAAGGTCCACCGCAAGGGGGCGGCTCGGCGAGAGAGTCTACTAACGTGCGACTCTGGTAGATCCTCTGGCACATGGGCTTTCCGGAGGGCCCGGTTGACGGAGATTTAGATGCCCTCAGGTCCTGTTGATGGATAGAGCGATGGTGATGCCCATATCTTTTCTCCTCCAATGACCCGGGACCCCGGGAGGAATACGGATCGGAGGCGGAGGACTCCTACTGGGGTGGAAATAGTCGTGCCTGAGCCCCCGGTGGGAGGAGTCAGTTCACATATGTCCCTTCCATCTCCTCCTCCGTACTACATCGCGTACAGCTAGCAGTACTCTAGCCCATCTTACACAACACAGCATTCTCCAGAGCACATACACGTCAGTTCAAGAGAGCTAGCCGTTGTTATGGATGTTGTATGTTCTTTGTGGCGGCTACCGGGCAGCCTGAGGACCGAGGAGGTTGGCTGAGGCGGGCCCAGCGTGGGTCAAGCGTCACTCATGCAGCGAGATCATGACACATTTTGGTATTCCGCACATTTGACCCGGAGGAGATGAGCCCCTTCTTTGCGGCTTAGCATCTTTGGATCTATGTTGGTAGCGGCGGCAGCAACTACGAGACCCACCGCGTAATGTAGGAGTGAGGTGGTTAAACTACTTTTATGATTTTGTATAGTTTTGGCATTATCAAGCGCCTATAATTTTGTTTAGGATCATGTATTAGCCATGGTAGAGCGTGATATTTTTGTTGCTTTGTTATGCATGTACCATTTGGCTATATCAAAATCTATATAGTCATATCTGATGTCGCTTTTGCATATCACTTTGTGTTATCACCTTGTGTATCCTCTTTTGTCTTCAATTGAACAATTGAATTGCTTTTACTTGGACAATTGGATTGCCTTTAATTGGAAAAGTGAAACCCTGTATGTTACCGTAATGTTAGAACAATTCCATGCATGAGTTAGTTTTTGGTCAAAATGAAGTTCTTCAACGTAACATTCACTTTAGCTAATTCACACACTTTGCACACCGGATTGTACCAATGAAATTGTGAAATTGTATACCTCCTTTCACTTTGCAAGTGCCTTAGACATGTTGGCAGCCCATGATGAGTGTGTTGCCTTACATTTGAAGATAATGTAGTCTTCCAAAGGAAAAGAAAGAAAAGCAAAAGAAAAAGAAAGAAAAAGAAAAAGAAATAAAAGTCGTGACACTTTGCCTTGGCTTAGAACGATCAGAGGTATATAGCGAAAGCCTTTGAAGCTGCCTAAGCCTTGGTGGATTTGGGAGTCATCGACTTGAGTGTCCGTTACGGTGTATGGGTAAGGTTTAGCGTATTGTAGGTGCTTAATTCTAAAGTCATTCGGGTCAAGAGTAAACCTATAGAGTTTGTGGTCAAGTCCTTTTGGCTTGATGCCCTAAACCTTAATTTGTTGGGAATCGGTCTGGACCCCGTTACGGACTTTGGTGAAGTCGAGTTTTAAACACCCTACTAGTAAGTCAAATAAGAAAAGTGTGTGCTTTTTCTATACAGGTTGTTAATGGCTTAAGGCCATGCAGTGGCTAGGTTGGGGAGGGAATAATTTTGCAATTTATTGGCTCGATCTGGTTACATTTAGAATCATTAGACTTTGGTGGAAATTCAGGTTAAGAACCATGGATCGATGTTGACCTAAACTTGTTCTTATATGGTTTACGTTCTCTGCGGTTTCAAACTTGGTACCAATTCTTCATTTTAAAGGTAATGCTTATTTGTACATACACCTTTTTGAACCATAAACTTTTTGAAAAATCACTGCATGCATGTCCTTATTGTTTCAGCATTGCTAAGGGACTAGCAACGTGTCGATTGGGGGTGTGATTAGTGCCTAAAAAGTTCTATTTTGAGACCTAATCAAGATAGGTTTTGAATGCACTGCCTTCAATCATCGAATTAAACCGGTGAGGTGTTGGGTCCACTTGGTATCATATGCCATTTAGGAGTTATTTTTACACACACACATTGTTATTTTGCGGGTTTTGCATTGCCTTGGCCACCTAAGTTCGAGTTCGATATCGAGAGATATGTCTTGAACCATGAAGATTGAAACTATTTTAGGTCATTAAAAAATATCAAAGGTCGGTGTGGAATTGAAGGCAATAATATGATGAAGAAAGAGTGCGTGAGGATGCGTGTAGAAAGCGTTGAAGAATAGGCAACCTTTAGCTATGATTGAGAACATTTCGTGGGATTTCTATTCGCAACCATGGCGAAAATTTCGCAATCCTAGCGAAATTGAAATTTAAGCTATGCACGTTAGATTTCGCTAGCTAGCGAAATTTAAGCTATCTAATCAACGTGTACTTGAAATTCACCATTTCGCTATCTCTCACATTTTTAACTAGGCTAGCGAAATTCAGCACGTGCATAGAAAATTCGATTATTTGTAACTACGTGTAATTTATTGAAATTGTGAAAGTATTAAGTTGTAGTTTACTATGCGGTTTCGTATCTTAGTAAGCGAAATTCCTTTGTTAATTTTGTGTAATTAATACAAGCGACCCGTTTGGTGTATTATAACCTTGTCCCACTTTGTATGGCCGATATTTTAGAACTTTCTTGTATTTTCATCACTGGGTGAATATATAAACCCCGTCATTTGTAATACTAGAAACTTTTGCATTTCATCGGTTCCAGCGACTTTAGGTTTTAGGGTTTGCTTTTCTCTCTTCTCTCTCCTCTTTCTTTCATTTTCTAATTTATAAACACCCCAGCCAGGGATGACAACTCAAGGGATGTAGCTAAGCCTGTATGAAGAGAGGAAGGTGGCTAGCTTGGTTTTGGGGCAGTTGCAGGTTGTCCTCATGTTTTAAATGCTACAGGTACTGTATTTATGGTTCCCATCTATTCAAACTAGGGTTGAGTATCATTTAATGTCATTACTTTGGCCAATACTTACCATGCTTTAGGGTACAGTGCATACTTATTGTTAGATGCACTGATATTCTTTAGATGGCCTTTACGAGCCACTTAATGAGGTTGAGTGCTAGGGTTTTTTAAAGGCGAAGGGGTTGTGAATGCATGTTGCTGTGTTGACTCTCAAATAGAATTGGTTTTTAAGGTTAAGTTTATAGTTAAACAAAGATCCGGTTATGGCTTGGACTATAGGTTGCTTGCCATAATGCGAGGATATAACGAGAGACCTTTGCATAACCCCATGTTATCAAGCTAGTGACCTAAACGCCAGTTACCATTTTACACTTTATTTCTAGCCATCACGATTATTATTCGATGAAGCAACTCACAATTTTGAAACAAAAATCCAAATCGAAATAAAAGCCTCACCATTTCAGCAACGTGCGAGTCATTCATAGGATGAAAACCCATCCGTGTTCGACCTAAACCGCTATCTTGCGGTGGCTCTTGACTACGACGTGGGAGGGCTATAGGAAGCAAATTTTGTTGATTCCGCTCACCTACCGTGGCACGAATCGATGGCGATATCGGTGGTACCTTAGCGTGTAAGGTTTAGGGTAAGTTATGGGTTACACTAACGGGGGAAATATAGTATTTAGAGTAATATCATTACCGTGATAAGGTGCTATGAGGGAACCCTATGCAAGCGTGAGTTTCTGCTGACATAGTGGTTGTATATTGGAATAAGTACGTCCCTCACTTAGTCATTACTAGAAAACGCTATTGATTGTGTTTATCTGAGTTCCGTGAAGAAAGAAAGTTTAGGCATAAATTGATTTTTAATTGTATAAGTATTTAATTACTTGGCTATATCTCTTGAAAATGTTATCTAAATGAAAATGTACACTCAGGCTCCTTTAGCTCATTCTTTTACATGTTTCAAAACAATTTCGGGACCCAGGGGCAGTGCGCCAGGTAGAGGCATCCCCACACGATGGTCGAGCCATCGAGACGACGCATGTATTTACATTGTATATATATTTGGCATATTGTATATGTTGAATATTTTGTCATGTATATATGTATACGTGTATATATTGTGAAAAGAACTTCGTGGGCTTTGATCCTCGGTGAATGAGTGCGTAGGCGGTCCGGCACAAGTTCGGCTCGGCAATCTTTTGAGAAAAATGTGCATGGAATAAGAAGAAGGTTTGAAGTAAATAAATGTATATGTTATGTCTATTGTGTTTGATTGGGTTGTAGACGAGGAGTCCTAATATAGAGAGGTAATTTGAAGTTTAGAAGTGTTTTTAGAATTCTTCCATCCAGGTTTGTAAATTTGGAAAGTCTGACAAGCAGAGAAACTACGGCCAGATTTTACGAAAATCTAAGTGTTTAAAAAAAAAAATTTACCACTTCACTTCCGCATTATTTTTACAAAGATATGTTAGGATTGTAAAGGGGCTCGCTCTATGGATTTTAATTATTGATTGTTTTGAGAAAGTTTCTATATCAGATTTGGAGTGGGAGGTCCCTCGGGTTCGTGAGGTTAATCACAGTGGGATCCTTCCGCGGTAGCCATCTATAAAATTAACATGGGTTAAATCTCATCTACCTGATATCTCTAACGCATAAGCAAATACGAGACATAATCATACACATAGTGTAATATACATTGTCCTTGAATTTAAGTGTCTGAAGCGATCAATTTTCATTTAAAATATTGTTTTCAATAAAACTTTTATTTCGAAGAATTTCATTTTTGAAAATTTCATTTAATTTTGAAAATTTTATTTTAAAATTTTGTCTAATTTTATTTGATTTTATTTGATTTTATTTAATTTAATAAAAAAATTTTAAATTTTTTTGTGATGAGCCGTGTTCATGACGGGTTCGGCGATGTCGAAGAAGTCGACTGAGAAGCGATCTTGAGTCAAGATCAGTCAAAAAGCGGGCGAGTGCCAAGTGCACACCGACTGTTGTGGCCCGGCCCGGCTGCATGACCAGCGGCCCTGCCGCACCAGCTGCTGGCGTATCAGCGGCGCCTGCCCGTCTGCCGTCTGCCAGCGCGCCGCCTTGCTTCGCCCGGCTGCGGCGCCCGACCTGCGCTCCTCGCCTTCATGGCGTAACACTGCGCACCGGTTTATTGCGATACAAGCGCCTTCCTCATACCCTTTTCACTACAACACGGAGTGTATTTACTGTCTGACCAATGACCCGACACCGGTGTAATATATGCGTATTGCAATGCGGTTTCTTGGCGGCTCAGTACCTCTGTTATAATACACTTGACCTTGCTCTTCCTCTTGCAATACAATCCTACTCTTGCATCCAAGGCGCTCATATCTATGATACAATGCCTTTCTTGCAATACAGACGTGCCAATCATTTACTGCACAATTTATTATTATTATTATTTTTATTTCTTTTTTTCATTTCGGCTCTTTGAAGAGTAAAAAAAAAAAAAAAAATATATATATATATATATATATATATACACCTATTTTTTTTTCATTCTCCGTATCCTGAATAAATTTATAAAATTTTTATTTTACTCAGTTTCTTCAATTTGACAACTTGTAAATCTTAGAAATTTATTTTCTTCAATTTCTTTTTCAAGTTTTACACTGTAAAAAAAATAAAAAATTCTCTATCTTATTTATTTATTTATTTATTTCTCTCATTTCTCAATAAACCAAATAAATTGCTTAAAATTTATTTTGTTTATTTTTCATTTAATTCTTGAAAATGGTCAGGAATTTCTCAGCCTCTACATAACACTATTACTAGCGTTCAATCTCAAATTTTATTAAAATTCAATTTCATTATCCAACACTCAAATAAATTTCTAAAACTTTATTTCTTTTATTTTATTCTTCTAGTTTTACTCACGCCAAAACTCCCAGATACCTATGTGCTAATCACCAAGCACACAACATTTCACAACACATAATTCATGTTATAATCATCATTCACACAACAAATTCATAAAATCACACAAAACACACCAAACACATGCATGCAGTGTCCTAGCTTTGTCCCGTGATTTCCTAGGTAATCTCATACCTAAACCGAACATCAAACCACCCAAGTGGTGATGTTCTTGATCGTATGTTTGAAAGTACGATCACTCCGATCTCTAGGTTTCCATATGCACATCACTCTGCATAAAATACTAAGTGGTGGATTATGACCGAAGAGCTCCTAGTGTCGTATACCTAGCTGATACCAAGCTGTGACGCCCCAAAACCCGGGTGACCCGACATTTTTCATGAAAATCGGGCAGAGTCTTCTTTGTACGGGGAGCTCTACCTAAATACAAAACATGCATATAACATGTCCCAAACATCAATATAACAATAACATGAGTAAAACAACCACTTGGGCCCATGAACAATACTCATAAAACATATATATCCAACTATATCAATGGTTCAAGAGTTCAAATTTTACTCTTATACAACACATATATTAAAATTAGAGAATTCTAATACATGTCGTACGTCATAAGCAATTCCCTTGTCAAACAACCACAAACCTCAGTCTCTAAGATGAGTTGTCTCCTATACGCTCACTGCCTGTAAATAATATCCCTTGATAGGGTGAGCTAATGCTCAGTGGAATATAAGTGGGCTACTCTCCACCTAAGTGCATATCTGATGTTCCAATGAAAGGCAAACATTAGCGAAATGCATGATCCATGAATAATAACTAATCATCTGTGCAGAGTCCTCACTTGACTCACTCCACACCCTTTCGCCTAAGCTTCGTATGAGAAATATTATGTTTTGTTTGTGGACAACCCTTGATGTATATACGTATCAATTGGGTAGTCAGACGATTGATATTTATGGATACCCTGGAGTAATGTATAATATCCTTGGGCCGTCTCAGCGATTGATGTTTTTAGTATGGACACCTCAGATCATTTTTAGTTTTAGACCACCCTCCGAAACCATTTCTCTAGACTCATCTCGCCACTCACTCCCTACCGTCCTAGGGTGTCCCGATGCCTATGGAATGCATGATGCCAATTCCATCCTGATCTATAACACATGCAAATGTCATAAACATGCATATATTCATAAATTAAATCACCGATGTATTATGTAATAATTTCTCATTTCATCACATCAAAATTAGCTCACGTGGACTAATGATCAAACACGAGCAATTCTACTTGAATTGCACAGACCAAACCCACATTAATTCACAAAATTTATTTCGTGAACATTATTCTCAGGAATAGTGAAACCCTCGATTACTATTCCCTTAAAATCACCAATCGTCTGTTCACTTAGTGAACCCGAATTTCTTGGCCATTTCCAGCCTCCTTCCAATCAAGACATGATTTATTTCACAGATTTCACAATTAATCAACCCAACAGCCTGTGCCCAATGATGGACGGCACAAATGGGTTTCAAAATTTTCTAATAATTCGGTCCCAAGTTTTGGGACCGGTCAAACGGCTTCAAGGCATCAAACCAACCGAAACAATGAAAAACACTTAAATAAAGTGTAAAACCCAAGTAGGGAGAAACCCCTACCTCACGGAGTTTGTCAAACTCCTCAAATCCGGTATCCGCAGCGACACCAGCCACATAGAACAACTTTTCCTTCTTGTCGAGCGGTCGGATCGGGATATTTTGAGAATGAGGTCCTCTCTCTTAAAACCCTCAAATTTCCGTCTTCTGGCTCTTGGACCTCCCCTCCTCCGCTACATTTTTGCTCCCTTTTTGAATGTAAGAGACAAACATTATTGAGTGTTTTGTCTCATTATCATTTAATCTAATTCAAAATGACCATTAAGTCCTTTTTTTCCCAGTTTTGATATCGACACTATCTCGGCCATCCATTGTAATTATTTCTCTACTCATACCACTTATGGCACATGATTACATGTTATATCTGACTTTCATTGCATCGAAAATCGTTTCTGACACCCCATTGATGCCTGCTTGTGCCAACTTCCGTATTTAAGTCGACGAAATTCAGCGTGCTAGCTAGATTGTGAAGGGCGACTCCAACGGTGAAATCATTTCTTTATCGAGATCTGAAACCAGATTTTTAATGAAATTACAATTTTATAACCGAGTGCGATTTTGCCCTTCTTGAGAATTGGAATTTATGGTCTTACAAAAATATATGCGAGTGTATGAACATATAGTTCTCATTATATATGTAGCGTGGTATGAATAGGAGATGGCATAATTGCATTATACATGCACGAAAACATCGCATAACATGGGTGTGAGTGCATAGATGAGATCGACACTTTGTGTTAGGTTTTCGATGGTGTGTTATGAGTGCACGGTTATGGATCAACACTGCGTATGGTGTTTATTAGTGGGCTCGGTTAATAGGAAAACGTCCAAATGAGTAGTATGGGTTAAGGAAATGGAAATAGCTCATTTCATTTCATATCTGCTTGGGGCACCCTAGAGCAAATAGAATTGAGTGCATGTGAGGTGGTTTTCTTGAGATAATTGTTTTGGAGGAGTTGACCAAATATTATTTATCGGAGTGTGTCCACTACAACATCGAGAGGTTTTCCATACTATATCAATATTTGGTCACACTTGAAATGATGATATACATCGGAGGGTTGTCCATATAAAATCAATCGTCGGGTATGCCCGATTGATGTCATCGGAGGGTTGTGCGTATAATATCAATCGTAGGAGTTTGCCCAATTGATATACATGGTTGTCACAAAATAGATTATCGGAGTGTGTCCACTATTGTCGGAGGTTGTCATGATTAAAAACAAATACCTTTGTTTGGAAATGGTTTTCATTCGCAGCGCGATGCATGTCTGAGGGTGTCGGTTAGAAATGGAGTGTGGTTGTAAATGAAAAATGAAAAGATTAAGAGTAATCTTGGGTTGTCATCGAAAAATGACAGTAGTTCACACTTGGCAAATTGCGTGTGTAAGGGAGTTGATGAGGACTTGGGATATGGGATAGGGTGGGTCACATTCTCATCCATGACATGCAGACATTTAAGTAAGGATATACATGTTTTATTTGAATGTTTGTTTGCTTGTTTAGATGTCATTGAATGTGCAATTAGGTGGGGAGTAGCCCTTGGGGATTATACTACTGGCTGCACCCGAGTCCTGGGACCCCCTTTTCGAATTAGGTCAGGAAGAAGCGGTGACCCACATTAAGGACCCATATATGAAGAAGAGCGGATTGTGGTTTTGATATATTTTGTAAATATATATGGGTTTTATTTATTTGTATAAGAGTGATGTAATTTAAACTCTTATGGACTATGGTTTTATAGTCATGCTTATATGTTTGAGTATGGATAAATGGGCCCTATGTGACCATTTTTACTCATATGTGGACATGGTGTGGTCATTGTATAATATTGGGCCATGTTGCCATGTAATTTATGCGGTTCTGTATTTTGGGTGAGCTCCACAGTACAAGGAGACTTTGCAGATTTTTTAAATCATGGGTCCCGAAAAAGGGGACACGATGTTGTGGTGTCGGGTCACTCAACATCCACGAGTATTCCGAGGGTTGACAGGTTGTCAACGATACCCTTGGGATAGGGGTGTCACAGGTCTAGTTCATATATGTTGTTTATGCCAATGTCAAGAAAAGTTGTAAGCTACCTTGACGTATACATATATTAAGGTTATATGATTTTTTTCCAATGTTAGATCCAAAATATGTCATGGTTGTCTCACATATGTTAATGTTTGTTAACACATATGTTATAGTTGATATTGTAGGTATCACTGATGCGCATGAGTCATCTGTTATGGTTGCTGATTAGTGCTTAAAAAGTTCTATTTTGAACCCTGTTTATTGCAGGTTTTGAGTACTTTTTGTGTACTAATCAACATAGTCATTGGCACATAAGGTCCCGGTTATGCCTCTTTCGCATTTATATTTGAAGTTTTTACAAGCTATTTTTGCCAAAATTGTTGAGTCAATCTTGGAACGAAGAATTGGAATCAAACTCAGCGTTGCAGATCAGAGACCAGAAGGAAAGAAGAACAAAAAATGCCAAGAAATTGGAGCTGCAACAAATTTGGCAGGGTGCGAAATTTTTGCAGGATGAGAAATTTTCGCAGCCTGCAAAACTTTCACAGGTTGCACTGTTCATCCAACGAAAATTTCATCATAAACCTTGTTCGCCTCATGTACTTTCACATTTTACCTTTTTGAAGCTTTGACCATTTTCTTCCTTTTTGCCCCCATTGTAATAGTGTTTGCATTATTTTGTTAATTTGTAAGGTTTGGCTTTAAAATCCTAAACAAACACCCATTTTCCAGTACTTTCCTTTCTCCCATTTTCTTTCCCTTTTATTTTTCGTCTGCTTAAACACCCCTTAGGATAGTGACTCAGGGATGGTATCTTTAGACCTCTCTTTCATCCTTGAAGAAGAGGAGGGTTCTTGGCTAGGGTTTGGAGATGGCGACGGTTCTCACGTTTTTAATGCGCATTTATGTTCATTTATCTCACTCTAGGAGTTAGTAGCTTAAATAAACCTTGATTAACATGTATTTGGCAAGCTTTTTAGGTTCAGTGGATGCTTATTGCTAGATCCTAACATCCCAGTTGGTGCCCTCTATTGGACCTAGCATGGGTAGGTTTAGGAGTGTGTTGTTCTCACTGTTGGGAACATGAATGATCGGTAAATGTTGTTGTTTTCAAAGAGGAAATTTTAGGGGTTTAGTTTTTAAAGCCAAATGAAGATGGGTTCGAGGAAATGACTATGAGTCATCCTCTCAGCGGGGGAAATGGACAGGAACCCCTCGGCCCGATCTTTGAACCCAAATCAATGACTTGACACTTCAAGGATATCTCTTTTACATTTAATTTCATTTCATTTCATTTTCGGTTTCCAAACATTCAACCCACTATTTTTACCAAAAACCTTAAAATCCAAATTAAATTCACCATTTTTAATCACTGTAAATCATTTGTACGAAGAAAACTCATCACATGTTGAGCCACACAGACCACTGCAGTGGCTTTGCTCACGACAATAGGAAGGAATTTAGGATATAAATTTTGTTGATTAAATTGCACCTCTGTGGCATGAATCAGTTGCTCATTGAAATGTTTAATATTATTTATTAATAATTTATGTTTTAAATGGAAAATGAATTTGCTACCATATCAAACCTATTTTTGATTAAATTTGATACTTATTTAAGTTTATTAGTAAAAATCAAGTCTTAAAATAATGCCAACAAACTACTACTTAATATAAAATAATTCTTACATATGTACACACAATTCCATAAATATTTGCCAAGTTATTCTCCATTTTTTACTATAAACAAAACCTAATTAAGAACATTCAATCAAGATAATATACAAACTTAAACTGAAAAATTCAATGCTATTTTTATAAAAGGTGGTCTTCCTTCCTTCATCATTGTCTTCCTATTGCTAAGTTTCTTGGGTACCTAGTAAGATAAATACAACATTAACAAAAAAAAGTAAGAAGAAAAGATTTTCATTAGAAATACACATTGAACTTTAATATCATACAGATAAATATCCAAGATCACATGTCAATAAAGTATATCTACAAAGAAATAAGATAAGAATAATCAAGGCAAAATCTAGTGTTCAATTGATAATTAACATATTGTAATTAGAAAATATGAAGGAAAAAGACAATTAATAAAAGAAAACAAAACAATAAAAAAGTATAGGAGGGTTTAGATATGCTCCATGCGTACCACATGAGAATTTGAAGATGCTCTAGGCTAGTTACCAAGGTAAGATCCCTTTTTATAGTGTGCAGAGTTCATGGTTATTCTATTACCAATATTTGTTATGGTAATCAAGAAAGTTAGTAGATTTAGCATGGTGAAGAAATAAAAGTAAATAAATAAACTAAAAATTGATAAAGGGACATTGCTAAGATATGCAAAAATTTGCTTCTAATACAAAATTAATAAGAAACTCAACCTATTGAAGCAAAAGAATAAAAAGATAATAATATTATCCAACTAGGTGAAAATTAATCATAAAGGTATAAAACTAGGAACTTTGCATTGACAATTGAATCTAAAGTAGGAGATAAGGAAGTAAGAAACTAAACCCATTTTAAGTAAAAGAAGATACGCTAACATTATTCTAGGTAACAATGATCATTTATATATTCTTAAACGAGAACACATGTAGTAATGTCATTATATTTTAAAACAATAGCATCTGATACAATATTTGAATTACGCTAACATTTTCCTCCCATTTTTGTTTGAACATTGTTAACTAATTATTGAAGAGGAGATCTTACTCCTAACCTAACTTCTTTGCCCCCTCTTCTTTTGAGGTAGCAAACTTCAAGGATGATGCATTAATTCAATATTCTCAATATAAAAAACAATTTCAAGAATAGTTATATATTTCTTACAGAGGACATAGTTAAGGTAATTTTTTTTTCTTACAAATATAGATAATACTATTGGTTTTACATACTATCCATCCATCCAACTATAGTACCTAATTACGGTTCAAATATAGTCACATTTCAAATAAAAAAATAAAACTATCTTGTACTACACATCCACAATGTGAGTTTCTAATGTGTGGACACCTTTATATAGAGACACGACTTTTAATTATACGTTTTGAATTTTCTCTTATATGACCTATATGTATATATATATATATATATATATATATATATATATATATATATATTTTATCAAGATGATAACATTATATAAATATTCCCAAACTTGAGTTGATTAATTACTTAAAAGTAGTACAACTTTCTAAAAGAGCAACAAAAAAGTGGTAAATAAAAAAATAAACGGATATGTAGACAGAAATTCCAATTCACCAGGAAAAGAGGCAAAACAAATGTAATTTCGATTCTACGAAATTGTAATTTCGTTTACAAATCCATAATTTATACTCTATATCTCAGATAAAAAAATGAATTTCACCGTTGGAATCGTCTCGTGAAATCTAGCTAGCACTTAAAATTTCGTCGAATTTTGAAGCCGAGTCGAATTTACGTTTTTAGGGCATCGCATTTCGGCGGAGGTGATGTGAAGATTTACCGATGCAAAGAAAGTCACATATAAAAGTACTCATGTTCCGTAAATTGGTATGGTAGAAATGATGAAAATTAGCGGCCGAGATAGTCTTAGAATGTCGAGAAACTAGAAGCGAAGGTGTTAATTAATTAAATTATTAGAAGTTGGATAATAGACAAAAGCTACAGATTGTCTCCTACGCATGAGAATTGAAGACAAAGCGTGGGGAGTGTGCGGGAAGACGGGCGGTATATTTGGAATTTATGTTTTTAGAGAGAACATCATACTTACTCTCTAGAAATAGCCGCGATCCGGCCGTCGCGGAGTCTTGCTGGGACAAGAAGGAGAGCGCTATATGCGAGAGAGGGGCCTTGTGGAGTACGGTTAGGGGAGTTTCCTCAAACTCCGAGAGGTAGAAAGAGTTTCTCCCTACTTGGGTTTATTCCTTCTTTAGTGCTGAATGTTTGAGTGAGTGAGGCGGTGAGGGCCGTCGATCGGTCCCGAACCTTGGGGCCAAGATTGATGAATTTTGAAATCAATGGTGCAACGATTGTTGACCATGGTAGTTTGGGTCGTGTGCTTTTACATGATTAATCATGTATTGATTGGAATGAGGCCGGAAATGGCCGTGAAACCCGGGTTCACCAAGTGAATCGATAAATTATGCTTTGAAAGGAACATTAACCTAGGGTGTTACTCTTCCCGAAACAGTGATCACAAAATAATTTTTGGGAAAATATGTGTTTGGTCGAGTGATTTAAGTTAAATTGCTCGTGTTTGATCATTAGCCCAAGTGAGCTAATTTTGATGTATGAAATGAGAATTCACATGACATGATTGTGTGAATTGATTGTTTTGTAAATATATGCATGGTGATATATTTGCATGTGTTATATGAGTTATTGAAATGGCATCACAATGCATTTCATATGCACTGGGTAACCTAGAAGTTAGGTGTGAGTGCATGACATGGTTTTTGTAAAAATGGACATGGTTGCGAAAGGAATTTCACAGGATGATATTCCGGAGGTGGGTTGGAGATGGGCGGCGAGATCATTTGAGATGAGGACCGTGATGTTTGGAAGCTCACCAACCAATTCGCCTCGGAGGGTGAAGATCCATATTTTTACCAAATATTCGGTAGTATATTTTCAAGAAGAAATAGGTTTTGTTTTGAAATGATTATTTTCAGCAGCCACATGCCTTAGGAAAGTGTGAAGAGAATTAGGTGAGGACTCGAGACCTTAGAGAGGATGGCATGTAGACATTGATAGGATCATGAATTTGCTTGAATGTGTGTTTATTCTGAACATTGCCTTTGCAGCAGGTGGGGAAGTAACCCTTGGGCGATTCCACTACTGAGCATTATTTCCTTTGTGTCGAGGATGTTTTCTGCAGTCTGAGGGGAGGCGTGCGGGGGACGAGCTAGATCTTTAGATCTTCGGAGGTTAATGAGCGAGGGTTGTGGTATTGATGATTTTACATGTATTAGAATTATCTAATTTTGATATATGTGTTGTATAGAGTAAATTATTAACTCTCATAGAA
Source organism: Tetrastigma voinierianum (assembly GCA_016808115.1). Classification (NCBI taxonomy): domain Eukaryota; kingdom Viridiplantae; phylum Streptophyta; class Magnoliopsida; order Vitales; family Vitaceae; genus Tetrastigma; species Tetrastigma voinierianum. Next base: position 167,827 of record JAEQBH010002745.1, on the reverse strand, counting down.
CTATTGGACATAGTTGGTATGTTTCTGAGGATATTATTATAGTCTTGTTTGTAGACTAGTGGCCGTTTTACTCATGTTGTAATGATAATGGAACAGGACGAGGTTTCATGCGGGTGATGTATTTGGTGAACCTCCCGGCCTAGGGAGACTGCAGATTTTACGAGGAAGTGGCGTGGATAACCCGACATCCGCTATATTCGGGCGGTTAGCGGGTAGTGTGGACCCCAGGCGTCACATCTTGGTATCGAGTAGTGAAAGCGATTACAGCAGACTCGGTGTGGTTAAGTTTGAATCGATACAAGTGTCATAGCTTGGTATCAGAGCCAAGGTTTATAAATACCTAGAGCTTAGTATCAATAAGTTAGGTATACGGCTACCTAGGGCTTCAGGGGATTTGGGCTTAGGCCATGGTCTTTGAGGTGTAAGAACACTCCTTACTATGTGTTGTTGATGTTAGTGTAGGTATGAGATTACACTTATTAGGAAATCACGGGACAAAACTAGGACTTTTATGCATGTGTTTTGGTGATTGTTTGATAAAGATGTGTGTATTCATGTGAATGTTTGATGAATGGTGTGTATACCATGTTGTATGTTATGATTGTTTGTATTGCTTAGTAGTGTAGCACATATGAGAGGAAACAAAATTGAAGTGTTTGAAAGAATTTGAGAGTTTTACGGTTCTGAAAGCTGGAACAGAAAATAAACTTTAAGCATATTATGATTTTTATATAATATGGGGGGGGATTTTACGTATTAACGTGATTCTTATATAGTATGGGGGATTCTCATATAGTAATCCATGCCAGGTTCCGACTCACTCGGACATGGTTCGACTCACTTTCGAGACCGAGGTTGGAGCTCACGGACATGGTTCTTACTCACTCGGACATGGCTCTGACTCACTCGGATGTGGTTTCGACTCACCCGGGAATGAATTATTCATAGGAATTCTTATATAACTTGGGGGATTCTTATATAGTACGGGGGATTCTAACGTAGTATGGGGGATTCTAACATAGTATGGGGGATTATTATGCAGCATGGGGGAAAATTGTATTCATGGGAAATGAAGGCGTATTGCAATAAAGGTATGTGCAAGGAAAAGAATTATATTGCAATGTATGCGTATTGAAAAAATTAAAATAAAATAAAATCAAATCAAATAAAATGAGATAAAATTTTCAAAAGATAAAATTTTCAAAAATTGAAGTTTTCAAAAATAAAATTTGGTTGAAAATAATGTTTTAATTGCATAATGGCTTGCCTTGCATTACCTGTAGAAGCAAGGACTATGGATATACACTAATGTACATGTGTGATTAGTGTCTCGAGGCTGTGTTTATGCCTTGAGATCTGTGTGTTAGTGCTTTGCCATGTTAATTGTGTAGATGTGGCTAGTAGAGAGGAATGGCGTGCAAGGACGTCCACGCGGGGGCAGTCGGGCTGCAGACAATTTGACTAGTCGCCGACATTTGATCAACAGGCCTTTATAGAGGCGCCCAGGTGTTGCAGTGGCTGCTATGTACCAGACTAGCATCCATGGTGTCGGGGAGGTCCTACTAACCTTCATAGATTTAGGCGCACCACCTCGGAGCATTCCGCGGGGAGGGCCGGTGGTGTGACCGTTGGTTTATGCGGGATCGAAGCGTCTTGGGGCTATGGAGATCACCTCCGATATGACCAGGATCAGGTTAGTTGCATTCCATCTAGAGGGAGAGGCTAGGGTATGGTGGAGATAGGCTATGACTTCTACAGACTTAGAGGTTATGACATGGGCAGAGTTTCAGGAGTTGTTCATGGGTAAGTACTTCCCAGAGACTGCGAGGCATGCCAAGGCTCAGGAGTTCCTAGAGCTGAAGCAGGGGGCGACGAATGTGATGGACTACGTGGCTAGATTCACATAGTTAGCCCGATTTGCTGATGATTATGTGGGCACCGACACAGCGGGTGAGGGAGATTCAAGAATGGGTGAAGTTGTCCATTCGGGCGGAGACCAGTAGGACTGCGCCCTACAGTGTATGGATTCCATGGTTGGGACGGCCCTGACCATAGAGAGAGAGAGATGGAGAATGCTCGGAGCACTCGGGATGCGAGTGTTAGTAGCAAGAGGAAGGACAGTTAGTCTTCTTCCGGTTCGGGGAAAGAGCGAAGAGCTTCCTAGTTTGCGGCGGTCCCGAGTACCGCGATGTCGAGAGCGAAGAGACCAGGATGAAATTGCGGTCGAGCGAGCGAGATGGTATACTGCATTGTCGGCCCGGCCTAGACACATGAGGCAGGATTGCCCCCAGAGGGAGGGATCCCTAGGGTTTTGGGGCGCGAAGTCCAGTTAATGCGGGGCAGGAAGGTCTGATATGTTCCTCAGTACGATGCAGGCCGAGAGGCCACTTCCCGGTTGCGAGAGCTACGGGCACCTCACATTTCACGAAGCGGGCAGAGGCCAAAAATATGGGTAGAGACGAGGCAGGCCACGGGCGAGGACATGTCGGGGTTGAGGACATGTCTCACGTCGTCACCGTGGGTGGTCGGTAAGATCAACCCGGTTATACGAGTGCGTTTCTTTATGGGAAAGTATTTATTTGATTACGGTGCTCGCATTCATTCATTCTTTTTATCGATTTGTGATTGAGTTAGGCTTAGAGGTTGGACAGAAGACAGCAGCGCTGTATGTGAGAGTTGGGGATTAGAGTGAGAATATGGATGATATGTATCGAGGTTAATTTGGAGATCTCTGGGGACTATATATGCTACCGGTGGACACGGGGATCAGGACATCGGTTCGATGTCATCTGAGGGATGGATTAATTTGACTGACTTACGGGGTCGTTATCGATTGTGAGGCGTGGGAGGGTTACCACGCGGGGCCGGTACTCGTGTGATGTTTAGGGAGACAGGCATGACATTTTGCCCATGGATAGGTCAGAAGTGTCGAAGGGCGATTAAGCGGTTGGCGGCTGTGAGCCTTACCACTACGGAGGGCGAGGAGGGCCCGGACTTAGATCTACCTCGGTATTATCTGCCGGTATGTGGATTTTTCGGTTAACTACCTTGACTACCTCCGCGAAGAGGGTAGTAAACTTAGGTGAGTTACGCCACGATCTTTAACCGTCTCTGTGACTCATAGGATGGCACCGGTTAATGTATGGGAACTTCAGTCCGGTTGCATGAGTTATTGGACAAGGGTTCATTAGACGACACTTCATCATGGGCGCTCGGTTCTATTCGCGAAAAAGGACAAGACCCTCCGGCCGTTATTTCTGAGACATTTTGAGCGAGGTTCGATCAAGAATGATTTTATTGCGAGATTGAGAAGATTTTATTGATCAGTTGAGGAGGGCGAGTCTATAGACCTTTGCAGCGTACCATCAGCTAAGAGTTAGGGATACGGATATCCTAGGCGGCCGTTTAAGACGCGTTAAGGCACTATGAGTTTCTGTTGATGCTTTTCAGTTGACCGAATCGCCGAAGCGACATTCATGGATCTCATGCATAGGGTATTCCAACCATATTTAGATTAGTTTGTCGTAGTCTTCGTGGATGACATTTTGATCTACTCACAGTCAGAGTGGGAGCATGAGTAACACTTGAGGATCATTTTACAGTTGTTGAGAGACCGCCATTGGTATGCCTTGAGTTCGGTAAGTCGAGTTACGATGCGAGGTAAGATTTTTGGGACCGTGGTGTCGGCATTAGGAGTGTCGGTCGGCCTGAAGGTCAAAGGTGATGACTTGGGAGAGGCTGAAGTTGGTCTTTGAGATACGTAGTTTCTTGGGATTGGTGTATTCACGAGAGGAGATTCTGGGATTTCTCGGGATAAGCGACACATATGACTAGGTTGACCCGGAAGGAGGTGGTTGAGTGGGATGGCCGTCTGCGAGGAGGCATTCAGGGGTGAAGGGAGACTTACTTCGGCTCCCATCTTGATAGACAGTGTGGCTTATGGTTCTCCTCGGTTAAAGAATCCACGAGCATAATTACCCGAGCCACGAAGCGTAGTTGGCGACCGTAGTCTTAGCCTTGAAGATTTGCTACTGCTCTTATCTGACGAGGAGTTCAGTGTGCCAGATTCAAAAGTCTGAAGTATATTTTTGCATAGCAGGACCTCAATATGAACGAAGATGGATAAGTTCTGAAGGATTATGACGCTTCGCATTACCATCACGGTAAAGGCAAATGTGGTGGTACGATGCACTCGATCGGGAAGTCATGAGGAGCGTTAGCTGAAGTATAGCCTTCTCGGAAGTGGCGGATGCTGAGCTGTGGGACGGTTTGGGCTACAATTAGCGAAGCGATTTCGAGGTGCCTTGGGGGGAGTTTAATTGGCTGAGTCTGTTGGCTTGAGTGATTGAGTCCCAGTGCGCGGGGCGAATAGTGTCCATCGGGGACCAATCTGATTGAGTGCAATTGTGAGGGCTAGACCGTCCCATACGGATGGTAGTCTTCGATATAGAGGCGGGTAGTGGTTCCCAGTTGACCAATTTGAGAGAGAGGCTCTCGGGGAGTTTCATTGCTCACAGATTGCCATGCATCGAGGTGGCGCGAATGCCGAGGGATCTTCGCCATGTGTGGAGTGGGATGAAGAGACCGCGTGGGGACTGTTGCGACGATGCCTCCCGCGTGTTAGCGGGTTAAAAATTTGACACCCGGAAGCTGACGAGGGGCTACTTCAGCCATTGGAGGTAGGCGAGGTGGAAGTGGGAACTGCGATGGATTGTGACCCACTTGCCACGGTACCATAAGGACATGATGCGGTATGGGTGATGGTGGACCGACTCATAGGCACATTTTTCTAGCCATGCCGGATGACGCTTCTCATTGGAGAGATTACGCGGTTGTACATTCGAGAGATAGTTAGTACATGAATGCCGGTCCATCCATAGTATCGGACGGGACCGAGGTTCTACGGCGCACTTGGAAGAGTTTCCAAAGGCTATGGGCTCTGGTTGACAATGGTGCATCTTTCCACCCTCGGAAGATGGTAGTCACGGGGAAGGGGTATCTGATTAAGGACATGCTGAGCATCGTCTGGATCATAAGGAGTGGTGGGAAGAGCACTTGCCCATGGTGGGTCACCTACAACCAACTGGGGCTGAGTATCTGAGGCCTTAGTATGGAGACCATGTGCTTTGTATGGAAACCATCACAGTCCATAGTATCTTGGACAGTGGGAGAGAGCTCCGTCGCTGGTCTTGATCTAGAACCTCGGAGAAGGTGAGCCCGATCACATTGTCGTCTTCTCATAACTCGAGTCGAGAAGATTTGTCTCTGGGGATGTGCGACGTCGACCATGAAGTTCGGGTTGGGGATCATGTCTTCTTGAAGGTGATGCCTAGAGGGAGTGGTCGGGTTCGTGACGTGGGAAGAAATTTATCGTAGGGGTTTATTGGACCTTCGAGGATAATCGAGGGATGAGCTGGTGCGTGCGGTTAGCGTTCACAGCCCCGGCATGTCGGTGTCATGAGGTGTTCACATCTCCATGCTCATAAGTATCTCGGAATCCAATCATGTGGTGGATTGGGGACAGATTGAGGTTGACACATATGGGACCTTTGAGGAGGGACCAGTATGTATTTTGGATAGCCGTGATCATGTTTTGCGACGCAAGACCATGAGGCTAGTGTTGGTGCTATGGCGTCACTATGGAGAGGAGGACTCAACGTGGGAGCGCGAGGACACGATGCGAGCCACCTATGACTTCTTGTTTAGGGGTGAAGGTATGTGGTTTAGTCGTTTAACATTTAAATGGCTAGTTTACATGCATGATAGAGTGCGCGTTGCATATGCATGTGAGTGATTGTGATTGTCCTGAATTTCGGGACGAAATTCCTTTTAAGGAGTGGAGAATGTAAGACCAGAAATTCAATTTAAATGTAAAATACGTAATTTCGGTTACAAAATTAGAATTTCGGTTAAAAATTTGTAATTTATTATCTAGATCTCGGATGACGAAATAGATTTCATCGTTGGAATCGTCTTGCAAAACTAATATGCGTAAAATTTCGTCAGTTTAGGTATGTGAATTTTACCGGTTTTCAAGGCATCGGCGTTTTGGGTCTTAGTATTAAAGCAATTCGATCTTGACGAGTCACATATAACAAGTACTCATGTTCCATAAGTGGTATGGTAAAAATGATGAAACGTGAGATAGTTCCAAATGTCAAAGCGGGAAAGGAAGGCGTATTGGAATTAATTAAATTACTAAGTTGGATAATAAAATAGCTCTGTTGTCTCCACCTTATAGAGTGAAGCCCAGCGTGAGTGTGCGGGGAAGGCAGAGCGTGGGTGGAGATTATGTTTTAGAGAGAGAACATCATACTTCTCTCTAGAAATACGCGCGATCCGGCCGGGTTGGTGATCTTCGGGATAGAAGGAGCTCTGCGGAGGGGCTGTGGTGCAGGATTTAGGAAATTTCCTCCCGAACGCTAGAGAGGTAGGGGTTTCTCCCTACTTGGGTTTTATTCCTTCTTTAAGTACTTTACGATTGTTTGAGTCGAGTGAGGCCGTGAGGGGCCGTCTGATCTGTCCTAAACCTTGGGACTGAATTTATATGAATTTTTGAAATCGAAATGGTGCAGCCATGAGTGACCACGGTTGGTTTGGGTGCTAAATTGTGCTTTTACATGATAATTCATGTATTGATTGGAATGAGGTCGGAAATGGCCGTGAAACCCGGGTTCACCAAGTGAACCGATAAATTGTGCTTTGAAAGGAACATTAACCTAGGGTGTTACTCCTCCAGAAACAGTGATCACAAAATAATTTTGGTGAAAATATGTGTTTGGTCGAGTGATTTAAGTTAAATTGCTCGTGTTTGATCATTAGCTCAAGTGAGCTAATTTTGATGTATGAAATGAGAATTTACATGACATGATTGTGTGAATTGATTGTTTTGTAAATATACGCATGATGATTTATTTGCATGTGTTATATGAGTTATTGAAATGGCATCACAATGTATTTCATATGCCTTTAGGTAACTAGAGGAGGTGTGAGTGCATGACTTGGTTTGTAAAAATAGACATGGTTCTGAAAGGAATTTCACGAGGATGATATTCGGGAGGAATTGGGTTGGGGAGATGGGCCAGATCATTTGAGGATGAGGACCATGTTTGTTGGAGAAACTCACCAGCCAATTCTCCTCGGAGGTAGTTCCATATTTTGCCGAATTTCAGTAGTATATTTTCAGAAGAACAAATAGGTTTTGTTTTGAAAATGATTATTCATACATGCCTTAGGAAAGTGTGAAGAGTGGAGTGAGGACTCAAGACATGGGGATAGCATGTAGACATTCAAGTAGGATCTGAATTTGCTTGAATGTGTGTTTGTTACTAGAACATTGCCTTTGCGCTTAGGTAGAGAGTAGCCGCTGGGTGATTCCACCTCTTGAGCATTAGCACACCACAATGGGGATGTTATTTTGCGAAGATGCAGGGGAGCGTCTTGCGAGACGGCTCGTCAGTGAGTTGTGAAAGAAGAGTCGGGTTGGCTTTGATGATTTACACATATGTATTAGAATTCTCTAATTTTGATATATGTGTTGTATAAATAAATTATTAACTCTTAGAACTGTGGACATAGTTGGTATGTTTTACGAGATATTGTTATGAGTACGAGTGTATGGAGCTGATGGCCCAGTTTTACTCATGTTGTATTGATATTGAACTTCTTGAGGCGAGGTTTCATGCGGTGATGTGTTGTAAGAGCTCCCCATACAAAGGGAGCTATGCTCGATTTTACGAAGTGAGTAGGATAACGACATCCATATATTCAGCCAGGTTGTGGGTAGTCAAAGGACCCCCGGGTTTGGGGCGTCACAATATAACCTTATGGAAACAGTAAACATGCAACCCCACTTACTTTAAGCATTACCTTGCCCTTTTTAATCCCGTGATTTTTTGGAATTTATAATCACTTCTATTATAATACCTTAATATTAAAAGTTATTGTTTTAATTTTTTTTTAAACAATTGATTGAAATAAAACTATTTTCATCAATTCTTTTCCATTAACACTCCTTAAAATGAAATACTTTTATTTAAAATTTGATTAAATGTATCGATAAATCAACTAACTAAAACAAGTAAAAAGATAAAGAAAAATATGTTAAAGTTTAAGGAAAAATTTAGGTAGTCGCATGACTTTTCATTACCTGCATTTTTTTTAACTTTTTCATAAGCATATAATGTTTTAACTCTTAGTTTTTACCTTAATTTTAATTTTTAACTTATAGAATAAGGATTAGTAATATATATATATATATATATATAATTTCGTGTAACCTAAGCAAGAAATTTTTTCTTACAACCAAAAGAACCATAAGCCACATCTTGTTTTCACCTAAAACCCCACAAGTTTATCCGCACAAATAGATGGGGGCCATAACATTTGGCAGCCCCTCATAGAGACCATCGTACCACAACACACTGTGTTTAATGTTTAGGTTATGAAACCCTTAACAACCAATTCACAAATAGTTTTCCACACCAGGATTAGACAATCAGAAATTCAAGTCACTTTTTGTACCTTATGATCATTGTTTTTATATACAATATTTAAAAATGATAAAAGAGGAAGTATTTTATTAGATAATGGTTTTTGAAGTTATCAAAAGAAATGAATAAAATATAGTTGATGACATATATATATATATATATATATATATATATATATATATATATATATATATATATATATATACCTCTATATATATATATAGTGAAATTATCGTAGTTTTCATCCACCCCTATTATGTAGTGATCACAATGATGATATGGGGAAGGTAAAATATATGACGGCAAAGTTAAGTACAATAATGAGTTCTCAACACATGGCATTCCGATATCATCTTTTAGGAAGACACAAAAGGTAAAGAGACTAGAACTAACATAATAAGAAGCACAAAGTGCAAAGAGACTAGCACTAACACAGTAAGAAGCAAATGAAACCACTGTGAATACAAGTCCTTCTATTTATTCATTTGTGTTGTGTAGATATCTAGATTTTTATCGTGAAATGCCTAACATGTATTGTTAATCTCCCTCTACCATCAGAATTTTTTTCCTAGCATGAGTTGAATACCCAACCTAATTGCTAATCTCAAGTAATAAAATGAAAGGCAAAAGATGAACATTGATTTTTTTAATAGTAATGTGCAAGAACATGTTCAGTGAACAACCCACATATGGTGTCGTAGATGCAAACATATAGCATCAGTGAAAATCAAAAGATAAAAGACATGGAGAGAGGAATGAAGTCGTGAAACGATACCTCTTTGTTGTGATTGTTCTCTAGGTTTTGATGTTTCTAACAGTGAAATGTTTGCAGAGCAAACAAGCTATCCTGTTTCGAGAGGATTAGGGAAATAGGAGTGTATATAGTACTTCATTAGAGAATTACTTATATTTCACTCGACTAACCTTGACTAATATTCTATATTTGAACTTATCCATAAAAACTACATCTAACCTTTTTGATTGTAAATAATAAATTTTCTTCACTTAAATGTCTATCACATGGTAGACATATTTTATAAGTCAAACTTGATCTTGTAACTTTTATTTATGTCATTCTTGCTTTTCCAAATGCACATAAGTCATCATTGTCAATTGAAATAAGAAACTATAACATATATTGTTCGTATGTCAAAAAATTATATGTTAAGAAATACTCTTTTTCTCGTAGTGTTTCTAGCTTTGACTAGAAGCTCAAAATGATTACAAAACTTGTTCATATAATTATTAAATAGAAGTATTTGTTTCGCATTAAGAATTTGTTAATTTAACACTTATTTTTATCATTAAATGTGATCAAGAATCTTTTTTTTTTTTTTGGGTCATAGACGAACTTCCCAAATCATAGTGGAGGTTTATATATTTTACATTACAACGTTGGGTATGCTCATGCAAGTGATGTTCCAGGGAAACAACGATGTTTCTCCATTGTTTGAGAAATATAAGGTTATTATATCAATTTTTATAGTTGTTATAACCATCCATGTTGGAGCAGTTATTGTTCGTGAAATTTTTCGGATATGGATTGGAGTTGGGATTGGGTTTGGGATTAGTGGGGTCATTAGTCTCCTTTTTGGTTTACTTGCCCCTATCTTGTTATTATTGATTTTACTTCCAATATTTGGATGGGTGCTTCTTGGTTTTTGGGTCTTACTCTTAGCAAAGGTTGCATGGGACTACAAGCTTGTGTCTCACCACTCCCTTAGCCAACTTCGCATTCGAGAACATTACACACATTCCCAGCCGGACTACATGAATCATACTTCCACACGAGCTTCCAGTTTAGAGACTAGATAGGGGACTTACCTTATATATATATATATATATATATATATATATATATATATATATATATATATATAATATCATGTTTATTTGTTTGTTTGTTTGTTTGGGTATTTCACACTTGTAATGTTGCTTTTCAAGTTGATCCAATTAAAAGTGATCAACTATGATTCATATAATTTGGATTTTATTGTATTTGATATGGAGCAAACACTTAAAATATAATTTTTATTTTGTTGTTATAGTCTTGAATCACATGTTTCCTAGTAGAATTTCATCGAATTCCGAGATGGTTGGAATTTCGCGTTTTTTGGGACAACGGGTGTCAAGTGACACTTAAAGCATGTGACACATGTCACATGATACATGGACTATGTGATGACACATGGCCATGAGAGAGAGGAGGAAAGATCACTTTAGAATAGGAAAAAAAAAATCAAAGAAAGAGAAAGGAGAAAGGGACATGTGGCAAGGAGGAGGCGAGTAGGAATGTGGGAGGAAATTTCCCACTTGTACCAAATTGGTGAGAGAGAATGAGAAGAGGAAAAATAAAAAGAGGGAAGGGAAAAAGGAAATCAAGGGAGAAAAAGAGGAAGAAATGGGAAGGAAAGAGAGAATTTCCCGGTCCCCGATTTGTCTGAAGCTCCGGATCCTAGAGTGCCAGTCACCTCAGTGAGGCTAAGCATGAGTGCAAAATCGGTGTGTTTCTTCAAACTCCAAAGGTGATTTTCTCTACTCGGTTTATTCTTGCAAGGGTCATTCAATGGCTATTTGGTGCAGCTCTAAGCGTAGAGAGGTGGCTGGGGCACTTTGAAGAGTAATGGTGTGGGTGATTCGTGGGTTATTGGTTTGTACTATTTCCCATAGGCATTGTTTGGGGTAAAAGGTAGAGGAATCGGGAGGTTGGGGCTATGTATGGCCAGAAATGTGTGTGTAGTTCGAATCAGAACGGTTCATGGTTGTGAGGGCCAGTAGTACCACACTATTTTTACGGATCAGAGATCTAGAGATCATTATGTGTGTGTCATTGCTTCATTTAAATGAGAAATGAAATTGTGTTGTGAATGATGTTAATACATGCTTGTTTGAGATATATTAACATGAATGGGTTACATGATGGATGTGAATTATATGTAGTAGATATAATTATCCATGACTTGTAATTGTTGCATGTAGCTCTTATTGTGCATGTAACATGAAATATCATGCAATGGCATCGGTATTGCATGTGCACGGGGACATCTCGTGAAACGGGTGTGAGTGCATGACATGGGCTTTGAATGGATCATATCGGAGGGTTGTCTAGTAAATTATATCGGATGGTTGTCCAATAAATTATATCGGAGGATGTCTAATAAATTACATTAGACGGTTGTCCAACAAATCTTATCGGACGCTTGTTCAATAGATTTAATATCGGAGGGTTTTCCAATGTGTGTTGATATCGGAGGGTTGTCCAATTGGTTTTGATAATGGAGATTGTCCAATGTGTTTCAAACACCAAAATATTTTGTTTTAAAAACGGTTTTCATACATGGAAAATGCACGTGTGAGGGAGTCGACGAGGACTCGAGACATGGGGCATGGCATGTAGACATTCAAGTAGAAATGTGCATGTTTTAATTTAATGTGTGTGGATGTGTGAACATGTCATTGCATGTGCACTTAGGTGGAAGAAGTATTAGCCCTTGTAGGAGAAGTATTCTCCTACTTGGGCATTCTTCGCCGTGGAAAATATTTTCCAGTCTTTGGAGGTACCTTTGGGAGATAAAAACACATCTAAGATCTTAGTTGTGAAAAAGAAACAAATTATGGTTTATTCATGCATTTATAAAAAATTCTGAAACAGTTATCACATTTCGATTAAATTCGGATAGTTTATTCGAGTTTTACGTATATGTAATGAGAAAGAGTTGTAATAAAACTCATTTTTATATGATTTATGTAGTCTGGCAACTTTTTCCCAGGTTTATGGTAGTTTCTATAATAAAAAGACCACTGGAGATGGAACTTAGGTTGTTTTGAATAAGGGTTGGAGGTGCAGGAAAGGCCAGGAAGGCTACTATAGGTTTTAGGTTGATACAGGGGTTTCTTGGTCATGGCATAGTTTTTCATGGTTTGGGTCACGACAAAGCCTCCTGGCTCTATGCCGCGACATGGGTTTCCTTGTGTCACGACATGGTTCTCGATTTTAAGCTATAGAAAATGTCACAACATTGCGTTTCTTTGTTGCGATAGGTTTGGTCTTGGTTGGGAATTTCTAAGTCGCGATAAAACTTTTCTTATCGTGACAGAGAATCGTCAATACTAAAGGTTTCTAGGTTGCGACATACATTTTTTATGTCGCGATAGGGGTTGGGCCATCACCAAGGAAGTTTATGTGACGACAGAGAAAAAATGATGTCAATACATAGTTTACTATTGCTGGAAGGGTTTATTGTCGCGACAGAGATCTCTGTGTCGCGATAGAGAATAACTATTAAGGCAGAACTCGTGTCATGATAGAGTTTTTCTATGTCGTGACAGAAGGTGTTGGATGTTGGAGCTTTCTATGTCATGACATAAGGTTCTATGTCACGACATAAGGTTCTTTGTCGCAATAGGGAATGGGCACAACAAGGGATTTATAGTCGTGACAGAGCTATCCACGACAAAGGAGCTGTGTCATCCACGACTGGGGATGTAACGCCCCGTCTCGAGAGAGTGTACAGTACAAGATATTGTAGGGGCGTATACGAGCACTAAGTGTTACATTATAATATTTTGGAGATGAAATTAGGAGATTATAAATTATGGAACCCGAAATTGTAGTACATGAACAAGGGTTAAATTGTAATTCATAAAAAGGATATGAAAACCATTAAGTGTGTAGAGATGGGCCATCATATAAATAACAAAAAGTGATTTGAAAAATTAAAAGATGAAGGAGTTGATGGCAATTAAAGGAAATATTAGAATATAAAAATGGGAAAACAAGAAGCCAAACTCATTTTGGTCTCCAAAGGCTAGGGCTCATGTTTTGGAGAAGAGAGAAGAGCAAGGAAGAGGAAGAAGAGGAGAGAAGAAGGAGAAGGAAAGTCTCAAAAATTCAGGTATGTGTTTGCCTTGGAATTATGGGTATTTGGATTATTAAGGTTTGGTATGGAGAATTACTTGCTCCTATGGTCTAGGTTTTGTGGAAAGATCTCATAAACCTTTGAATTGTTGGGGTTATGAGATTAAAACCCCAATTGGTGGAAACTAAACATGGAATCATCATATTTATATGGGTTTTAGAAGAATTGGTGGACCTTTGGTTGAATTCATAAGATTTTACCTAGGGTTTTGTTGTGTGGAGTTCCAAACCACCAATACAAGTGTTATGGAGTGGGTTTGAATGACTTTCATGTTGATTATTGAGGTATTACGGTTTTGAGGATTGGTTATGCACCTGAAAGGAGGAATGGTGGGTTTTTAAAGGGGTGTGTCAAAAGGTTGTAAACCCTGTTTTGTTTGTGGCTATAGATTAAGTTAGAATCATCCAAATGAATTGATTCCAATTGGTAAATAACAATAAGAGATAGGGATATAAATGTATAGAAGGTACCAAGAGCAAATTGTATCTCTAAGGCTCCCAAATACGGACTGAAAGGTGAGCTCGTGTAGCTATTTGATTATCTCTTTGTTTAGATGGTTGTAGTTTTTGGCCATAAGTGGGGTTTCACTCATCCAAATGTAGTGATTCAAAATTATGGGTAAACTAGACCTCTAGGGGAATAAGATAGATTAAGGAAGTTCAAGCAAATTTTAATCCCAGAGTGTGAAATATTTCCCGAATTAGACTATGTACAAATTACAGTATGTGCCAATTTGAGTAATCTAGATATAAATACAATAACTTGAGTTGGTGATCCATATTGGGTGATTCCAATTGAAAAACCTTATAGCCATAAATTCAAATGAGTGAAGAAAAAAATTTCCAATTTATGGGTTAGACCCATAAATCCAAGGATAGGGTGGAAGTTCGATTGAGTTAACAAAATTGGCATCAAAAACATGATGTAACTTAATTATGTGGTTGGGGTCTTAGAAGGAATTTAAATTGAAATTTAAAGAGATGTCATTATATATAAAGGACTGATCTGGAGGTTTCATGATTTTGAAGACCTTTTGGATAATGTGCAGGTAATAAAGTCCATAGAGTATTGTTGAAAAAGGTTGTCAGGTGGTTTTTTTTGTTAGGGTTTTTAGTGCTCAAAGGGTAAATTGACTAATTTTGCTTTATATAGATATTGATGTGGTTGGTGAAATGAATGTGTGTGGTGGGTAAATGGAAGTTATGTGGTTGTGGTTGTAGTTGTGGTTTAGTGAAAAGGTTATGAGATGACAGGGTGTGGGGAAGCAGAGTGGGATTGAAGCGGTGGCAATTAAGTGTAAATGATTTTTGAAAATTGGGTTTTAAAAAGTGAAAGATTATAAATGTTAAAATGAAAAGTTGAATGTAAATGTATATATATATGTATAATAATAAATATGTAATATATGTTAAAAGGCATTATGAAAGTTTAAAAATGCCAAAAGATACATATGTGTTTTAATGATAAAAGTAAAGTTTAAATGGTTTATAAATGTATTTTGAAGAAATGTTTCTTGATGGTTACCTAACCTATGGCCCATTGACTAATGTATTTGAAGTGCCTTATGTAGCGTGTAAGGATTTAGGAGTAAAGTTATAGGTTACTAAGCTAGGGAGGGAAATATGTTTAGAGTAATGTCCTTGCACGTGATAAGGTCTTGTGACGAACCCTATGCAAAGTGAGTTCTCGAGCGTAGTGGTTATGACTTGAATGGAGTTGTCCCCATAGTCATGCCGGGAAAGCGATTCGGTGTGTTGTCCCTTGGGTTCCATCATAAATAATGAAATAAAGAAAGAAAGAAAGTTTAAGGCATAAATTGATTTTTAATTGTATAAGTATTTATTACTTGGTTATATACTGAAAATGTTATCTAAATGAAAATGGACACTCATTGGGCTCCTTGAGCTCATTCTTTTCCGTATGTTTCCAAAAACATTTGGGACCCGAGGAGCAGTGCGCCGATAAAGCATCCCTCTTGCACGGTGAGTCGAGAGCCACTTCGAGGAGATGGCTATGTTGTTGCATTATATATATATTTTCATATTGTATATGTTGAATATTTTGTCATGTATATATGTATACGTGTATATATTAGCCAAAAAGAACTCATTGGGCTTTTGATCCCTCTCAGTGGACGAAGTGCGTAAAGCGATCGGCTTAGAGATCTGGCTCAAAAGCACAATCTTTTGATAAAAATGTGCATGGAATAGAAAGAAAGTTTGAATGTTTTGATGATTTTAAGTAAATAAATGTATATGTATGTCTATTGTGTTTGATTGGGTTGTGAATGAGGAGTCTTAATATGAAGTGAAAAATTTGAAGTTTATAAGTGTTTTTAAATGCTTTCCCGCCAGTTGTTGTAAATTTGGAAAGTCAGCCAGATAAACTGCGGCGTTTTACGAAAAATCTAAGTGTTTGAAAAAAAAAAATTATTTACCACTTCCTTCCGCATTATTTTCTAAAAGATGTGTTATGGTTGTGAGGTTATGGATTTTAATTGATTGTTTAAGGAAAGTTTCCTATATCTGTTGAGTCTTGGGGAGGTCCCCTCGGGTTCATGAGGTTAATCCAGGTTGGGATCCTTCAGGGGAGCTATGTCGTCTATGATAGAGGAGCTCTGTCGTCCACGACAGAGTTGAGCACGCCAAGGTTGGCACACACGTCGTCTCAGATGATAAGCTATGGAAATGTCGCTACATGACTTTCCTTGTTATGACAATATTTCGGGTTCTCTGTCATGACAGCGTTGCGAGAGTGGGTTTTGTGTCACGATAGGACTGAGTCTTAGCAGGGGGTTCCTAGGTCGCGACAGGATTTTCTTTGTTGCAACAGAAGATCGTCAAGACTGAATATTTATATGTCGCGACATAAGGTTTTATGTTGTGACAGGGGTTGGTCATTGTAGGAAGGATCATTGTCTCGACAAAGAATTTCATGTTGCGATAGAGCTTGGTCATCGAAGGAGGTGCCCATGTCGAGACCTAATACTCTAGGTCGTGACTGAGTTTGGGTCTTGACATGGAGGTTGTGTCATTACATGGTACATCCGGGTCGTGATAGAGTTAGAACGACAGGGCCTGGGCATGTGCACGACAAGGCTTGGGGGCTCACGACGGGGACACGTGCGTGACAATGGAATTTTGTAGCAACGGAGATTTCTCTATCGCGACAGACTTGGACAATGACGAAAAAAAGGGCCTTGGGATTTGGGGTGTCACAGCTTGGTATCAGAGCTTAGGTATACAAATACCTAGGACTCGATGGGCATGGGGTTTAGATCTTGCATCCATTTTGAATTTTGATAAATTAATGTGTGATATGTTGCATGATACTATCTTGTATATTGTATAAATCATATACTTGGAAAATAGTATATGGGAAATGAGTGGGATTATATTAGTGGTGGCATATGCACTACTAATTGAATAAAGAAAAAGAATTCTCAATTTTCTATTTGACATATGTAAATGGCAATTCAAGGAAGGGGATGGAGGGGTCGCCCACAAGGCGATAACCGACCACCGCCTGTTTTCAACCAATAGGCCTTTGTAGAGACCATGAGGCCATGGGTCTTTGCCGTTCTTTGCCATTGTGCATAGTGTATTATAGTTCGAATTTGAAGAGTCAAGCGGGGCAAAGTAACCTCCAAAGGTTTATGGAATATCATCCTCGACATTCGGGGAGGGAGGGATCGGTGTGCGTGGTTAGATATGTTGAAATGGTTTTGAAGGCTATAGAGGTCACCACCGATACAACGAGGATCAGGCTAGTTGCATTTCAGTTAGAGGGTGAATCCCGAGTGTGGTGGGATTGGATTAAAGTCTCAAGGGATCTGAAGACGATGACTTAGGGAGAATTCCGAGAGCTCTTCATGAATAAGTTTCCCAGGCCACACACACAGTGGGCATCTGCAGCCCGAGCTCTTAGAGTTGAAACAGGGAAATATGATAGTACTCGAGTACGTGGCTAAGTTCATAGAGTTATCACGTTTCAGGGATGATTATGTGGCCACAAACATGGCCAAGGTGAGAAAGTTTGAGGATGGTCTGAAGTTTGCCATATAGGGAAAGATTATGGGATTCCTCACCTGAGACATGGACTCTACATGGTTGGAACGACTATAGACAGAGAGAGAGAGAGAGAGAGAAGATGAACATAGCATCGAGATACAGGTTGATGATGTGAGTGGGGGTCAGACCTTCTTCTAGTTCGGAAAAGTACAAGACTTCTGTTCAGCGGATTTCACGGATGGGGCCCTGTATCGGGGCGAGGTAGAGTCGGGCTTCTGGCCAGACGAGGTGATGACACTATCATTGCCATCGGCGCGGGCCCACGTGAGGATTGTCCCACGGTAGGGATTCGGGGCTATGAAACCTCGGTCCCAATCGATTGGGACTTGCAAAGGCGTAATATGTTCATCTTTACCCTAATATGGGCGGAGGAACCGGGATCAGTCAGGGGTCTTTGCATAGGTGCCCTTACTGCTATGAAAAACTAAACAGTATTGGTTGAGGTTGAGGACAGGGCCCACAAGGCTAGACCCGAGGGTTGAGGGTGTCTGTATTACACCGTGACACGCCCCTAGGGATTATGTATACTATTTTCTATTTTTATTTCCATAATTATAGGCTTCCATTTTTATTTTACTATTTTTGTTTTTGGTATTCTACAGATGGTTTGACATCATTTATGAGAGCTTCAAGTGATTCAGAAACTATTTTGCGTGAACTTGTGTACAACCTAGGAGAAATTTATTTTTTTCTGAAAAATGGAGAAAATAGTAAAGATTGATGAAATGGTTCAAGGAAGCCTGAAAATTTGTCTAGATCTCATATGATGAAACAAACTTCACCATTGGATTCCTCTCGCAAAATCTAGTTTCCCATAAAAATTTTTGTTGAATTCTGAGATGGTCATATTTTTTATGATTTTTGGGGTAACAGGGGCGTTTAGTGACTCTCAGGGACGAGATTTTTATGAGAATCTTGGGGGGTTAGGAAATAACTCAAGTAAAATTCATTTAAAATAAATTTAACTTGAACCGAGATGAAATAAATTATTTCAGGGAAGAAACAGACCCAAATGAGTAATGGAAAAATGGCGCGATGTGGGCCATGTCTCTAAACTTAAGAATTAAGTTAAAAAAAAGGTTAAAAATCAATTATGGGCAGAAAATGAGGGGATTTCTGCTTGGAGGAAAACGTGAGAGAGGGAAAGAGAGCTCTAACTTCTCTCTTCGATCTATGGAGATCGGTCGGTCGTAATTCATCGGGCCAAGAACGAAAGTTCATCTACTCGACGAGCGCTACGTGTGGATACCAAGAACACAATATTTCTCTAAGGATTCAAGCAAGGAGTTCGGGAAATCAAAGGTTTCAGGTTTACGAAGTGTCCACGGGACTTCCTAGAGTTGCTTCTACTCTCCAAGAGGTAGAAATTTTTCCTACTTTGGTTTATTTTCTATTCTAGGGGCTGTTTGGTTGAGTTTTAATGGCCTAAAGGCTGGGGTGTTGGCCGTTTTTTATATGAAATTTCATTTGGAAAATTAATGGGTTATGGGAATAGTGCCATGTTTTGATCCTATATGATGTCTAGTTTTTGGTACTGATTTTCAGTTAGAAAAAAGTGAGAATTTGGACTAGTATCCTTCGAGGAAATTGTATCCCTATATGAGGGAGCAGGTGTTGAGCTTTTGAATCACCTTGGACCTCTATGTTGAGTTATGGTATGTTTCAGATTGCCATAGGAGCTACCACATTTTGGCCAACCCCTCTTGTCTGTTGGGACAGTTTTCGGTTTAGGAAAAGTGAGAATTTGGACTAGTATCTGTAGGAAATTGTATCTATATCCGAGAGCTTGATGTGAGATTTTGAATCATGGCGGACCTCATGGCTTTCAGTTATGAATTAGTTTCTGAACTATAACAAATTTGTTTAATGGTTTGTTTCAAGATTTTGGGATATTTAGGGGACTAGTTTATGAAATGAGTTCAGAACTATTCTATCGTCTATTATGGATTCTTGTGTGGAATGTTTTTTGGGCACCTCTATGGCACAACTGGTCATGAGGATCAAGTTGTCATTGCTTGGCTAAGAGTGACATGTTTCGATGTTAATGTGCGGCTCTTATATTGACATGTGATGAATTGAGTGTGTGCAATGGCCATGACAGCACGATTGTTGATGTGCCACTACTTGATGATGTAGTGACCTGTTGGATGTGTCAATATGAGTGCTCCCATATTGACATGCTTGATGAATAGTTATGTAAAGTGGTCATTACATGAAACACACACTATGTGTGGGCTCCGGTAAAATGGGACAAGCGTCCAAAATACCGTCCATGACGGTTGCATAAGAAAAAGGAAATGAAAATACGTGTCTTGAGTATAGTAAGAAGGGATAGATACCCTATAGGTCAAAACCCGATATTCTTGATTAGACATATGTATCCAGTGATGAAAGTTCGTGAAAGTGTCGTAAGGCGTGCGAAGCTTGCGGTGAGACCCCGAAAATTCGCTATCCACAGAAAACACACGGAACTTTGTAAAAACAAGTTTATATTAGAGATTGTCCAATGGATTTTGATTTATAAAACAAAAAACTTTGTTTTGGAAAAATGGTCATTGATGTAACATTAATGACGGTTTTCACACTCCATGTGCATGTGAGAAATTATTCTAGGACGAGACATGCAAATGGTGAGGTCACATTCTCATCCATGGCATGTAGACATTTAGTGGAATGTATGTTTTTTACTTGAATGTGTGAAATGGCATTGCACATGCACTTAGGTTGGGAGTAGCCCTTGTAGGAATTATTCTCTAATGGGCATTGCTCACCCTGTCGTGGGACCCCCTTTCAAGTATAGGAGGACGACGCTCCTTCGAGGCCGTGATTTACAAGGAAGCTAGGATGTGGCTTTGATAAATATTTTTGTAAAATATATTATAGCAATCTAGTTTTAATATATGTCTTGTATAAGAGTGTTGTAATAAAATCTTATGGACTATTGTGATATAGTTGTATATTGTGGATATGGACAAATGGGCCTGTGTGGTCATTACTACTTATGTTGAGACCTTGGATGGGTCATGGATATATTGTTATACAGGTTGTATATTGGAGCTTCCTTCTGAACAAAGGAGTCTCTCACACTTTGATTTTTGTAATATATGGATGTGACGTAGCCCGAAATGTCCCGGGGTTGTCTTTGACAACCCTTCAACGTGGAATACTCATGGATGTCGGTTGCCACGACACCACTAACAATCAGCGAAGTCTCCTTGTACGGGAGCTCACCCAAGGTACAACATGTCCCAATAATTAACAATGACCACACGGGGTCAAATGCGAAATAAAATAATAATGACCACTTGGGCCCTGCATCATCTCAAACATATAAGCACATGACTTTAAAACCATAGTCCATAAGAGTTTAAATTACATCACTCTTATACAAATAACCCATATATATTTACAAAATATATATATTAAAAACCACAATCAGCTTTCTTCATATGCGATCCCAGAATACGGGTGGTACATGCACACGACTGTACTTGAAAGGGGGTCCCACATCGGGAGTGAACAAACCAGTAGTGATAATATCCTACAGAACCTCCCCACCTAAATTGCACATGCAATGGTCGCATAATCAAACACACATCAAGTTAACATACATGTCTACGAATGTCTACATGTCATGAATGAGACTCGACACCCATGCCCCATGTGCCCGAGCTCTCGTCGGCTCCATCACTCAATATGTCATTGAGTAATATATCCCAAAGTCACTTCCTTGAGCCTAGTCTCACATGCATACACCAACTATGACAAGTGTCACTTGTGGCCACCATTGACCCAAGTATCCCGAGGCCCTCTTGGCTCCATTGATAAGTGTCGATAGGCAACAAATCCCGAGGATTATCCCGACTTCTATCACCTGACCCGAAGTCTATGTGAAAAATATGACCGTGTGTCGTATTTGGGCAACTTATAACTTTCGGGTGATACCCGCGGAGTCTCTTACACCCTCTGGAACTATGATATCGTGGGTCTCACACCCATGCCTCAAGTTCTCTCACTTGACTCCCTCAAGTATGCATTATGCCATGAAAGAAAACCGTTTGAACAAAAGGTATTTGTTTTTCTTAGTGGACCCTAGATATAAAATAGTCAAGACCCAGGACTAGGATAATTTATTTGTGGACAACCCTCCTATGTATATCAATTGGGTGGGCTCCGACTGATTGATATTATATGGACAGCCCTCAGATAATATCGAATTGGGGAACTCAGGCGATTGATATTATATGAACTAACCCTCCGATGTTGTAGTGGACACACTCAGATAACTAATATTGTTGGTCCGACCCTCGAGAATCTCACGGAAGAAACCACCTCATTACTCATTCCCTATTGTTATAGGGTGCGATTGCATATGAAATGGGAATGACTGAGCCATTTCCATTTTCTTAACTGGAGTGGAGCTCATTTGGACATTGTCCTGTAATGTCGAGCCCACAATCAACACCTACTTGCGGTGTTGATTCCTATCGTGTGCTCTAACACCATCAAACACCTAACACGATTAATAGATCTCAACTATGGACTCACACCTAATTTCTAGGTTACCCCAGTGCATATCGAATGCATGATGCCAATTATAACACATTCATGCTAATATATTCACATGATAATATATTCACATGCATATATATTAACATAATTAAATCACATAAAACATGTTATGCAAAGTCACAATCAATTATACCAAAATTAGCTCACATAGATTCAATTAAACAGAAACGCTCATTTTGAATCATTCAACCATACACATTTTCACACAAAAAAATAATTTCGTGTCACTATTCACGTTATTCATTTTCTAGTTATAACCAAACTGACCCAAATCTGGGACCCATATAAAACATAGCACCTCTTGGTCCCTTCACGGTCCATCACCGAATATTGTGATACCAAAACACCACAAAACCGAAGACATCAGTCTCGAGAGCAAAACCAAACTTCGATCTAGGAATGTACGAAAATAGTCAGAAATTCGCGGGACTATCAATTAGTCCCAATTCTAAAATTTCTACACTTAGTCGAAATTTGAGGATTGAAATTCTGACCCTACGGCCTCTAAGCCAATTCCAAACCATTAAATAGCCTTGAGGCAAAAAATAACAAATAGGAAAATTCTTTACCTCATGGGTTTGTGAAACTCCAAGATTTTGGTGTCCCACAGCGTAGCCTCAAATCGTAGATCAGCTGCCTTGACCCAGAGCAAAATCTACCATCCGATTTTTTTAGATCTGAGAAAGAAACAATTAGAAGAAAAAAATAAAATAATTTTCTCTCCCGACGCCCTCTCTGCCACCTTTTGATTGATTTTTATTATTACAATATTATATTATTATTATTATTATTATTATTATTATTATTATTATTATCATCATTTGAATATTTGGTTCCATATTGCTTCGATGATCTGTTTTTTGCCGAAACATTTTATTTATTTCGGAGTTCACTTTTATTTTAATGAACTTAACACATTATTTCTTGACTTATGAGATTTTAGTAAAAATCTCGTCTGCAGAATCACTACTTTCTTATCACCTAGAAAATCGTAAATATTCCATTATCTCGAGAATTCGACCAAAAACTTTTCTACAGGTCGCTAGATTCTTGAGGCAATTTAATGGCTCAATCCGTTTTAGTCATCCGAGGTCTAGAAATTTTGGTTTTCATGAGAGTACGTTTACCACTTTCAGAAAATTGAATTTTTCTTGAGTTTTACATTCTTCCCCCTTTAACAGAATTTTGTCCCATAAATTTCACACACACACCCATCACTCACTTGCATATGCAACCATACACAACTCCAAGATCGTTCCGGGTATGATAAACCACCTCAGGTCACAATCACTAACAACCCGATGGGTTATCAACTCATCCTTGTCAAGAATGACATCAAAACCTGATATGTCTGGAAGGTCCACAATAATCCTTGAGATATATGACTCTAATCCGACCTCTCACCAACTCTGCTTCTAGATCCTATGGGAGAATTTCCCATCTGATATGGCTTTTCTGAGGCCTCGACCTCTAATGACCTTTCACACAAGATGATGTAATAATGGGAACATGGGTGCATCAAACAACAAATACGGAGTATGAAAATGTGCAGAGCATAATCGTGATCCATACGGCTGCTTGTGGTACAATGTTACGCCCTGGGTCAGAAGTCTGATGCACGTGAGCCGTGTCACGACACCGACCCATGTCAGGCCCTCGGACTTGTCTGTCTTGCCAGCGCTTGTATAGCACTCTACGACTAAAACTAGTCCCTTTCACTATCTTGAAGGGTGGAGAAGTCTCAGTGATAATGCAGCTTGTCCAGCGATAATATTCTGCCCGTAGGCCAGAAACCCTCGTGGATCGCATTACCTCGAGTGCTTGAATCCAGCTTCATATGTTCGGGCCCGATGGCAATAGAAGCATGTCATCGACCCGGCTATGTACACCAGGGCACTCGTGGGATGAAGTCCTCATCTTTCCAAACCGCTTCGGTTGATCCTCCTTATCTTCCCATAGGCACTCGCATCCGAATGCCACAATGTGTCCCTCCATCTCTCTCTCTGTGCCAAGTGTCCCGACCATAGAGTCCATGTCCTTTAGGAGAAGGCCCACAATCTTGCCCCGAATGGACAACTTCATTCCATTCTCAAATCTCCTAACCTTGGCCATATACGGCCCGGCCGCAATGTGACGATGTGACTCAATGAATCGGCCGTGCTCCATCATATCATCGTTCCTACCTCGGCTCTAGGAACTCTTGGGCCTTGACATGTCTTGTTGGCGAAAAATACTTGCTCATAAAGAGCCCATGGAACTCTGCCCAAGTTATTGCCTCTAAATCCCTAGAAGTCTTAACCCAGTCCTACATGGACTCACCCTCTGGAGCGGCTAGCCTAATCAGGCACATCGGGTAATATCCACAGCCTCCAATACATTTCAATATGCCGGGGCAATGAGTGCCTTACCATCGGATCCCCTCCACAGTAGCGATCGGAGGGTGATGTGACTTAAATCTGGAGGTTACTCGGACCTCCTGACCTTCTGTTGCATGCTTTGTCATGATATGACCATTTCTGACCCGATAGCCTCGACAAGGCCTCTTGGTCAAATCTTTTGAGTGGTGCTTGGCTAACACCTTGTGGACGACCTCTAAGTACTAAGTCTTGACCCTTACACATGTGATTACCGTGCCACAGTAGTGAGCTAAAATCTTCACATTTATATACACACTAGTTCCTACTCTTGGCGTAGTCGAGCTACTATGATATAGTGGTCTAGAGTCGATTTCACGAGGGATGGGTTTTCATCCTAAAAATGATTTTACGCATAAGTGAAGGTAAGGCTTTCTATTTGGACTTTTTGGATGTGTTTCAAGCAATTAGAAAGTAGTTTGGAAGCGAAGCGCAAGCGAAATTAGTGTAAAGTTAGCACTGAAGATTTAGGTCACCAACTTGGTAAGTTAGGTCAAAACAAGTGTCACGGGTTTTATCCTCGCGTTATGACATGCAACCTATAGTCCATGGCAACCGGATCCTATCGTTAACTATGAGCCTCACCCTTGAAATCAACTCCTATTTGGTCGAACCTGGGTAGCATGCATATATGGCCCCTTTACGGGTTTAACCCTAGCATTAAATATCATCTCAGAGGCTCGTAAAGACCATCTAATGGACCACAGTGCATCTCTAGCAATAAGTATGCCTTGTATCTGAAGCATGGAGGGAGTATTGGCCAAATCCAATAACATTAAGTGCTATTGACCTCGCTGAAACCACAACATTTAAACATCATTCTAGAGCTCGTAAAGACCATCTAAAGAACAGTGCATCTAACACTAGGTATGCACTGAATCCTAAAGCATGGAGAGTATTGGCCAAATCAAATGACATTCTTAACCATATTTTGAGAGAATAAGGGCCATAAATACACTACCAGTGGCTTTTAATCTGTGAGAGACAACATGCATGCCCCACCACCAACCTATTCCTTCCTCTTCAAAGAAAGGGAGGCTTAGCCAAGCATCTCTTGAGTTGTCATCCTCAAGAGTGTTTGGCAGCGGAAAGTAAGAGAAAGGAGAGAAGAAAAATAAAACCTAACTAAAATACAATGCTATTTCTGAAAATTAAAACTTACAAAATTCTTCTCCTCTATTGTTGCTTAGGGTTACAAAACAAGAGGGAGCTTATAGGCCTGCTCAATACATGAAAGCCACCAAAAAACCTAAGTGGCTAAAGTTAAGGATAATAGAGTAATACAAGTTTGAGAAATTAGGTTAGCATTAAATAAAGCATGACCAGGCATTAATTTCGCTAGGCTAAAATTTATTCTTCAAATGAGGAAATCACCATGTGTAGCGAAAATAGGAAATTTCGCTAAGACCATGTAATTTCGCTAGCTAGTGAAATTTCGCTAAGCTAGCGAAAATGTTGTGAGTAGCGAAATCATGGTTTAAGCTGAAACGGAGTCTTTAAGCAGAAATTAGGGGGTGGTCTAGCAGGGGTGGTCATTCTTCAAGGTTGCTTGAAATTTTAAGTAAGGATAAATTTTGCAATCTTAAGAAGGAGCTGTAACTCTCTTCTGAAAATTTCGGGCTTGTTGATCCTTCCTTTGCTTTCATCCTGCCTTATTTGCATCGATTTTCTTGGCTTGCCTTGGTTTTCTCATTGATTTTTGGGCTGGTTGATGGCTCAGACTTGAATTCAAACTTCATGATTCATCATACATCTCAACATTGAACTCCAAAAGTGTGCAAAAGCCTACAAAACAGCCAAAAATACTCTCTAAATGGCACCGATGTTACTAAGAAAGACTAAGAACACTTCAATTGGTATAAATGACATGATTAATGCGCAAGCACTGAAAACCTATCTAATATAGGGTTCAAAAATTGCACTTTTGGCACTAATCCCACACCCCCAACTTAGTATTGCTAGTCCCTTAGCAATTCAAAACAAAAAGGAGATGCATGTGGTGATTTTCAAAAAGGTTATAATTCAAAAAGGGTTATGTACATACACACATTACTTTAAACTGAACAATTGACATCAAAATTTGAAAACCGATATGAAAGAACCAAATCCATACGAGAACAATTCTAGGTCAACCTTGGATCCATGATTCTCAACTTGAATTTCCACCTAAGTCTAATAATGGTTCTTCACGAATTAAGTGATAAATTGCATTGTTCCCTCCCCAATACCTAACAAACGCAGCCTTAAGTTGTTGAACAACCTAGATAGAAATTGAATTACTCTTCTTGCTGTTCATTTTCCAATGTAGGGTCTGATGCTTGGAAGTCGACTTCACCAAAGTCCGTGTAGGTCCTGATGACTCCCAGCCAGTTAAGGTTTAGGGCATCGAGCGAGGATCAAAGCCCATAGCAACTCTAAGAAACCGCGCGCCTCGAATGACGATTGAGCACCTACAATTCGCTAAACTTCGACCCTATCCACCTTAACATGAACATAAAATCGATGACTCCCAATTAAGGCTTAGGGCATCGGGTTTCAAGAGCTTTAGCCATACACACCCCTCCCGGACCGTGCTTTTTCAAGTTTGAGAAATGAAACTTCACGATTTTATTTTTCTTTTTTTATTTACTTTCTTTTGCTTTTCTTTTGCTTTTCTTTTCTTTAGTTTTGGAAACAACCCATTGGTCTTCAAATGTGGGTAACTCAAAACTATCTAGGTTGTAACATGCCTACGGCTGCCATGAAGAATTGAGTACAATCCATTGAGTAATGCAGGTACGGAGTGTGTAGATGCTTGCATAAAGGGAAATTTTCAAGTTGAGCATCTTTGGAATGGCGACCAAAAATTTAATTCAAGCATGAATTTGTTGTTCTAACATATAGTGACAACTAAATTCAATCCTCGACTTAAATGATTCAATTGTCGATTTAAGCCAAATTCAATTGTTCAATTTGAAGCAATTCAATTGACAAATTTGTAGCAATTCAATTGTTCAGTTTGAAAAGAAAAACACACATTTACACATAAGAGGGACACTAAACATGATATGCAAAAAGCTGTATATATATAAACTGAATAGCTTTTGATACAGCCAAAATGGCTAATACATGAATCATAGCTAAACCATAAAAAATATCCTTGCACTTTACTATGGCTAATACAAAAAATATCTAATCAAAATGTTGAGCGGAGTTGATAGAAATTTGAAAGTAAGCGTACATAAATCAAAAGAAACCTAACCACCTCCCTTTGCTGTGGTGAGGTGGTGAATCTGAAAACTGTTCTTGCTGCGCGAGCGTCAGTGAAGCGGCGTATTCCCGGTTGAGGGCTCGTGACCGAGGAGCAGGAAGGAAGGCAGGGGTGGTATAATCATGAGTCGACATGGGTGCCTTGACCCAAAGTAGCCCTCGGCTCGAGCCAGCCTCTTGGTCTGTGCGGCAAACCGTGCGAGTGAGGCGGATAGCATCCATCACACCCGGCTATCTCTCTCGTGGCATGAATGTCTCCGAGCGAATGGTGTCTTTGATAGGATGGGTCAGGAGTATCGGTAGGGGGCTCGGCTGGAAGTAGTATGTGGAGGAGATGGAGGTGAAACGTCTGAGATGGGGAACCCTCGTACCCTCGGGCTCGAGACAGGGAGTACATAATCTGCCTTGTGAGCATCCTCTCGACCTCTACGACCCAGTGCCTCTCTGGTCTGTGTGGTCGTATGTAGGCGTGGCGAGGGCATGAGTTCATCACCGGTCTTGACACTACATGTGAGCATCTAGCTCCTCATCTCTGCTTGGGCTCCTCTTGGGAATCCCATTTGCTTTCGAGAACATAACCAAAGTAGTCTCGGCATGTTAGTGGGATGCTCTCTTTGATCTGGGAGTCCTTAGATGGACCTTCTCCTCTGATTGACTAAACCAAAATCTGCCCGAGATCCCAGACAGCATTTAGGATATCCCCTCCTCTCAGACATAATGCCGCAGAGGGAATAGTTTTGGTACGTAAAAGATGGTCGATCAAAAGCATATGAGGCGTGGAGTCGCCGGTGAAAACACCGACCACTGTGGCGATTCTCGCCAAGATCAACCATCTCTATGCGACGGGTGTGGGCCCAAGCTCTGGTGAACCTCGAATTGCGCGGTATGCGCAGTCCAAAGTCACGATATGTTTTGACGCTCCAGTACACTGTGTGCGCCATCAATATCGTAAATGAAGCTCGAGCGGACCGGCCTGCCTCCTCGATGTCATCGGCGGTAGAACCGTAACACCACCGGGGTGTAAACCGCCGCTGAGTCAAGGAAGCGGTAGGAGGAATACTCCTCGATCACCTGCAGACTCCCTGCAGATCCGGGATCCGTTCGCCGCGGATGTCGTAATACGACTCCTGATGGAATGGTCGGCGATGGAGTCGTGCGTTCCCCGAACGGGTTCCCCACGCAACGCAGGCCTCCCACCGTGAGGTGAAAGCCGAGCGAGTGATGTCGCCGCAGCTGATGCCACCAGATGGCGGAGGCCGAGCTAGCACACTGCCCAGCCCGGCGATTGCCCGCTTGGAGGGCCGGGCCCTCCTAACTCTCCTCCGGGGCACAGGTGATGGGGCCCGAGGTCCCATCCGTGTCTGATAACGCCTGGGGTTCTGCAGGCTCCCCAGGTGCGGTCTCTGAGACTCCGGGTGATGGTGGCCGGAGCCAGATCGGAGCCGGGCCGATGTTGAGGCCTCTCTGTCAGGAGTGCTGAATCTCACCCGAGGCCGAAGACGGGACCCACCCCGAGTACGAACCATATATGATATAGAAATAAAATACTCGAAAAGGGCTCGACTAATCAAAATATATCTCCGCTGGCACCAAGCACCGAACTCCGAGCCCTCAGCGCATCGGGGCACTCGAATCGTCGGCGAATCAGGGCTCAACGCCGCAGGCAATCGGGCAAATCCGTGAGCTCATCGCGAGGCAATGCTGTCCGCGGGCAAAGCAAGAACGACTAATACGTGTGTCAATACTAGTAGTGATGGTCAGCCGAAACTGTGGCTCGTGGCGCCAGCAGTTGAATCTCGCCGTGGACCGACCGAACCAAAGGAACGACCACATCGAATCGGGCTCGCGGAGAGCGCAGTGTCGGTTCTAAGCAGCTGTCTATCGATGACCTGGAAAGCACGTAGCCTCTATGGTACTAACTGTGATGACCGGCGGGTGTGTTGACTGTGGCAAGGGCGCGCAGGCGTAGGTCGGCGGCTATGAAGGCTCAATCGCGGCAGTCGCTCCCAAGCAAAGGGCAAAGATGGTCGCGGACTCGAAACTGAGAGCTCAGAACGGCGACAAGAAATACGCCTAAGTGGCTGTGAGAAGACGGAGATGCAATTACCGTGACGGGAGGAGGAAAATGCGAAGTGACACTTTGACAAACCTCCGTAGTTTGCAATAGGTTCGTTTGTATGTACCTCGAAAAGTCTGCTTGCCCATTTTCGCTATTTTTGGCTAATTTGGCCCAAACCGAGCATTCCACCTGCAATTCAAAAAGTTTAAATTAAGTATTAATAAATAAAAATTATTATAATAATATTTACTATATATACTGGAATTAATATTTAAAACACAATATTACAAACTAAATTAATAGAAAGTAAAAAAAATGCTAATCTAAAAATTTTCGAAAAAATATAACTGAAACTAACTTAAAACAGAAAATAAAATTGCGTGGGAACCGCAATCTCGTTTTTGAAAACACCGAACCAGTTCAATTTCTGAATTACTCAAGGAGGGTCAAGGAGAATGATCTCTCAACCCACAAGAGACTGGCCGATTCCAATGTGGTGGGTGGCCATTTGTTGAATTTGTTCCGCTAGATGGTCAAGCGGTTCGGGAAAGCAATTGGCTTGGTAAAGTGGGTGTTGATGGCAAGACCAAATTTTCTTCATCTCCATGTCTGGTTACTCCATGCTCTTCCTGGGCACTTTGTTTTCCTGCACACTGATCGATTGAAACAACTTCATCAAAAATTGAATTTTCAGTTTCTAACAAATTTTGCTTGTTGTTCAAATGGAAGATGTTTAACTCCAAGGTCATGTTACCAAAGGTAAGCTGCATGACTCCATTCCGGCAATTTATTATTGCATTGGCTGTGGCCAGAAATGGTCTTCCTAAGATGATTGGTACATGATTGGGTTCATTGGAACTTGGTTCAGTGTCTAGTACCACAAAATCTACTGGATAGTAGAATTTGTCTATTTTCACAAGGACATCCTCAACTATCCCCTTAGGGATCTTCACTGATCTATCGGCCAATGAGAGTGTGATGTTGGTAGGTTGTAGTTCACCTAAACCTAGCTGCTTATATACTGAATATGGCATTAGATTCACACTGGCTCCTAAATCAAGCAATGCCTTATCTATGCAATTCCCACCAATATTGACTCCAAATTAGTGGAGAACCAGATCTTCAGATTTGACAGATACTTCATTGGATTATGGTAATCGACTTGTTCGAAGGAGAAATGCTTTCTTCAATGCCTAATCCCTCTTGATTGTGCAAAATATCCTTCGTGCAAATTTTGCATAAGCAGGGACTTGTTTACTAGGGTCAAGTAAAGGTATGTTTACCTTCACTCTTGTCTTAAAACCTCTAAAATGCCTGCTTGTTGAGTTGCCTCTTCTTTCCCAAGGCCGTGGAACTGGGAGGTGGTGAGAGGCTTCATTGAATCCTCCTTTAGGAGAATATGCTCAGTTTGCAATTCTTCTCCCTGCCTAGAGTCTTCAACAGGTTTTGGCATAGGTTGATCAACCTCTTTTCCACTTCTCAAGGTAATTATGGCCTTAACCTCATCCATTCTCGAATTGTTGGATGACCCCACCTCATGAATTCCCTTAGGATTTGGAAGTGTTTGTGATGGAAACCTCCCTCTCTCTTGTCCCTCTAGAAACTTGTTGATCTTGGTAGAATTAAATGCACTGTGAGAATGTCACTGGTTGAGATTGCTCAAGGCCATCAATTTCTTATTCAAAGGTGTTCTCTGCGTGTCAATTCTTTGTACAGCCGCACATTTGATTCCTTTGCTCTCAACAAAGTCGCCCACCACCTTACTCAAATTTAGTATGGCTTGGTTCCACTCGGAGAAGAGGATGGTGGTTTTTTGTGATCAGGAGGGGGGGCACCAACCGAGGTTCGCACCTCGGGGGTACATGTTGTGGCGAGTCTCCATGCAAGGTTAGGGTGATTCCTCCAATTAGAATTGTAGGTATTGCCATATGGAGCATTGGATTGTTGGGGCTTGTATGGTCCTACAGTGTTTGCACATTCTGACATCAAATCCTTCACTGCAGGAGCCATGGGACATGTTTCTGTTGGGTATACAGGATTGCACTTCCAGGCAAGGATTGACTGCAAGTGTGATTGTCGGGCCACTTCATGCATTTCATGGAGCTGTTTTCCTTCAAGCTCCTCTACCTTCCTAGCTAGGGTTGAAATCCTAGCTTTCATTTCCATCTCATCACTGCATACATGCTAAATTCTTTGGTTCATCGGTGGTCTCATTCTTCCACCCCTGTGGTTAGCTCATCCCAACCCTTAGAAGTTTCAGCCACGTAATTTAAAAAATCCATGGCTTCATTCGGATGCTTGCTTAAAAAGTCTCCTCCACACATGGTTTCTAAAAGTTGCTTCATGGCAGGAGACATACCACCATAGAAGTGGTTCACTAACATCCATGTATCGAATCCATGGTGTGGCCATACACTGATGGTTTCCAGGCAAATTCTTCCAACACCGTAAAATCTCTCATCATCAAGGAGCCGTGTGCGTAAATTTGCCTTTTCAAACATTATTTATTCATATAATCGGGGCTAACTTTTCAGAACTCCGCTCGCAAACAAATTTCAATTTCTATCGGCTCAGGGCCTCAATGAATTGAGCCATATCTTGCCTGTCCTTAAGGGTCACTGAAAGGCCTTTAGCTTCAAGAAATCCATGTCCATCATACCTTCCTTAAAGGTAGTGCAAACCTCAAAAATCCCTAATGTGTATGGATTTTCATTTTCCATACCATGATATGTGGGCAAAGAGGGGTAACAAATATGGTCTCACCATACATCATCGAGAGAGGAATGATACAGATAGGGCACTAACTCTAGGAGGGTGGATGTGATCCCTGGTTCAAGATATAGGTATTTGATTCACTGGGCCCCTGGCCATTCCGTTGTTCCTCGTAGGGATCCATAGTTATCGTCAGACACCAACTTCACTAGCCGGGTCAAGTTGTGTACTAACCCATGCACCCACTCCGATGTGTCTCTATCCCACCAAGGTATTACACTTTGTTACAAAAAATTAGAGACAACAAAGAGCAACTACAAAGCTTGCAAAAAGATTAAAATTAACTAAAACAAACAAATGGATCGAATGAAAATCGAAATGAAGGCAAGCATATACATCACAATGTCAAAATAAGGCCTTCGCAGAATCGAGGTGCAAAGAAAAGATTACCTTCACTTGCATGTCACCACGCACACCTTAACTCATCATTAGTAGCTTAGTACCATCCGCAATCCGGCCGCCATTTGGATTTCAGGCACAAGAGGCTGAGCTAAAAATCAACAAATTTAGTACACCTGTTTCCTACCACGCCGTAGTCAAGCTACCGCAAGATAGTGGTTCTAAAATTTAACACTTTAATGGGTTTTCATCCTAAAATGACGAAGTGCAACGGCTGCAGCTTCTATTTGGACTTTGATGTGTTTCAAAAAAAACAAAGAGAAAATGGTTTGGAACCCAGAAACCGTGAAAACTGAACTAAGTGTAAAAAGTTAACTTTGAAGATTTAGGTCACCAACTGTAAGTTAGGGCAAACAAGGTCCCTGTTTATCCGCTATGACATGCAACCTATAAATTCATGGCATAACCGGATCTATGTTTAACTAGCAAACCTCACCCTTGAAATCAACTCCTATTCGAGTCAACACAGGTAGCATGCATATATGGCCCCTTTACAGTTTAAAACCCTAACATTCAATATCATCTCAGAGGCTCGTAAAGACCATCTAATGGACCACAGTGCATCTAGCAATAAGTATGCACTGTATCCTGAAGCATGGAGAGTATTGGCCAAATCAATAACATTAAGTGCTATTCAACCCTCACTTTGAAACCCTAACATTTAAACATCATTCTAGAGGCTCGTAAGACCATCTAAAGAATCACGGTGCATCCCAAACACTAGGTATGCAGATCTAAACATGGAAAGTATTGGCCAAATCAAATGACATTGATGTTACTTAACCATATTTTGAGAGATAAGGCATAAATACACTACCCGTGGCTTTTAATACAAGAGGACAACATGCATATGCCCCCACCACCAAGCTAGCTTCCTTCCTCTTCCAAAGAAAGGAGGCTTGGCAAATCTCTTGAGTTGTCATCCTCGATAGAAAGGAGGTGTTTAGCCAGTAGGGAAAGTAAGAGAAAGAGGAGAGAGAAGAGAGAAAAATAAAACCCTAGCTAAAATACAATACTTTATTTACAAAAATTAAAACTTACAAAAATTCTTCTCCTCCCTATTGTTGCTTAGGGTTACAAAACAAGAGGGGCTTATATAGGCCTCCTCAATACATGAAAATACCAAAAACCCTACCAAATTGGCTAAGTTAAAGGATAATAGAGTAATACACCCAGTTTGAAGTCGGTTAGCATTAAATACAAAAGCATGACGAGGCATTAAATTTCGCTAAATTTGAAGAATTTATTGCTAAGCGAAATCACCATGTAGCGAAAATAGGAAATTCGCTAAGACAGGTAATTTAAGCTAGCTAATGAAATTCGCTAAAGCAAGCGAAAATGTTGTGATAAGCGAAATCATGTTTTTAAAGCTAAGAGCAGTCTTTAAGCGAAATTAGGGTGGTCTAGAAATTTGGTCATTTAGCTAAGGTTGCGAAATTTTCGCAATCTTAGAATTTTAACAACTCCGCGAAGAGAGAAAATTTCCGACATTGATCCTTCCTTTGCTTTCATCACATAGCTAAGCGCATCCAATTTTCTTCCATTTGTGGTTTCTCATTGATTTTAAGAGTTTGGTTGATGGTGGAACTGAATTGAACTTCATGATTCATCATACATCTCAACATTGAACTCAAGGTGTGCAAAAAGCACATAAAACAACCCAAAAATACTCTTTAAAATGGCATAAGTGTTACTAAGAAGACTGTTCACTTCAATTGGTATAAATGACATGATTAATGCACTTAAAAGCACTCAAAACCTATCTAATATAGGGTTGAAATTACTTTGGGCGGCTAATCAACATGTGAAATGTGACAAACTTTAATTTAATCCCCATTTCGGTCCTAGCAATGCTTGCACATGCCATTGCTAATAGACTTGACATCCATTAACTGACCCATTCATCACCTTAAGCTGAGCTACTTGCCAACCACTCCTTTTATTTATTTCAATAAAATTTAATACTTTCAGGTTCATTTCATTTTCTGAACCCCTAAGGTTATAATTCCTAACCTTAGCATTCCACTTATTCTTATATACATTATGCCATGCATATAATTTTTCAGCATAATATACACAATCATTTCCCATATACATCATACCATGTATAGAAGTTTTTCCACACAATGTGTAACACACAATCCCACTTAATCACGAACATGGAACTATGTCAAGACACAACATGAGAACATAAATGCATACGGTGGTCTAAGCGAATCCACGAACTCCTAGGTATTCGGTATACCTAAACTCAGATACCAAGCTATGATACTTAGTATCAATTTCACACATATGTAATGGCTAAGTCCATGTCCCTCAAGCCCTAGGTAGTGTATAGATGTGATCGATACTGCATTTGTGATGCCTGAAAATCGGGTGCATTTGAAAACCGTTAACACTTGGGAATACTCGTGGATGTCGGGTTGCAGGCTACCACTCACGAAATCGAGTCTCCTTTAATGCAGGGAGTCTACTGAACAACTTTTGTCCCGATAATCAGCTTAATGACCTGAGAGTCTATATGCGAGCAAAATAATGGCCTTGGGCCCACACATCGATACTCGAACTTATATAAGCACATAGTATAAAACCATAGTCCATAAGAGTTTAAATTACATCACTCTTATACAAATAAATACAACCCATATAAATTTACAAAATATATATTAAAGCCATAATCCAGCTTTCTTCATATGTGCGGTCCCGAATGCGGGTCAGCCATGCACTTTTTGACACATGCACGAGGGGTCCCACGACGGGGTGAGCAAAGCCCAGTGGTGATAATCTCTACGAGGGCTACTCCACCTAAATTGCTACGCAATGGTGCCGCATAATTAAACACGAATCCAAGTGTAACATACACATGTCTACACGAATGTCTACATGTCATGAATGAGGACTTCATTCATATGCCCCGTATGCAGGAGCTCTCGTCTGACTCCATCACTCGATATGTCATTGAGTAATATATCCCAGAGTCACTCATAGGCTCGTCTCATCACATCGCCAAGCTGTGACAACTATCGGTGGTATTACCAATGACCCAGTGTCGAGCCCTCACCGGCTTCATTGCGATGCAAGTGTCGATAGGAAACAAATCCGAAGTCAATCCGACTCTATCACGCGGCAACTTGAAGTCTATGTGATAAACATGGCCAGGTAATGTCTTCTTTGGGCAACATAACATTTCGGAATTAATACCCGGATCCCACACCCACATACAGAACTATGATATCGCGGGTCTCTGACACCCATAGGCCTCGAGTTCTTACTGACTCCCTCAAACATGCATTATGCCATGAATGAAAACCATTTCCTAAAAAAGGTATTTTTTTTTAACCATGGACGACCCTCCGATATATATAGTGGACAGACTCCGATAATTTATTTTGTGGACAACCCTCCGATGTATATCAAATGGGCATACTTCGACGATTGATATTATATGGACAACCCTCCGATGTTGTAGTGGACACACTCCGATAACTAATATTGTTGGTGAACCCTCCGAACAATTCTCTCAAGAAACCACCTCATGCACTCACTCTTATTGTTCTAGGGTTCCCCAATGCACATAAAATGCAATGAGCAATTTCCATTTTCTTAACCCGTGCGACTCATTTGGACATTGTCCTATTAATCAAGCCCACTAATCAACACCCTACACGGTGTTGATTCACAACTGTGTACTCACGACACACCATCAAACACCTAACACAGTGTCGATCTCAACTATGCACTCACACCTAATTTCTAGGTTACCCTAGTGCATATGGAATGCATGATACAAATTCCAACACATTCATGCTGATATATTCAAATGCATAAATATATTAACATAATTAAATCACATAAAACATGTTATGAAAATTCTCAATCAATTACACCAAAATTAACTCATATGGGCTAATTAACAAACACGAGCAATTAATTTTGAATAACTCAACATACACATTTTCACACAAAAAAAAAATCGTATCACTATTCATGTTACCATTCATGTTATTCATTTTCTAGTAATAACACAAAAAATGGCCCAAATCTCGGACCCATATAAAACAAGGCACCTCTTGGTCCCTTCATGGTTCATCATCGAATATTGTGATACCAAAACACACCTGTCCCGGGAGCAAAACCAAACTTTAACACAGTCCGGGACTGCCTGAAAAGAGTCCCAAAAATTATGTCATGACTGTCTAAAAATATTCTCGAAAATTCATCTGACTGTCAGCAATTACGAAAATTGACAGATACAAATAAAAAATGGTCCCAAAAATTTCTAAAAATCCTACACTCAGTCCAAAAATTTGAGGACTGAAATTTATGGCCTTTCACGGCCTCTAAGCCAATTTCAAACCATTAAATAACCTTTAGGCTAGAAATAACACAAGTAGGAAAATTCCCTAACTTGACTAAACTTCAAGATTTCGGTGTCCACGCGTAGCTCTAGTCGCATAGATCAACTTTGCCTTTAGCCCCGAAAAAAATATACGGTTCGATTTTCGTAGATCTTAGAAAGAAAGAAAGAGAAGAAAAAAATAAAATAATTTTCTCTCTCCACGCTCCCTTTCTCTCCCGACGCCCTTT
Source organism: Tetrastigma voinierianum (assembly GCA_016808115.1). Lineage (NCBI taxonomy): Eukaryota > Viridiplantae > Streptophyta > Magnoliopsida > Vitales > Vitaceae > Tetrastigma > Tetrastigma voinierianum. The sequence goes on along the minus strand of JAEQBH010002745.1, from coordinate 130,294 downwards.
ATGCCCTCTTTTGATTTATTTTTTTTATTATATTATTATTATTATTATTATTATTATTATCATCATTTTGAATATTTGGTTCATATTGCTTCATTCGGGTCTGTTTTTTTACCACGAAACAATTTATTTCTTTTTAGTTCATTTTATTTTAAATGAACTTAACACAAGTCATTTCTTGACTTATGAGATTTTCGTAAAAATCTCGTCCTTGAAGTCACTGACTACTTATCACCCAGAAAATCGTAAAATATTCCGATTGTCTCAGAATTCGACGAACCTTTTCTAGGTCACTAGATTTCGCGAGACGAATTTAACGACACAATCCATTTCGTCATCCGAGATCTAGAGTATTTTCGGTTTTCAACTGAAATTACCGTTTTACCATTTTTCAGAAAAATTGAATTTTTCCCGGGTTTTACAATGGATTCCAATGGATTCCAATGGGACATAACAATGCGGTATCGGGTCACCCGATATCAACGAGTTTTTTGCAGGTTGACAGTTGGTCAACAAGACCCCCAGGCTTTGGGATGTCACAACTTGACTCGAGGAAAATATACATTGTTGGTGGCTTAGTTGATAGGAACTCGTGGAAAAGGATAACAATTATTTTCCTATGACATTTTAGAGGAGAAATATTTCAAAATTTAGGGGTGAAATTTTTTCAAAATTCAATTATTTTTCCCTAATTGCTCATTATTTTACCTTGGTATGTTTGTGTTATTTTTAAGTTCTATTTGGGGTTTTTTTTTTTCATTTTTAATTTCTCCATTGTTTTTCCTTTGACATTTTTCCACTTTTGATTTTCTTCTTCTTGCTTTTATCTCAATTTTGGTTTAAAGTAGGTATAAGAAGAAAAATGATAACTTCACTTGGACTTATGTTGATAAGAAGCTATGCCCACAATTTCTCTCTTGAACTTATCTTGATCCCTGCTTTTCTATTTGTATTTAGACTTTTTCTTACATAGACTTGAGCACCAACGGTGATAGGGATATCTTGTAAAGTTTCTTGACTCAATAAGCTTTAATTTATTTTATTTTATCTTTTTGTTCTTCTTTGCTTACTGACTAGACTCTCTTTCCCTTAGAGTTGAGAGGATGTTGTTTCATAGCATCTAGTACTTAATTTTTTCTTAAGCGTGTTGGTATTGGTAAAGCGAAATTATTGATAAGTTTTCTGATTTTAATGACATCAGGCAAAATACTAAGAAAGTTGTGTTAGAATCCACTAGAGATATAGATGTTTGTTTCTAGACTCTGAATTTGACTATTGGTTGAGTTGAAGTAAATATTATATTTACCTAGATATTCGATAATATATATATATATATATATATATATATATATATATATATATATATATATATATATATATATATATAATTACTAGATAAATTCTTATCATTAAGATAGTTCCAATGGTTCAAGTTATGCTATAACTGGAAGAGTTTCGAGACAATGTTCTTTTTTAATCTTTTGCCTATTTCGGGAGAAAGGGTTTGGAGAAAACACCAATGAAATCCTCATCTAAGACTTTCTATCTAGTATAACATCAACAACTCTTGTAATTGAGAAAGTTTCAACAAGAAAGCACTAAATAGAGTTCCAAGTCCTAAAGATATCAGATGATAAATCAAAGATAAATTTTTCCAAGACCAACACAAGATAATTTGGAAATTTAGTGAAATAGAATCAGTACAAAAATTCCATCCAAAATATGTCGGAACTCATTAGTCATTCCAACCTTGATACCCTTCTCAAACTACCAACTACCAGATCAAACATTGCTTTGGCCTTCAGACATTTCGAAAATCAAGCCTAAGAATGTACCAACAAACTACCCCATCTCTATTTTAATATTTTGTAGAACTTAACTTTCTAACAGTAGAATGTAAGGAACTTTCCCAATTTGCAGCCCTCATGTTCCACTAAATCCATATGTGTAAGTTTGCATTGTCTTATATTTATGATTTGATATGTTTTATCTTATACTAATGGTCTAAGCTATTTAAGTGGCTCTTAGAAGTCATTAGTTCTTGAAGTTTCTATCAGACAATAATTCTCTTTCTCTATTAACTGACTGGAAGGCCCAATGGCACTATCAAACAAATTTAAAAAGGACATTTCTTCTCACTAGGGCCACCTATGGGGTCTAAAAATGTTGCCTTAAAATCCTACTCTCTTTACCATTGTCAATGCAAATTATCAATTACAACTTATTGTAGAAGCTTCTCGTCTTCAACACACAAAATTTGTGAATATTCTCCTACTTGAGCCTTTCAGAAATTTATTGAGCCATCAAGCAGTTCAACTTCAAACTTAAGCACTTGGGCTGGATTTTTAAGATAGGGGATGAGGTTGAAGGAGTTAAACTAAACCTCCTTAAATGTGGGCTTCTTTATTCATGATTCATAGACCAAGTTCTCAGTACACATATATTAATCTTCTGTAAGAAATGTGATGTTGCTAGATTTATTACAAAGGTTAGCTTGAATAGTGGTGAATATCTATTCGGGTTTTGTCCAAAACCTTGAGTTTTTACCCAATTAAACTAACCCTATGAAAAAAAAAATACCACTAACCATGTAGAGACACATGTAGTTTCATTCCTGTTTTCTTATAGCCTATAATAATTTATAATTGTTACATTACCCAAAATCTAAACCTGAGAGAGAAACTTCATGTTTTTGAGTCTATGGGTATGTTTAGCTTTTTAAAATAATTGCATATTTCACCTTAATTTGGTTGTGTTTTAAAGATTACAACATGGTGATTAAGGTTTATAATTAAAAAGACTAAGTATATTTTTGTTTATTTTGCTATGTACATTTGCCATGGGTGGAATTTTAATGTTGGAATGTTTGTTTGAATGATAGATTTTTGTGAGAGTTGTAGTGGTACTGATAGAAAATGATAAATGAGAAGTTGAAACAGGCAAAGGATCTTGGTAACCTAAATCAGCTGAAAAAGGCTTCTAATAATATGTAGGTACATTCTTAACCTAAGAATGTTCCAAGCCTTAAACCCTAGGCTCGACACTGCAAGCTTATGCGCCCCTTCCCACATCTTTGTAAGCTAGGGGATGCCACATAGAGAAGAAACTTATTAACCTAATTTTCGGGAATTATTGGAGACCATTTCAAGCATAGATTCATGGTTGACATAAACTTGTCTTAAAAAGCCAGGATTATGAAAATTCTTGACTACACATCATAACCTTGTAAAACTATCACCATAGTGGTGTTTAAAATGTCATGTACATATATGCTTGAGTTCATAACTAATTGTATTCTTACAAGTTCCACTATTACAAAATATTATATTTACATTTTTCTTTCAAAAACAAAGTCAAGGACCTATATAAGAAGGACTCCTAATGTTTTGTTGGCCTTGGTGAATATGGATGTCCTGAGCGATCTCTTCGGTCACCTACGGATGAAACACCCGTGTTATGCTTATAGCTTAGTGGGAAAATAGAATAACATATATGACCACTCATAGTGATTCTCAGTGCGATTATATGTCGATAAACAATTCATATATCATAGTATTCATCTCTCCTGTAGGAGTACATATTAGAAATTTCATATCATAAGGTACCCATAGGTACACTACAATACGAAACCCAGGTATGCCTAAGCATCTAAGCTGATTACATTGTTTTCATATTGTTCATTATTCAGATACATTTCATATAAATGGTAGCCTGCATAAACCAGTGAAAATGAATAACATGAACACGGTCTAATAAGTACCCATAAGTATAATATAGTACAGAATAGGAAGTGGTCGTAAACGGAATCCACTTAATGGCGCCAACCGAACAGGAGTGCTTAATATCACTAAATATATGTACTACAAGTACAGTGATTAGCATGAAATATAAGTGCTAAATAGCACTAGTCCATATTAATTCACTATCTGGTGTTAAGCAAGCATATAATTATATGTGTTTTAGAGCATTTTATACTGGTCTTAATAACATTCATGTATTTATGCAACCCAAATGTAAGAATTCATAATCAATTCCTAATGATTACACAAATCCCCCATTTGCTTAGATCTTGTAGGAATTGAAATCAAAACAAGCAATGAATAAGGAAAAACAAAGCCTGTCCAGAAGCATTGGATCGCCTAGGCAAAGCAGAAATGGTCAAAAGGTGGTCTCGGGTTCGCCTAGGCGATCAAACCTTCGCCGAGGCGAAGAGGCAACAACTAGAAGGAAGACACTTGGACTTCGCCTAGGCGAAGGGCATCGGGCTTGAACAGAAATATCGTATTTTTTCCCTTTTTCACTAGACGATTTTAAACTAAACCAAAAACATGATCAAATCCAACCACTAACCCAACTAAAACCAACAAACAAACCACAAATAATGGGAGATGATTCATGTGCAGTAGGGTATCCGGAATCAACATTATTTATAAACCTAATTCCTCCTACTGTCGTAGCATGAATACTACAGTATAGTGACTGTAGGGTCGAACACAGGGATAGGTTTTCTTCATGTAAATGACTTACAGTGAGGTTCAAACTGGTGAATTTGTTTTGGATTTTAATTTTTGATAAAAACAATGAGGTTTTGATGATTGAAAACTTGGAATGAAATGAAATAAAAATATAAAAGAAGGCTCCTTGAAGTGTAAGGCTACTGGTCTTGGGTTCCAAAGGTAACTGAGGGGTCCTCAGGGCCTTTTCCTCATGTTGGAGAGGATGACATATATTCATCTCCTAAATCGGATCTTCGTTTAGCTATAAAAACTAACCCAAAATAACTATCCTTTTGAAAATGGTACTCACCGAGCATCAGTTGTTTCATACAGTGGAAAACAAGTCTCTTTCACTCACCTTCCAATTACTAATAGATTATAACTAATGAATCTCAGTGGATCTAGCAATAAGCATCCATAGAACCCTATAAGATTATCAAATCTGGTCGTTGAGAAGTCGGTAGGCTTAAAGTCATCCATTTTCAGTCCATTTTTCTTATTGATTTTTATCTAAAAAAGACTAATTTACGTGCAGAAATGTGGAATAACTTACCAAACTGTTATGCAGTAGGGAATTCAAGACAAAGAGGATATTATAATTAGAAGGAGCGGCAAGTGGTACAAGCGGAATTGACATAAGCGGCTGAAATACTGATTGATCTTGAAGGTTGGAATTACCTACATTGTGGAGATCAATAGACAACAAGCATATGGAATTTAAATCTTGAAAGGATCAAAGCGCTGAAGGACTTTGGGGGTTAAGCCGACTCACTAAGAGTAGGGAAGAGAAGACGACCTACTCTTATTGAGGATCGATTAGTATACTATTTATAAAACAAATTCATGATTTAGTTATGTACACCTAATTGAGTAGAGACTAACCTTCATCTGGACTTGAAGCTAGATATACAATAAAAGAATGCAATTCTAGTCTTTCAATTAATTTGGTTGCAACTGCAAAACATAACAGAAAAATGTCATTTTGTTTGAGGACAAACAAATCTTTCTTTTTTTTGCTCGGGGCCAAGCAAAATTTAAGTTTGGGGGAGTTTGATGAGCTTAAAAGTCACCCATTTTCAGTCCATTTTTCTTATTGATTTTTATCTACAAAATACTGATTTATGTGCAGAAATGTGAAATAACTCACCAAACTATTATCACGGCCCGAGGGGAATTCAGAGAAAGAGAGGATATTCTGCGGTAGAAGGAGGCGACAAGTGGTGACGGGACTTATAGCGTAGAAGGAGGTTGCAACAGGAGAAGTGAACAAGGATTAAAGGACCTAATGTCGTGACACCAAAACAGCAATGAAAATTCATATCAAGGTTGCGACCACACAACTCCGATTCATAGCGAGCGAGTACAGTCGCGACGGACTCCAAGTCAGGCAACCATGAATTAAGGAAGAAAAGACATGATGTCGCGACATCACTTCGAATCATGACGAGATTAAAGCGTCTGGTGGATAATAAGGTCGTGACACCAAATAGAAGTTGCGACATAAGATTTACAATTGGCTGAACATTGATGTGTAACATGCGGAAAGTCACGACATCAACAACGAATCGGCTGTCGCGACATCGGCTTGCAAAGAAATTAAAGTCGCGACATCATTCGATTAGTCGTGACATCGATTGCGAAAGAGAGGTAGCGACATCATTTAGCGATCGCGACATCAACTGCAAAGAATTAAGGTTGCGACATCATTAAGTAGTCGCGACATCAGTTATAAAGAAAAGAAGTCGCGACATCATTCAGAGGTCGCGACATCCGCTGCAAGGAAAGAAGGTCACGACATCATTAAGTAGTCGCGACATCAGATACAAAGAATAAAGGTCGTGACATCATTCAGTGGTCGTGACATCAGTTATAAAGAAAAGAAGTCGCGACATCATTCAGAGGTCGCGACATCAGCTGGAAGGAAAGAAGGTCGCGACATCATTTAGCGACACCAGTTGAAATGAAAGGAGGTCACGACATCATTTAGTTGTCGCGACATCAGATCCAAGGGAATGTAAATACAAGTCGCGACCAAATAAAAGCCTCTGCGATGTAGCTGAGACAATAGAGGTCGCAACAAGGAATCGAGGTTGCGTCATCAACAACAAAATGGGCCAGTTAATCTGAAATCCACAAGTTAGTGCATCGAAATTGGGGCCCAAACTTTAAGACCTATAAATACGCTTGTTGCTACTGAAGCGGCTCTTGGGAGACTCGTAAAGAGAGATGCAGGTTCTTTGAAGGCTCCCTGTATTTTAATTTTATTTTCTTTATTTTGTTTATTTTAGATTAGTTTGTTATTTCGTTCACATTTGGATCTGGACGTTAGCTTTTCATGTTGAAGTTAAATGCAGAATTTTATTTCTTTCAAATTACTGCCTGGGTTGTTTGAATTCGAGACAAATTTTGGAATTCGAACTTCCAGTCTCCGTTTTACAGTGGTTTTCTTGATCAGCAATCCATTGTATGGTGTAATCTAGGGATTTAGAAACCCAGCTTCCATTGAATCGACTCTATTGTTGGAATTTATCTTTCCTGCATAAATATATTAAATGCTACTGAATTTGAGTTTGTAAATCTACTTCTTTGGTTTGAAAGTATTCATAATTGATCAAATGTCGATTGTCTTATACCCGCAAATAGGATTGTCCCTGTACTCTGATTTCGAGAAGGCCCTCGGTGACACGAGAAGGCAATTACGAGAGTAATACCAATTTAATTATGCGGGCGATAATGGTGATCTAAGGCTACGTGAATTTAAATCGATAATTCCCTCTTCTCACTTGAAATCGAGAATGAGTTGAGCGACTTATCAATTTAAGCAAGCGAGTTCACCTCGATTGATGATAAATTCAATCCCGTGTTAGGAAGGATCTAATCAAAGAAAGGGCGAGGAATTTGTTCTAATTTTGAGGATGAGAAACCGGTAGAGTGTAAACCCGTACCATGGTATTTATATCTTGGGGCTAAGGTTTACAGTCCATGTTTTAGGTATGAAGTATTGAGAAGAAAAATACCCAAAACTGGAATGATTAAAAGTAGTTATCTAATCCTCTGTCTTCGAAAGAAATAGAGAAAATTAGATGATGAACGGTTGCGTTCGGCGAAATCCAGCTGCAATATCATATTCCTTGGACTGGTTTTAAATCTGTGGTTCATGAAGCAAAGTTACAGTGCAATCTGTAGGAATTGATGTTTCCGCAAATAGTAATGTGTTTCAATACTCCTTTAAAAGATAAGCGATTCGGTCTGAATATGTTTTTTAGCATTTTAGTTTCAATTCATTTGTTATTAAGTCATTTTCTTAGTTTCCATTATTTTAAGGTTTCATGATTCCAATTGCCTATCGAGTCCAAATAGTATGGAGTTTGAGTAGTCGGGGTGAATTGATTAACGAATTCTTGAGATCTACAATGGGATCTGAAGTAGGATCGATATACGGACTTAAATCAATTTACTACTTGTTAAACCTGTACACTTGCAATATACTAGTCAAGCTACAATGAAAATGATTTGCCCTTGATGGCTGCTTTAATCAATACAATGAATGGGAACACAACTAAAAGTTTCAGCATTGTGTTGGGGATTAGATAATAGTCCTTGGGTAATAACGCTATAAATTTGTATAGGTGTTTTGATCCAGCGAACAGAATCTAAGGGATCTAAACCTACAGTTTAAAGGAAACACAAAATTGCAAGTGAGTACTGTAAATCACAGTGAAACACACCACAGGTTGCATAGATCTTACCCAATGACCTTCTGCAGGATGAGGTTTCTAATATCATCCTCAGGGGTGCTCATCCTGGGAGGCAGCTGGGTAGTGATAAAGGGAGAGAAAGTGAGGGAAAAAGAGAGAAAATGAGAAAGAGCTGGAAGAGCTGAAAGCTTCCCACCCAAAAACTTTTATTAATGGAGAAGATCATTTTTTTTATAGTGTCTTATGCGGGGCACATAGCGAGCCCCAAATACAAATTGCAAAAACAACAACAAAATACTATTACAGGGGGACAAAACAGGAAGAAAACCAAAAAGTGACAAAGGAAGTCAAAAAGTCAAAAGCAGCAATAGTGGTAGGAAATGTGAATAGGTGCATAGGAAGAGACTTAAGGTGCAATCTTTGCGAGGGGCATTTGCGGCACTACAAGTACCCGCGACCACGATATTTTGCGGGTGGCTGCGAATTTTCATAGCGATGCGAAAGTGGTAAAGTGAGGTGCAAATTTTCCATAACCCGATGAGATTTCGTTGGGCTCTCTTCTTCTACTCTTTTGCTCCCCTCTTCTTCTGGTTTCTAAATTGGAGCTCTGAATTCAACTTGACTTCCTCGTGCTAGAGCTAACTTAATCACTTTGGAAAAAATATCCTGCAAAAACAACAAAACTTGCCACAAAATTTGATTAGTAGCCTTACTATGTTCTTAACATGCCAATTAGGTTAATTAGGGCGATTACTACACAAAAAGTACTCAAAACCTTTATTAATAAGAGTGTTAAATAGCACTATTTGGGTAGTAATGATGAGAGTTAGGATTTTTCCTAACCTTGGATTATCTTGAAAGCTTCAACCTAGCTTCCCCTTTTTATTTCCTTTTCTTTTCTTCTTCCTTCCCTTCATTTTCCTCTCTTTACACAAACAAGTGATTCATGCCACAGTAGGTGTACCCGGAATCAACAATATTTGTAACCTAAATTCCTACTGCCATAGCAAAGCTACTGCAGTATAGTGGCTTTAGGGTCGAACTCAGGGATGGGTTTTCTTCGCGTAAAATGATTTACCGTTGATGTAAAATGGTGATTTCATTTTGGATATGGGGTTTTCGTAAAAATAGTGTGCTTGGTTGTTTGAAAACCACAAACAAAATGAAACAGAATGTAAAAAAGAACTCCTTGAAGTCTCGGGCCACTGGGCTTGAGGTTCTAAGGCAACTAGGAGATCCTCGGGTCCTTTTCCTCTCATTGGGGAGGATTACCTATAGTCATTTCCCAATTCGGATCTTTGTTTAGCTATAAAAACTGAACCCTAAAAGTTTTTCTCTTGAGATACAACATTTATTGGTCATTTATGTTTCAAAGCAGTAAAAATGATCCTTTGACCTAACTTGTAGAGGCAAATAAACGAAAACTAAGCGAGCCTCAATGGATCTAGTAATAAGCATCCACTGAGCCCTAAACTCTTGCCAAGTACGGACCAATGAGGGTACATTAAAAGGATTTAAGCATGAGGCAAGATACAAAGACATAAATGTGATAAGCTGCCTTATTGAAAATAGAGAGGACACCAGTTTACCTCAAAACCTTAGCCCAACGGCCTTCCTCTTCAAGGATGAGGGGATTTAGCCAAGCATCCCTTCAGTTGTCATCCTCAAGGAGTGTTTGGCAGGTAAGAAAGTGACGGAAAGGGGGAAAAACGAGAGAAAACAAACAAAGTGGGAAAGCTGAAAGCTTTTGCACCAATTTTATTGCATAAAGTGATTGATCCCTGTACATAGCTCGACTGAGGCTTATATATTGCTCAGAGTCAAGGGAAATTATAATAATGAATGAACTACCATCAATACATAGGGACTAGTTTAGGAAAAAGTCACAAAAAGGTGGTCAATTTGATTAATGCCCAAAAAGTGCTATTTTGAATCCTATTTAAGATAGGTTTTGAGTGCTTTTTGCGCACTAATCATATGAATTGAGCCAATTGACATGTGGGTCCATAGTACCACTTGATTAGTTCGAGTTTGTTTTGGTAATTTTGTAGGTTTCTGAGCCTCGAGTCCTGTGGTGCTTAATGTTGAGGAATTCACGATTGATTTCATCCACCCCGAAATGAAGAAATATCAAGTGATGATGAAAAAGAGCTGAGAGTGGGTGAGAGGAGAGCCGCGAGGAGCGGCAGAGGGAAGCTGAATTTTCGCTATGCATTGCGAAAATTTCGCAAGGATTGCAAAAATTTTGCAACCATAGCGAAAATTTCGCTATGCACAAATTTTTGCTAAGCTAGTGAAATTTCGCTATCATAGCGAAAATTCACTATCATAGCGAAAATTACTGTGCATAGCAAAAATTTGAATTTCACTATGCCTTGTTTTTTTCGCTATGATAGCGAAATTTCGCTATCATAGCGAAATTCACTGCATAGCGAAAATCATGCCCCTGTGTTTTTTATGTTTTTGATTCCAAAAGACCTCGTTTTCTTTAATTACCATTTTGTCCCTATTGTAATCACATATTTTAGGCATTTTTGGTATTTCACACAATTGGGTTGGCTATATAAGCCACCTTAAATCTTTGTAACCCTAACTTTTAAATTTTATTCAAGTTTACCACAACTTTTAGTTTTTAGGTTACATTTTTCTCTCTTCTCTCTCTTCTTTCTCTCATTTTCTTAGCTTCCAAACACACCCCATGAGGATGACAACTCAAGGGATGCTTGGCTAAGCCTCAAAGCCTTGAAGAGGAGGGTTACTAGCTTGGTTGTTGGTGGTTTGGTAGTGTCCTCATGCTTTAAATGAAACAAGTACAGCATTTATGGTTCCAAACTTTCCAAACTAGGGTTTAATGCTATTTAATGTCTTTCTTTTGGTCAATACTTGTCATGCTTTAGGGTTCAGTGCATTCTTAATGTTAGATGCACTTACATTCTTTAGATGTCATTTACGAGCCATTGAAATGAGGTTAAATGCTAGGTTTTCAAACTGATTGAAACATTGAATGCTCAGTATTTGTTTGGACTCATATAGGTGTGTTTTTAGGGTTAGGTTTTATAGCTAAACAAAGATCCGGTTTTGGCTTTGACTATATGTCATTTTCCCTAATGCGAGAAATAACTTAGGGACATCTTAATAACCCCATTTTATCAAGCTAGTGACCCAAGCCTTCAGGTTTCCATTTTCACTTTAATATAAACTATTTTGAGTTACCGAGTGAACAACGATCTCCTGTTTTACCCAGATCCAAAAATCCAAATAAAAAGTATCGCAAATTTTCAATCATGACCACGAATCATTCGTGGGATGAAAACCCATCCGATGTTTGACCCTAGACCACTATCTTTGCAGTAGCTTGACTATGGCGTGGGAGGTCTATAGAGGAAACAAATTTTATTGATTGGGATCACTTTCACCCAGGTAGTGCAGATCAAATGGCGTCGATTTAGGGGGATGATTTTGAACTACGGATGATGAATCGATATGAACTTGTAATCCACATTACAAGTGTTGGTGACATAACACAATCCTTTTTGAATTTACGTTTGGTATTCTAAAGTTTTCTTGACTTGTGATGCCTGCTTGTTTACTTTCTGGTCAGTTTTGTTTAACTAACAGCGATCCTTTTGGCAAGCTTTTTGTGTTCTTTCTTTGTGTCTCATTTATTATTCTGGTGTTTATGCATCAACTGTGATAGAGACGCGGTGACTTCAAGAATCAATTACACCGGTTGAGCGAGGGTTGTGAAATCGGTGTACACCGGTAATCAAATGGATCCTCTACGAGGAACTGACAAAGTCGTGAGGGTACTCCAATGAATCCGACAACATCTGGTCGATGAGGACCATATACCACCATCCTAGAGTTAGTGCTCCTTCTGCGTCATACCTCTTCTTGAAGATATGGCGGTGAGACCTTGTTGGTGCCCCTGCTTCCCACATTTCCTTAGTATGGAGAATGATCCATACACCCATATAAGGGTTTTGAGGAGTATGCATAACCTTTTGGGAGGGTGAAATTGTATGGATTGTTGAAGTTGAAGTCATTTCCATTAACCCTCGAGACCAAATCAAATATGGCAATTCACTAAGACCAGAACCATCGAAGTGAAATGACTACTTGAGCATAATTTTAAAATTCTTGGTGCTCACAAGATTGACAATTTGAAGAGCAAATCTACACTTTTCTTTGCCATGACAATAAGAGGTTCTACCCAATCTTTGGGAGAGGTTCATGAAGACCATTAGTGCTTGTCCACATCATGGTTTTGACACTTGCGTAACGTAAACCACTTCTATGGTGGTATGTCTCAGCCATGAAGCAACTTTTTGGAAACAATGTGTGGAGGGCCGTAGCAGCGTCGGATGAAGCCATGGATTTTTTAATTTATGTGGCTGAAACATCCAAGGGTTGGGATGAGCCAAACCCAAGGGAGGTGGAGAAAATGAGGCCCTCAGTCCACCAAAGGGGAGGAATTTTTGCACTATCCGAAGACATGGAGATGAAAGCAAAAATATCAACCTTGGCTAGAAAGGTGGAAGAGCTAGAAGGGAAAAGGCTCAATGAAGTGCAGACAGTGACTGAAAATCCTGCACAGGCCAATCCATGCATCAATTGCCAACCCACTGCCCACCCAGAAGAACACTATCCAATTACTCCCTCAGTGAAGGATTTGATGTCAGAACATGCCAATGTCGTAGGTCAATACAAGCCACAACCCAATGCTCCATACGGTAATACATACAATTCTAATTGGAAGAATCATCCCAATCTTTTGATTCGTGCCACAGTTGGGTGATCCGGAATCAACAAAATTTATATCCTATTTTCCTCCTACTGCCGTAGTCAAGCTACTGTAGTATAGCGGTCTAGGGCCGAACACGGGGATGGGTTTTCTTCGTACAAATGATTTAAGTGAAGTTAAAAATGGTGAATTAAATTTGGATTTTAAGGTGGGGGTAAAAACAATGGTTGGTGGTTGCAAGCGAAAATAAAATAAAATGTAAAATAGAATACATGCCCGAAGCATTGGGCGAGTTTAAGATCTAGGCTAACCGAGAGGTCCCCGGGTTAATTTCCTCGCATTGGGGAGGATGACATATAGTCATCTCCTGAACCGGATATTCATTTGGCATTAAAACCTAAACCCTAATAATTTTCCTTTTGATAGAAAGCATTTATTTAAAATCTATCTTGACTCATCCTACAATGATTCGTAAAGGGTAACTAATGAGTCTCAATGGATCTAAAAATAAGAATCCACTGAACCCTAAAAGATTGCAAGTATTTATCCAAGAGGATGCACTTACAGTGAAAACATAACCCCTTAACCTACTTCCAGTGGCTCGTAAAGAGCAACTAATGGATATCAGTGTATCTAAAGCTAAGAATACACTGAACTTAAAAGCTTGCCAAGTATTGGCCAAAGAAAGTACATCAAAAAACTTTAAACCTAGAGTTAGAAATTTGGGAACCAAAATGTAAAAACCTCTTAGTGAAAAGCAGGACCATCGGTAGCACAACGAGATCCTCCCACAATGGCCTTTTACTTGAAGGAAGTGAGGTTTAGCCGCTCATCCTCCAAGTTCTCATCCTTAGAGGGTGTTTGGCAACCAAGAAGGGAGAGAAAGAGGAGAGAAGAGAGGCTGAACAAAAGCTGCGCGTCTTGAAAATTAAAGTTAAGGTTTACAAAAATCTATAAGTTGGCTTATATAGCCATCAGATGTGTGAGAAATACCAAAAATGCCTAAAATGTATAGTACAATAGGGACAAAATGGTAAATAAACAAAAAATGAGGTGTTTGAATCACAAACATAAAAAACCTAAGCGGGAATTTCGCTATGCGGGGAATTTCGCTAGCATACTTGAAATTTCGCTGTAGTGAAATTCGCTAAAATTGCAAAAATCACAAGAGATAGCGAAAATGGAAAATTTACATTAGGAGCGATTGAATTTGGCTAGCTAGCGAAGGAATTTAATAGGATCTTGAATTTTAGAGCTGTGCCATAGCGAGAAATGCCGTGGCAGTAACTCTCTGCTGGTTCCTGCTGACTCTTGATTTTGCATCCCCATCTTTGCGACTTGCTATTTTCTTGATTTTCTTCACCTTTGAAATTCTTCATTCTAGCTTCTTGAATTAATATAAGACAATATGAAATTGATGGAAATGAACCTGACTTTGGTTATGATTGGATTGACACGATAATTTGGCTTCCAATTCCTATAAAAATTACAAAAATAGCCTCGGAATGAAATTAGAAGTGCAATAGGGACCCGAACATGTCAATTGGGTTAATTATAATAATTAGTACACAAAAAGCTCTCAAAACCTATTAAAAATAGGGTTCAAAATAGCACTTTTTGGGCACTATCCACACCCCCAACCTACATTGCTAGTCCATAGCAATGAAAGAAAGAAAGAAATAAAATACATATAATACTATAACAAAATAACGTTAAAAAAAATGGTATTTCAAAAGGTTTGTGAATGAGTAATGCTAACCATAAGTAAAATCATCAAGCGTGTCAATGATATCATGAGAGAATGAATGCCATAAAATTGAGTATTAAAAGAGCCTCCTTCTTGGTGAATCAACTAGAAACTTTCACCAAAAAATCCTATGTTTTGTTTGATCGGCTCTCAGCAATAAATGTCCAAGCTACTTGGCTCTCCCCAAACCTAAGCTTCTGACCAGCTAGCATGCTAACCAAGCACAAATAGTCGGGGACCCACCTCTTATTCCCACAATTCTTTTGCGTTGTAGGGTGCAATGCTAAGGGTCGACCTCACCACGGTCCATGTAACGGGGGATCTACCGATGACTCCCAACCAATTAGGTTTAGGGCACCAAGTCCGCAGGATCTTTACGACCCACATGGAAACTCTACGAGGTTTCATACGGACTTGAGTGGTTAAGGGACTCCGGCACCTACAACATAAAACCACCCCATCTACCCATATAACGAACACTAGAGTCGGTGACTCCCGACGATGAAGGTTTAGGGCCTTGGGCTCTAAAGGCTTTCGCCATATACCCCTCGGATCGTGCTTGGGTTTCAAGGAAAAGCGTTGCAATTTTTATTCTTTTTCTTTTCTTTTTCTTTTATTTTCTTTTTCTCATTTTTCTTCTTTTTGTTTTTCCACAGGGGTCCTTAACCTATTAAAGGCGGTCAATGAAACTAGGGTAGGTTATGCAAAGTAAAGGAGGTTCAGCGGTTTTGATATCATTGAAACCTAATGTGCTTTGTGTGTGGTAAGCTAAAGGTGGAAGAAAAAGGTTGAAATCAATAAGAATTCAACTAATCATTCACTCAATTAGGCCTGGAACCGATCTAACATCAATAGAATTGGACAAATTTTCAATTTTCCAAACTATGAGCTAGGCAAAACACAAAAAAAATTTGGTTGCAAAAGCGGGTCCAAATTTTGCAAAAGTAAGCTGTTTAGTATAAGAGCTTTATAGAAAGGGGACCCATCAAGCCACTGAACATCACAAAATGGGCTTTCAAAAAATAGTACAAAAGAATAAATACAAAAGCCACTTCCTTGATAACTTCCCCCAAACCCAACATCTCGTGTAATGAAATGGGGCTGGGATTAGAAAATTAGGGAAGGAGTGTTACCTCCTTGATGAGATGTGATCATTTCTGGATAGGATACTTCGCAAGCTTTCCATCGACACCTTATTCACTGCGTTTGTGTTCAAATAAACAAGTTAGGAGAAGAAAAGAGAAAAAAAAAAGTGACCAATTGGAGTATTTTTAAAATTACACTTTCATAATAATCTAAAAAATGTTCTTTCTTGCAATATTTAGATTCTACACTCTCTAAGCTCAAACGGTACCAGAGCCCTAAAGCGGGTCGGATGTAAAAGTTGTGAGCGAAACAAAATTTGGAGGCAAAGTGGGACCCATGCAAAAAATATTTCGCTAAGTAGCGAAATTTTCTCTAAAGTACGAGAATTTCGCCCAGCAGCAATATCTTTGTAGCTAGCAATTTTGTTTATATTTTTTAGATTTTTTGAAAATAAAAAAATAAATAAAAATAAAAATTAGAAAACTAAAAATATATATATATATATATATATATATATATATATATATATATATATATATATATAAATAATAAATAAATAAATAAAAATAAAAATAAATTTTTAGAAAAGTAAAAAATAATATATAAAAAAGAAAAACAAAACGTTTTTTAATAAATAAAAATAAAAATAAAAATATAAAAAATAAAATAAAATGAAAGCAATTTGTGCATGTTTTGTCGTATGTAGCGGAAAGCACTATTCCTAACCCATCCGTTTCGCTAACTAGCGAAATTTCGCTAGGTAGCGAAAATTTCACCAAAATTTTTGCTATAGCGAAATTTTCGCATTTCGCTAGGATTGCGAAGTTTTCGATAAGCTTGCGAAAATTCCTGCTGCTCCAGATTGCCCTGATTTTCAATCTAAGCTTCACAATTTACACAAAAACTACAAAAATTAATGTAAGAAAAATTATGAAAAATTGCGAGAAGAGTAAAAATTATTCTAAAAACAAGAATTAACTAAAAATTAGAGAAAAACTAAAAATAAAAATTAAAGAAATAAAAATAATAAAACGAAAAATTAAAACAAAAAGTGGGAGGAGCTTAGAAATGCAAGGTTCGGATGCTGCATCACGCGATTCTGGTCCGACCAGTTGGAGATCCCGAACAAGTTAGTCACGAGACTCAAAGCTGGGACTCTTTTTTTTTAAACCAGCCGTACTGTGGGTATGGCCCACATCCTATAACAGAATCAAAATATTATATCCATATAATTGAGTCCCATTTACAACTACAAAACTTTACTTTTACATTACAAATCAGAGCATGGAACCTACATGTAGCGAACCCTTACAAGTGTGTTGGCCAATTTGTGTCACGGATGTTTGTGACGTCTTCTCACTGTACCTACACGGATTAAAGCCCATGCTAAGCTTTACGCTTGGTGGGGAAACATTTCTTATGCATATACACATTTAACGCATAACAATAACAGATAGTATAAATTTCATGCATTTATATTATGAACTTATACGAGTACTTCTTCTTATAACAGGCTTACGCTTATTCAGATCTCCCGTAGGAGTTACAGATCTTATTCTTATGCAAAACTTATGCTTATACCAAACTTATGTTTATTGAGACTCGAAGTAGGAATTCTGAGCTTATACTTATACGGGCTTAAGTTTATTCGGGACTCAGTGGAATTCTGAACTTATGCCTGCTTGGACTTATGTGGATTCGAACTCGGTGAGATTGTTTCAGACATACTACGAGTTTAAACTTATTCGAAGGTACCCGTAGGTATAACAGAGATTACGGAGTGTATATTGGTATTTCAGAGCACATACTTGTCTTACGAGGCTGCATACGGTCTTCACAGAGCTTATACTTATCTTCTGGAACTTATGCGGTATCTGAACTTATTATTGTATTTCGGATATAGAAGTACCCGTAGGTACCACAGAAAATTTTAATGGTACAAAAGTACCCTTAGGTACCTACGAGCAGTTCCTTATACGGAGTGCTCGTAGGTACCTTGGACTTAATTCTTATCGATACGGGGTACCCGTGGAGTGCAGTGGGCAATCGGATACAAAAGTACCGTGGTACTCACAGGACCTTATTCGAATCTGAGGACATAACTTGTTCGAGATACAAAATTGCATTAGGTACTACAAAACTGACCAGTTCGGGACTTATCGGATCTGGTACTCGTAGTACTATAGGGTGTCCCGAGGCGGGAGTTAATCGAGGCAGAGTTATTCGAAGCGGAACTTATTCGGATGCGGGGTACCCGTGGGTACTACGAACTATTCGGATTGGGACTTGTCGGATCTGGGTGCTCGTAAATACTACAGCGGGAGTTAATCGGAGACGGGAGTTAATCGACGGGGTTATTGACAAGGAACTTATTCGAATCACGGGAGTACCGTAGGTACTCTACAGAACTTATTCGAATCACGGGGACTTATCGGATCACGAGGAATTACTCGTAAGTACTAAGGACTTAATTAGGCGGGAGTTAATCGGAGGCGGGGTTATTTAGAAGCGGAACTTATTCGAATCTGAAGTACCGTAGGTACTGAGGCTTATTCAGTTCGGGACTTATCGGATACGGGGTACTCGTAAGTACTACGGGACTTAATATCCCAGAGACGGAGTTAATCGGAGACGGGGAGTTATTCGAGAAGCGGAACTTATTCATATCACCGGAGTACGTGGGTACTACGGGAACTAATCGATTCGGGACTTGCTCCGGATCTGAATTACTCGTAGTACTATAGGACTTAATCGAGAGGCGGGAGTTAATCGAGAGACGGGAGTTATTCGAGAAGCGGGAACTTATTCGAATCTGAGAGTACCCATAGGTACCTCACAGACTGACCGGTGCGGGAGTACGTGGTCTCGGAACTTATTAAGATGCGGGTACGTAGGTACTACGAACTTGTCGGATATAGGAGTACGTGATGCTAAGGCAATCAAATACAAAGGTACGTGGAGGTACTCTGAGCAGTCGGTCTGAGGACGGAACATAGTCGAATACGGGTACGTAGGTACTATAGAGCGGATCGGATACGCTTGATAGAACTTGACCGGTTCGGGACTTATCAGATACAGGAGTACTCGTAAGTACTACAGGACTTAATCAGAGACGGGAGTTAATCAGAGACAGGAGTTATTCAGAAACGGAACTTATTCAGATACAGGAGTACCCGTAGGTACTACAGAACTTATTCACATGCAGGAGTACCCGTAGGTACTACAAAATTTATTCGAATCTGAGAGGAATTGCAGTGGAGTACTACGGAGACCAATCGAGATACATTCGGATCTTTACTCTTATTCTTTATTCGGTGTCTTATCATGTGTACATTAGGCTACTAGACCAATTATAAAAATGAGTAGGGCCTTGATACAATAAGTACCCGAGAAGGTGCGATGCGATCTTGCGAGGTGCCATAACACCAGCGATCTGAAATCTTGAGCAGTGTCGTAGCACTAATCGGGACGGAGTCTTAGTAGCCTTGTCGAGAAGTACCAAAGTACTAATCACGAGTGCCAGAGCACTAATCAGGACGTCCACTCATTCCTTCTTTGGTCCTAGGTAGTCATATGATCATATATATTTAATATATTCTTGTTCCTCTATAAATCATCTTTACTCAGAAATTGGAATCATTCAGTCGGATCATCGAGCTCAAGTTATGGCATTTTCATGCCAACTAGTCGGTTCTGGAATTATCACAGAGGACAGATTGAAATATTTCTTTTCCAGTGCATTGCCTCAATATTTGGCACTGGATCCTTGTACTCCTTTAAATCTAAGGTGCTAAGGGTTCTATTCCAACTGAAATCACCCAATTCGGATCACCGAAACTCAAGATACATCCTAAACAACTCGGACTACTCTATGTTAAAACGGATGCAGGAATTGGCTTGCACAGTACCCCACTTTGAGTGAATTTTTAGGAAACTTAGGATCAGAATTTGGCGATACCTATTCTTTAAGTTTTGTTCTCCTTGAAGTCTATTTTACGTAGACACTTGAATCACTAAAATCGGATTAGATAGGCAAGTTATGGTAACTTACGGCCCCGGATTTGAAACAGGGAAAACGAGCAGAGGGTGTACCGAGTACATGTCTAACATGTACGATTTTCAAGTAATATAAAATGACGAGAACCGAAAGTGTACCAGTACAAGCTCAAAGTGTGCGAAGGTACAAGTCTCCAAAAAGTGCAGAATGTGTGTTTTCTCCACATTTTCCATACTTTGATACTGAATCAATTCTACACTTCAAACACACATCAAAACCATTTCAATTTCACCTTGGAATCTCTTTTATACTCAAATCATCTTTCAATTCTTATCTTCTTTCCAAAAACTTTCATGAATCTCCCAATATAATTCTAATATGGGTTACCACCCATATACTAACCAAGTACCAAGATTTGTTAGGGTTTTTGTTCTAAACCACAACTCAATTTCCTTTCATTTAACCATGAATCCAAAAACTTTTTTTTTTTTTTTTTTTTTAACAAAGGGAAGGATTCCATACTTATCTTGTTCCTTGTGGGTTTTACCAACCTTAAATTCAAGAAATCTAAGGTTATGATGCAATTCTATCAAAACCCTAGATTTAGAGACAAGATATTAACCATATCAAGCCTTAAATTCCATGTGATCCATACAAAATCCATACTCAAAGTAGTTTCCATACCTTTTTGGCTTGATCCCCTCTTCCTCTTCTTCTCTTCTTCTTCTTCCTCATCCTCTTCTCTTTCTCCTTCACGTTTTGTTCCTCCCCCCAAATGAGACCAATTTGGTATTTTAAATCCAGATTTTGTTAGGCCTTGTTTGGCCCTCAAAACCCATTTTTGGGTTAAGTTTCATTAATTTCTTTTAAGCCCTCAACTCTTGGCCATTTGTATTCCAAGTTTCCTTTATTTCATTTTGGCCTCAAATCTTGTAACTTATGACTTTTAAGTCCCTCTTTGGACAATTTACAATTTTGTCCTTAAGGTTTTGTAAATTTTCGGGTCTCTTGTTTCAGTGTTTCGCATTTAACTCACGAAACAGTCAAATTATGCTTACAAAATACTGAAACATGTCGAAAACGATTAGGGTATATTTCGAGGCGTTACAATTCTCCCCCCCCCCCCTATAAGAATTTCGTCCTCAAAATTCATACTCTAATGTGCATATTACGTATGGAGAGGATCCTTTCTTTTCATGTCTTTACGGAAGTTGGGTACATTGACTCTCCGCCCGAGCCATCAAAGCTCCATCAGAACTAAACCTCTTGTCTTAATCTTTCATAGCTGGATTGATACTGATTCATTCTAGTCGATATACAGGACAGGACATCCGCATTAGGCCAACACATTACTATGTAGGTACATCCTTAATCAAAGACTTATCCAGAAATGCCTAAACCTAGGCTCTGATACTAACTTGTGTTGGTATCATATTTCCACAAGCCTTAGGTTATCGTATACCTATGCTCTGATACCAACTTGTCACGCCCCGATTCCCGGTCCGACCCGATTGGTGGATCCGAACCGAGTTCGGGGTGCGAGACTCAAGACTGGGACTCTTTTTTTTTTTTTTTTTTTAAAATGGCGTGCACAGCTAGGTGTGGCCCCGTCTATATGAGAATAAAATATTATATCAAATAAGCGAGATCCATTTACAACTACAAAACTTTACTTTTACATTACAAATCAGAGCATGGAACCTACATGTAGCGAACCCTTACAAGTGTGTTGGCCCAGCTGTATGCGGATGTTTCGGACGTCTTCTCCTGTACCTACACGGATTAAAAACCCGTGCTAAGCTTTACGCTTAGAGGGAAACATTTCTTATGCGCCTGCATTTAACGCATAGCAATAACGGATAATATAATTCTGTGCATTTATATTGTTGTGAACTTATCTGATACTTCTTATAACGAGGCTTACGCTTATTCGGATCTCTAGTTGGGTTACATATCTTATTCTTATCACTGAACTTATGCTTCTACCAAACTTATATTTATTGAAGACTCAGTAGGAATTCTGAGAACTTATGCCTCTGGGACTTATGTTTATTCGGGACTCGAAGTAGGAATTCTGAACTTACTTATAACGAGACTTATGTTGGATTCAGGACTGGTTGGGTTACGAACTTAGGCTTGTACTTTACGAGTTTAAGCTTATTCGAAGGTGCCCGTCAGTTTTCCCTGAAATTCTGATCATATCTTGGTATTTGAGCACATACTTCACTACGGAACTTATCTTGGTCTTCTGAGCTTATGCTTATCTTAGGATCTTATATTGGTATTACAGAACTTATTATTGTATTTCGGATACAGAAGTACCCGTAGGTACTACAGAACATTTTAAGGGTGCAGAGAATTGCCCTTAGGTCTTCTGAAACGGATTCATATGCGAGTGCTCGTGGGGTACCAACGGACTTATTCTTACTTTATCGTGCGGGTACCGTGAAATGCAATGAGAACTTGATCAGATACGAAGTACTTAGGTACTACAGACCTTATTCAGATCTGGGACATGACATTCGAGATCTGAAATTGCAGTGATTACTACGAGAACTTATTCAGATTTAGGACTTATCGAATCTGAGGGTACTATTATTTTCTGGGACTTAATCGAGAGACGGGAGTTAATCGAGAGGCAGAGTTATTCGGAAGCGGAACTGTTGAGGATGCAGAGTACCCGTAGGTACTACAGAACTTATTCAGATTCAGGACTTATCGGATACAGGAATTGCTGTCAAGTACTACGGGACAATCGAGAGGCGGGAGTTAATCGGAGACGGGAGTTATTCGAAACGGAGACTTATTCGAGATACGGGAGTGCCGTAGGTACTAAAGAGACTATTGGTCAGGACTTATCGGATCGGGTGTGCTTTCGTGAGGTACTACGGGACTTAATCGAGATGGGAGTTAATCGGAGACATGAGTTATTCGAGCTGAACTTATTCGAGATCTGAAGTACCTTTGGTACTATAGAACTTATTCGGATTCGGGACTTATCGAGATACGGGAGTACTCGTAAGTACTACGGGACTTAATCAGACGGGTTAATCGAGAGCGGGAGTTATTTAGAAGCGGGAACTTATTCAGATGCGAGTGCGAAGTAGGTTTTCTGGAACTTATTCGGATTCGGGACTTATCAGATCACGGGGTACTCGTAGAGTACTACGGGACTTAATCGGAGACGGGAGTTAATCGAGACGGGAGTTATTCGGAAGCGGAACTTATTCGGATACGGGAGTACCGTAGGTACTACGAGAACTTATTCCCGGATGCGGGGAGTACCGTGGGGTACTACGGGAACTTGATAAGATCTTGCGGGGGTGCCGTGGGTGCTACGGAACTTATTCGGATGCGAGTGCCGAAGTAGGTCTTATTGACGTGTTGAATGCGAGGGGGTACTCGTAGGTACTGGAGACTTAATCAAATACAAGGTACCGTAGGTACTACAGATAGATCGAATCCTGACGAACTTAATCAAATACGAAGTGCAGTAGGTACTCTGAAACGAGATCAAATACATGCGGAACTTATTGATTCAGGACTTATCGGATGCGGGAGTACTCGTAGAGGTACTACGAGGGACTTAATCGAGGACGGGAGTCAATCGAGGGACGGGAGTTATTCGAAGCGGAGGTATTCGGATACGAGGGTACCCGTGGAGTACTATAGAACTTATTCACATGCAGGAGTACCCGTAGGTACTACAAAATTTATTCAGATACAGGAGTACCCGTAGGTACTACAGGACAGATCAGATACATTCAGATCTTTACTCTTATTCTTTATTCAGTGTCTTATCATGTGTCTGTCTGACTACCTAGACCAATTATAAGAAATGAGTAGGACGCATTACAATAAGTACCCGAAGTCTGATGTAATCTTCCCAGTGCCATAGCACCAGTGGGATAGAAATCTTGAATCGGAATGCCCGTAGCACTAATCAGGACGAGGAGTCTTGTGTAATCGGGAGTACCAAAGTACTAATCGTGAGGATTGCGAGCACTGTCGGAGACGTCCACTCATTCATTATTTGGTCCTAGGTAGTCATATGACCATATATCTTTAATATATTCTTGTTCCACTATAAATCATCTTTACTCAGAATTATGGCATTTTCATGCCAACTAGTCGGTTTACCAATTTTACCGAGGGACAGATTGAAATATTTCTTTTCCAGTGCCTTGCCTCGATATTTGGCACTGGATCCTTGTACTCCTTTAAAGCTAAGGTTATAAGGGTTCTATTCCAACTGGAATCACCAAATTGAGAGCACCGGAACTCAAGATACATTCGAAACAACTCGGACTACTCTATGTTCAAACAGATGCAGGAATTGGCTTGCACATGACCCCACTTTGAGTGAATTTTTAGACCACTTAGGATCAGAATTTGGCAATGCCAATTGTTTATGTTTTGTTCTCCTTGAAGTCTATTTTATGTAGACACTTGAATCACTCAACTCGGATAAGAAATGGGCAAGTTATGACCAAATTACGAAAACTGGTCGAAATAGGATAGCGAGCAGGGTAATAGGTACATGTCTAACATGCGGGTACAAGTGGCAAAAAATGACCAAAACCGAAAGTGTGCATTTACAAGCTCAAAGTGTACCCGGTACAATTCTCAGTGCCGAATGTGTTTTCTCACATTTTTCCATACTTTTGATACTCGAATCAATTCTACGCAAGCTTTATCAAAACCATTTCCAATTCACCTTGGAATCTCTTTTATACTCAAATCATCTTTCAATTCTTATCTTCTTTCAAAAACTTTCCATGAATCTCTCCCAATATAATTCTTATATGGGTTACCACCCATATACTAACCAAGTACCAAGATTTGTTAGGGTTTGTTCTAAACCCTAACTCAATTTCCTTTCATTTAACCATGAATCCAACAACAAAGGAAGGATTCCATACTTATCTTGTTCCTTGTGGGTTTTACCAACCTTAAATTCAAGAAATCTAAGGTTAGGATGCAATTCTATCAAAACCCTAGATTTAGAAACAAGATATTAACCATATCAAGCCTTAAATTCATGATCCATACAAAATCCATACTCAAAGTAGTTCCATACCTTTTGACAGTCCCCTCTTCTGTTCTTCTCTTCTTCTTCTTCCTTTTCTACTTCTTTTTCTCCTTCCGTTTGTTCCTCCCCCAAATAAGATAGATTTGGTCTTTTAAATCCAGATTTTGTTAGGCCTTGTTTGGCCCTCAAAAACCATTTTTGGGTTAAAGTTTAGGTAATTTCTTTTAAGCCCTCAATTCTTGGCCATTTGTATTCCAAGTTTCGTTTATTTCATTTTGGCCTCAAATCTTGTAACTTATGACTTTTAAGTCCCTCTTTGGACAATTTACAATTTTGTCCTTAAGTTTTTGTAAATTTTGGTCTCTTTGTTTGGTGTTTATGATACAACTCCACGAAACAGTCAAATTATGCTTACAAAATACCCTAAACATGTCGAAAATGACTAGGGTATATTTCGGGGCGTTACATGCTCCAAACCCGAACCCGCACCCGAACCAACCACTATGCCATGCCGTATAGGTAGCTGCTTGTGCCTTTGATGTAGTGGCAAATGTTTGAGCAATGGCCATTAACTTCCTAAAATTTTGTCTCTGGCGATGAGGCCTTGGCATGAGCTGGGGCTTGAGTCTTTGCGGGCTTTGAGTTTGCTGCAGGCAATATGTACACTAGCAGTGGGTTATAGGTGGCCTGGGCATTGGTAGTAGGTGTTTTGGGTTGGGATTGGCCCAGTGCGGGTGGGGCGGTATGTAGGCTGAATCAGGTAGGGGCGGGGGAGTAAATTATTCTCTGTGTTAACACTTGCTTCCTCGTTCCAACAAGGCAATGATTTCTTCTTGGTTCTCCCTTGGAAAAACAACATCACATATCGAGAGGATTGACCAATCCTTGAGATAATTCAATAAAATCCTATATAAGCTCAGGTGTGGTACATTGTTCACCTTGCTCCTCTGCCATTATGTCAGTCAAGCACCATCCGTCTGGATTTTCTTCCTCTTGATGAACAAGCTGATTGGTGAGATTTGAGATGGATTCCTGCAGGAGGTCCAACTTTTTATCAATCTCACTTTGGAACCCATCAAATTTCTTGTTCGGGGGAGCTCTCTCATTAATACATTTCTTTGGTGCTTTGAGGCGGTCACTCCCTTTGCTCCCCTATGAAATTATCCACTTGTTTGCTCAAGTTCAGGATGGCTTGTTCAACAGGGGATGGGGTTGGTGGTTGCTGCAGAGAAATGGGGGCATAATATGGAGGTTCAGTAGGGGAATATTGTGGAGGTCTTGGTTCCCATGAGGTTCAGAAGCCTTTTACTTCAAGAAGGAAGTTGTTTTAGCCGCTCATCCTCTAAGTTGTCATCCTTGGAGGGTGTTTGGCAACCAAGAAAGGGAGAAAAAGAGGATAGAGTAGAGAGAAAACTGGAACAAAAGCTGCTGCGTACTGAAAGATTGAAGTTAGGGTTACAAAAATCTATAAGTTGGCTTATATAGCCATACAAGATGTGTGAAATACCAAAAATGCCTAAAATGTGTAATTACAATAAGGAGAAAATGGTAAATAAACAAAATGAGGTCGTTTTGAATCACAAACATAAGAAACACAGGGGCAGGAATTTCGCTATGCAGGGAATTTTTTCTAGCATAGCGAAAATTTCGCTAGCTAGCGAAATTTCTCTAGCTAGCAATCTGAGATAGTAGAAAATGGAAAATTTCGCTAAAGCCAGTTAATTTCGCTAGCTAGAAATTTTAAGCTAGAGATAGAAATTTTCGCTATGCCATTGCAAAATGCACTGTGCTCTCTGCTGGATCCTGCGACTGCGTTTCCCCGTGACCCGCTGTTCCTGCATCCCATCCTGCGACTTGCTATTTTCTTCAATTTTCTTCCTTTGAAATTCTTCATTCACGGCTTCTTGAAATTGATATAAGACCATATGAAATTGATGGAAATGAACTGTTGGTTATGATTGGATTGACATGATAATTTGGCTTCAATTCACGCAAAAATTACAAAAATAGCTGGCGAGAATGAAATTAGAAGTGTAATAGGGACCCGAACATGTCAATTGGGTTAATTATAATAATTAGTACACAAAAAGCGCTCAAAACCTATTAAAAATAGGGTTCAAAATAGCGCTTTTTTGGCACTAATCATGTTTCCTGGATACCCAATCCCCCTGCTTATGTGCCCCCTTGTGCCAAACAACAGTTTGGTTCCTCACCTCAACCACAACCATCACCATCCTCTTCTCCTGTTGAACAAGCTATATTAAATTTGAGCAAGGTGGTAGGCAATTTTGTGGAGGAGCAAAAGGGGATAAATGTACAATTGGCTCAAAGAATTGGTACTGTAGAGAGTACACTGAACAAGAGAATAGATGGGCTTGAGAGCAACCTTAATCAGAAGATCGATAACCTACAGTATTCAATCACAAAGTTTAACAATCTGGTGGAGCTACAAGAGAGAGGAAGATTCCCTTCCCAAACACTGCCAAATCCAAAAGGAGTCCATGAGATAGGTTCATCCAGTAACCCAGGGATAGATGAAGTGAAAGCTATCATCACTTTGAGGAGTGGTAAAGAAATTGAATAACCAGTGCCCATGACTGCTCAAGAAACAAGGAAAGAAAAGGAAGCCGAGCCTGAGAGGATAATAATCAGTGATGATTAAGTGAAGAAAAACATTCCCCCTCCATTTCCCCAAGAACTAAGAAGCAAGAAAAAAATCTCAAACCAAGCTGAAATTTGGGTGTGCTAAGGCAAGTGAAGGTAAATATTCCCTTGTGACATGATTAAAGTGGTCCCTGACTTAGCCCAAAGTTCTTAAGGACAGTTCACGATCCAGAAAGGTTTAGGCATTGAAAGAAAGCATTCCTAACCGAACCCAGTCGGTGCCATCATTCAAAGCAAGACCCGGTAAAATCTGAGGATCCAGGATCCCCCACAATATCAGTCAACATTGGTGGGACTTGCATAGACAAAGCACTGTTGGATTTGGGGGCCAGTTTGAACCTACTGCCATATTCAGTGTATAAGAAGTTAGGTTTAGGAGAGCTTAAGCCTACCAACATCACTCTGTCATTGGCTGATCGATTAGTGAAAATTCCTAAGGGAATAGTTGAGGATGTGTTGGTAAAAGTGGACAAATTCTACTACCCAGTAGACTTTGTAGTGCTTGATACTGAACCAATAGCAAGTGGGCCCAATCATGTGCCGATTATCCCGGGAAGACCATTTTTCGCCACTACCAATGCAATCAATTGCCGAAATGGAGTGTACGGCTCATTCGGCAGCATGACGATGGAGCTCTGATATTTTTCACTTGAGTAATAAGCACAAGCTAGTGGAAAATGACAACCAGGGGACTGATGAAGTTTTCTCAATTGACCCAAATGCAGAGAAGCCAAATGACCATAAATTGCAAGAATTGGTTAAAGAAAATGAAGCAATTGCTGGAGGATTGAATGCATTAGTCACTCCTGTAGAGTCAATGATCAGCCAAGCACTTGATGAAGAAGTTCAGCAAAGATGGACCAAGCAAGAATTTGAGAAGCACATGCCAGCTGCGGGGAGTCTCAGGAGCTCCTCCTCTTTGACCCCCCATGAATGAATCGGTGAAATTGAGCTGGTTTGGTCTCAATTGAAACCAAACTACAGCTCAAATTTTTTTCATTTTTTCTTAAAATTTATCAATTTGTATTGTGCTATTTTTAGTAACTTCCGTTTAGTAACTTTCCTTTTAGTAATATTATTTTAATATTATTCTTAGGTTTATTTTTTATTTTTGTTTTTAATTTAGTTTAATTTACCTAAATCAAATTTTTGTTGATTTTGCAGATGGAACCAGGTGCAGGCAGAAAAATTTCGCACCATGGCGAAGTTTGGCATCCGGCGGCCCCTGGACTTCCAGGGACCTTTCAGTTGCTCAAACCGTTTTATAAAAAGGGGAGGGCCAACTCATTTTCAGTCACATTTCCTCAGGCCCATCGGTTTGCTTGAGCTTGACCCTCTCACGCCTTGAGCCTGGCTCCCATTGCAGATTGAGCCATTTCTTTCTTTGAGTGCGCCACTTGAGCCTACCACCTGTGTAGAGTACCGGTCATAGCAGTCTGCCGCCCCACTTGTAGCTCCCGCGCGATTATCATTACCCTGCCAGATCCATGACCCCAGAGCCTGGTCCACCGATGCGTGGGTGTGCCTCTAGTCGTGCCTCATCGCCACGTGCCGATGCACGTCCTATCTGCCAGGACATGGTCTTTAAGCAGTGGTTCGCCGAGGCCGAGTTGGTGAATGCGCCGGGAATAGAGGATCGAGTACTTCGGTGGCGCAGGTGCCCATTCTCGGTTTATACACGTAGATATCTGACCTGCAGTTGCCCCAGCAACCATCCTTGAGGAGCCTCAGGGATTCCAGAGATATCAGACGAGGATGGGACCTCGGGCCCCTTCTCCGGTGTTTGAGAGCCGGCGTATGTGGGGGCTGGCCTCAAGCGGGCCGGACGTCAAGCTGGGGGTCCTCGGGATCTGTTGAGTCGTCACCCTCATCAGGGGTGATGGGGCTCCATCACCCCAGCTTTCACCAGCCTCGAGGACTAGGCGCCCATTGTTTATTGGGACCACGATTTAGGGGAACGTAGATCTCGGCTGGGGACTTCCACGAGAGCCATTCTCTGAATCTTACCAGATTTGACCACCGACACAACGGTTGAGAGACTTCGATAGAGTGATTATGCATTACTCGTTGCTTCCATTTATGACACCATGGCAGTTTTATTATCCCTGGGTGGTACTTCAGTTTTACCACTCTATGACATTCCGAGTGCAGGAGTCATTTGAACTCAGGTTCGGTAGTGTGATCGCCTGGGTACTCAGCACGCAAAAATTGGCTACTGGGCTGGCGGGTGACCAGTGGAGGATCTGAGTATCCTAGCCATCCTGGAGGAGATGGTCCATTTGTCTACGCTCGAGATACTACGGCAGGACCCGTACTCTTCCATAGGCAGCTTTCGCCTTAGATGCTACTTGTGGACCACATGCGGACCCACGACATTTCCCAGTTGCAACATTATGTTGGTAGCGAGAGCCATACTTCAGGCCACATGCCAAATCTCGGAGGATTACGGTTGGTCCTATTTGGTCATGACCTCCTACTACTATGAGGATAAAGGTCCGCGCAGGGCAGCTCGAGTTGAAGTTCACAGATTGTTGATCTGTGATTCTTGAGACAAGTCTGGGCATGGGGTTCCACTGTGGAGCCCACGCATCGAGAGGAGGATCGAGTTGCACTCGGGTCTGTCCCGGAGCGATCTCTCTTTACATGCCGATCTCTATTGTTCTCAGCAGCGGAGATCGGGAGGAGAGGTAGCGGATGAGGTGTGAGGACCCCTGGGAGAGGATCCTGCTCATGAGGTGGAGGTAGAGGTTGAGAGGAGCCCAGTTCCTGATTTATCTCCTCCATCTCCTCCTCCCTCATACGCTGACCCACGGTAACCGCTGCGGCCCTTCCTACAAAGTGCAGCAGTCTCTGGAGCATATTCATGTCAGTTCTAGGGAGCTTGCTACTGTTATGGATGTTGTATGTTCGCTTGCTACTACACAGGCATCGCTGGACCAGAGGATGGCCCGAGCCGAGACCACTATAGAGCATTGTCATGCCATGCTTCTTCGGATCATGAGCCACCTCGGTCTCCCGCCTGAGCCTACACAGACTACTCGAGACCAGTCCGCAGCAGCAGCCTCCTTGGACATGCTAGCAGCCGCCGCAGCAGCTTCAGATCCACCAGCACATCCACCACCACGAGAGTGAGGTGGTCACCTCCCTTTCTCTGACTTTCCTATCATTTTCAGGTGAGGCATGTTTATACGTTGGTTGGGAGGAAAAATTAGAGTTAGGAGTGTCTTCTATCATGTTTTGTATTTTTAGCTTTATCAAGCTTTGCTACTCATTTTGTATGAAGTTGTATAGGATGCATGTATTAGTCGATGGTAAGCGTGATGGATTCTAATGGATTTTAGCTATTTAAAACATATATTAGCCATTTTTCTTATATCAAAGATTTATAGCATTATTTACGGTTACTACTTTTGAAAAATGTTCTTGTGCCTATATTTTATTTGTTTCTACTCTTTTCCTATAGTTGAAGGAATTGGAAATACAGTATGCTACCGTAATGTTAGAACAATCCCATGCATGATTTAGTTTTGGTCGACTGAAGTTCCAGTCTATTCAACCTTGAACATCCCCCTTTAGCTAATTCACACACTGCACATCAGTTTGTTCCAATAGCTTGAGAAGCTATATACCACTTTTCACTTTAAGCGGGCCTTAGAGATACGTTTGATGACCATAGAGTGCAATGATTGCCGTGAATGAAAACAAAGGAGCACTAACTCTAGGAGCTTTGCCCAAAAACCGAACACGGTCGAGGGTATATGGCGAAAGCCTTTAAACTAGATGCCTAAACCTTAATTGGTTGAGAGTCATCGACTTAGTGTTCGCTATACGGGTGGAAGGGTGGAGTTTAGCGAGTCGTATGTGCTTAATTCTCGAAGTCATTCAAATTCCAAGGTGAAGCCTGTAGATTTTGCGGTCAATTGATCCTTTTGGCTTTATGCTCTAAACCTTGAGTGGTTGGGAGTCATCGGTGGACCCCCATTACACGGACTTTGATGAAGCCGAGTTTTTAGCATTGCATTTGACGTTGCATTCACTAAAAGAAATAAGATTGTAACTGATTCTATTTAGGTTGGCCAACAGTTTAAGGCCTTGGCAGTAGCTTGGTTAGGGGAAGGGAATAGCTTTGCAACTTATTGGTTCCAACTGGTTACCTTAGGAACAATTAGATTTTGGTGGAAGTTCAGGTTGACTTCCTTGGAATCGATGTTGCCCTAAAACTTGTTCATATATGGCATTTGTTCTCTTATGACGGTTTCGTTCGGGGTCTAAATTGCACCATGCTAAAGGTAAAACATATTTACTTTTTGAACAATATATACTTTTGTAAGCACGACATGCATGCCTTTATTGTTTTTAATATTGTTAAAGGGACTAGCAACGTCGGTTGAGGAGTGTGATTAGTGCTAAAAGATGCTGGCCCAGATCCTATTTAGATAAGGTTTTGAGTGCTTTATGCGCACTAATCATATGAATTGAGCCAATTGACATGTGCAAGTCCACTTAGTACCACTGATTCCGTTTCGAGTTTGTTTTTTTGGTAATTTTGCAGGTTTTGCGAGCCTCAGTCCTATTGGTGCTGAATGTTGACAATTTATGGTGATTTCATCAACCAAATAAAATATCAAGTGGAGTGATGAAAAGAGAGCTGAGAGTGGATGCGAGAGGCCAGCGGGGAAGGCGGGCGAAGGCTGAATTTTTGCTATGCATTGCGAAAATTTCTCAAGGATTGGGAAAATTTGGCAACCATAGCGAAAATTTCGCAATCCTAGCAAAATTTTCGCTATGCACAAATTTACACAGCTAAGCTAGCAATTCGCTATCATGTGAAAATTAAACTCTCATAGTAAGTGTGCATAAGCGAAAATTTGAATTTGCTATGCCTTGTTTTAAGCTATGATAGGGAAATTTCATTATCATAGAAATTTTTTTCTTATGTCATGAGAATTCTTGAATAAATCTTGCCCTTGTGTTTTTGATGTTTTTGATTCCAAATGACCTCGTTTTGTTTAATTACCATTTTGTCCCTATTGTAATCACATATTTTAGGCATTTTTGGTATTTCACACAATTGGGTTGGCTATATAAGCCACCTTATAACTTTGTAACCCTAACTTTTCAATTTTATTCAAGTTTCCCGCAGCTTTTAGTTTTTAGGTTACATTTTTCTCTCTTCTCTCTCTTATTTCTATCATTTTCTTGGCTGCCAAACACACCCCTTGAGGATGACAACTCAAGGGATGCTTCGCTAAGCCTCAAAGCCTTGAAGAGGAGGGTTACTAGCTTGGTTGTTGATGGTTTGGCAGTGTCCTCATGCTTTAAATGAAACAGTGCTTTGCATTTATGGTTCAAACTTTCAAACTAGGGTTTAATGCTATTTAATGTCTTTCTTTGGTCAATACTGTCATGCTTTAGGGTTCAGTGTATTCTTAATGTTAGATGCACTGACATTCTTTAGATGTCATTTACGAGCCATTGAAATGAGGTTAAATGCTAGGTTTTCAAACTTATTGAAACATTGAATGCTCTGTATTTGTTTGGACTCAAATAGGAGTGTTTTTAGGGTTAGGTTTTAAACAAAGATCCGGTTTGGCTTTGACTATATGTCATTTGCCCTAATGCGAAGAAATAACCCGAGGACATCTTAATAACCCCGACATCAAGCTAGTGACGAAGAGCCTTCAGGTTACCATTTTACACTTTAATTTAAACTATTTCAGTTACCCAGTGAATAACCAATCTCCCCTATTTTTACCCAAATCCAAAAATCCAAATAAAAGTATCACCATTTTCAATCATGACACGAATCATTCGTGGGATGAAAACCATCAAATGTTTGACCCTAGACCCATCTTTGTGATAGCTTGACTACGGTAGTAGGAGGAATATAGGAAACAAATTTTGTTGATTCCGGATCACCCTACCATGGCACGAATCACAATTGCAGGCCAAACTAGAAGCATCGTAGGTTGCTAAATTTTGCAACTGCTTGAGAATTACTCTGGGTTAACGAAAGTCGCAGAGCATACAAAACCCACAGTGTGTTCGATTTTCTTCATCTTGTGGATCAGGATTTCCTGGGAAGCTACGTCGTGCATCTGAGGAGTCGGCTGGATTCTTCGTGTTTGAGCCGACTCGATGACGTTGGCATATTTATCTTGTATAACTACAAAAAATAGACACAAAATACGATAGTGTTTGGGAAGGGAACCTTCTCTCTACATACCTCCCGGTGATTTGTTGATCTTTGTGATTGAATCTTGGTTATCAATGTTTCGAAGTGCTCTCAAGCCCATCTATTATCTTGTTGATGTGCTCTGGTGTCAATCCTTTGTGGTTGTACATTGATCCTTTTGCTCTCCACAAAAATTTACCTACCTTTCGAGTTCAATGGCTTTTTCGAGGAAGATGATGTGGTGGTGGTTGTGGTTGAATGAGGAGACAAAGCGTGGTTTGTGTGAACATCGACATGAGAGTGGTTCTTACAGGAAGTTGGGGTTGTTATCATTGGTGTGCATGAGTGTACCATAGTAAGGGTTGGTTTGTGGATGGCTTGTATTGACCTCGTCATTTGCATATTGCGACATCAAATCCTTTGCTTGAAGGGCCATAGGATAATGTTCTTGTGGGTGGGCAGTGGATTAGAAATTGGTGCATGGATTGACTTCAATGGATTTTAGTCCTTGCACACGTAATAGTCGTTTTCCTTCTAGCTCCTCTACCTTTCTAGCTAGGGTTGATATTCTTGCTTTCATTTCCATGTCCTCTGAAAGTGCATAAATTCCCCCCCTTGGGTGGGCTGAGGGCCTCATTTTCTCCATTTCTATTGGGTTTGGCTCATCCCAACCCTTGGAAGTTTCAGCCACATAATTCAAAAAGCCCATGGCTTCATCTAGGTGCTTGCTCAGAAATCTCCTCCACACATAGTTTCCAAGAGCTGTGTGGAGAGACATACCACCATAAGTGGTTTACAAACATCCCAGTGTCAAAAACCATGATGTGGACAAGCACTAATGGTCTCCATGAATCTCTCCCATCATTGGTAGAACCTCTCATTGTCAAGAGCTGCAAATGTGTAGATTTGTCTGTAAAATTATTAGTCTTGTAGACCTTTAGAAGAATTTCTTCCAAAAATTATGCTATGACTCACCCAGCTTCAATAGTTGCAGTTGGTGATTAAGCCAAATATTGGCCTTGTCCTTGAGGGTCAATGGAAATACCTTCAACTATTAATCCATGTCATCGTACCTTCCTTAGGTGCTGCAAACTTCCTCAAAATCCCTTATGTGAGTGTATGGATTTTCATTTTCCATACCATGAAATGTGGGGAATAGGGGCACCAAATAGGGTCTCACTGCCACATCTTCAGCAGGAGGTATGATGCTGGAACGAGCACTAACTCGAGGAGGGTGTATATGATCCCTCATTGATCTACGTATCTTTGTTGGATTCTTGGGGTGCCTGCGACTTTGTTGTTAACTTCCCGTAGGATCCATATTTTTTCACTTGTCTTTTGACCCCACAACCTTGTTCCAATTAGCGTACTGATTTCTTTGATCTACGAATTGTCTCTATCCCACATTTTGGTATAAACACCTATTACCTGAATTTAGACACAACAAAACCTGAAACAAACTTGCTAAAAGGGTTAGTGTTGGCTAAAAATAAAAATCAGCCCGAAAGAAGCAAAAACAATGCGGTAGCGCTAGTGGTGAAACCTCTTGATTATTGCAAATGCAATTCAAAAAGTGCAAGGTCACTTGTAATGTGGATTACAAGTACATCAACTCATCATACGTAGTTTGGCACCATCCAACGTAGGCGCCATTTTCATTCGTGCCCGCGATGCGGTGATTCGGAATCAACAATATTTGTATTGCGCTTAGTTCCTCCCTACTGGCGTAGTCAAACTGCTGCGACGCATAGCGATCTAGGGTCGAACACGGGGATTGGTTTCATCCCACCGATGGTGCCTCGATTGATTGAAAATGGTGGGGCTTTTTGTTTAGTTTAAGTTTGGTTAAAGCGGTGGAATTGTTTATTCCTTTATTCGCTATGTGGCCAAGTGAAGTGTGAAATGGGTGGCGGTGAAGGTTTAGGTCACTAGCTTGATAACATGGGGCTAATGAAGTGTCCTCGGGTTATTTCCTCGCATTATAACCAGAGTGACATATAGTCAAAGAGAGCCAAAGCCGGATCTTTGTTTAGCTATAAACCTAACCCTAAGTCCACTCCTATTTGAGTCCAACACAAAATTATTATGCATTCCAAAGTCCCGATACGAGTTTGAAACCCTAGCACTCATCCTCATTTCAGTGGCTCGTAAATGACATCTAAGGATATCGATTGCATCTAGCATTAAAATGCTGCTGAACCTAAAACATGACAAGTATTGACAAAGGAATGACATTAATAGCATTAACCCTATATTGGAAAGTTGGGAACCATAATCGTGCAGTAACAATCAAAGCATGAGGACGGCTGACTGCGGTAGCCCAAGCCAGTAGCGGCATATAGCGAAATTTGAGACTGCAGAAGCATCCTTGAGTTGTCATCCTCGAGGGGAGTGTTTGGCGTGAAATGAAAAAATAGGAGAGAGAAGAGAGAAAGCGAAAACAAACCTAGGCAAAGAAAGAGTGAAACTTTATAAAATGACAAGTTTCTTAGGGTTACAAAGTTAAAGGGGTTTATATACCCAAACTAAAAGTGTGAAAATACACAAATACCTAAATATATGAAATTACATAAGGGCTAAAATGGTAATACATCAAAGCAGCGAGGGTCGTTTAGAATTAAAGAATACCAAAATCTACGACGGCAATTTCATTATCTGAATTTATTTAGCATATGAAAATTTAAACTAACTGGCATAATTCGTAGCACTAAGCGTATTTAGCTAACTATGAAGAATTCTATAGAGAGCGAAAATGGAAAATTTCGCTAGCAACAGTGAATTTCGCTAGCTGCGAATTCTTGCAGCGAAAATTTTGTGAATAAAGCGAAGTGGAAAATTCATTGGCGTAGTAAATTTATTCATTAGCGAAATTTATCAGCTAACAAAATTCTCAATTTACGTAGGATTGAAATTTTAATATGATTCGAAATTTTTGCAATCCCGGTAGAATTTTCGCTGATCATGTGAAAATCTGGGATTATACTCTTCTGTTTCTTTCATTTTGCATCTGTTTTGCTTTCAGCTGCATCCGCCTGCGCACTTCTTATTTATCACTTTGCCTTGATTCGTCTACGAATCTTGATGTTTCATCAGCCTCGGCTCGGTGAAATCATCGGGGATCTAATTCAACAAAATGAGGCCAGGGCTTCTAGCGATTTGGAGTTCACCGAGCGCAACGAGAATATGCAAGACAATCTGCGAAAGCAATCGAAAACAGCCCAGAGGACATGCGTGACGATCAAACCAGATGGACCATGAATTAAGTGTAGCAACTTATCTTAAATAGGGTTCAAAACAGCACTTTTTGGGCACTAATCAGCACTTCATGCACTCCCCTATGATTGGGTTGTGTCGGGAGAGCTTACCACTTTTCACTGCGTTTGTTCTTTGGTTGGTTAACCTCGAAATTGAATCTGAGTTATCGTATATTTAGAAATTTCGGCACATGGGTTGTGATTTTCTTATTGAGTGTCTTTCTAGTTTAAGTTCTCTTATTAACTGGGCATTCATACGTTCCTCGAGTTTGCCCACCGCTGCTCGAGTTCATATGCTTTGTTATTTGGAGGCAGGAGAGCCGCATGTAGGAAGGGTTTTGGCTTCAATGATGTTGGGTGGTTCCTTCAGTTTGGGTTGTAGGTATTGTTGTATGAGGTCGTGGGTGGCGGCTTATATTGGCTCAGCGGCTTGTTCAGCAGCGGGTCCCCAGCTGAAGGAACACCCAGGCGTGCTCTCCTTGGTGCTCGGTGGGCAGCGGTTGAGCGTAGTTGATTAGGCATATGTGCATGGCAGCTTCGTACCTCGCTCTTGGTTCTCATTTCAAGCTCTTCAACCTCTAGCCAAGGTGAATGACTTTCCTTTCATCTCGGAATTTCCTCTAGAGTGAGTACATACCTCCCACTTTGATTTCTTTGGTGGCCTCATCTGTCTGTTTCCACAGGATTAGGCTCGTCCATTACTTTGGAATTTAAGCCACATAATTGAGAAATCCGTGGCTTCATCGGGTGCTTTGCTTAGGAAGTCCCCTCCACATGGTTTTCTAACGGTTAGCTACATGGCGGGGGCGTCGATCATAGAAGTGTTAACCGACATCAGTATCGAACCATGAGGCGTTTGCTGATGGTCTCCATGCTCTCTCTGACCTTTGGTAGAACTTTTGATTATGTGGTGTAGCGTGTAAATCACTCTTGATGTTAGTCTATGTGCATTGAAGAACTATTTTAAAAACTACGCCTCTGGCTACGCTTGTTCCGATGGTCATGGCGCCAGAGAATTAAGCGAATATTAGCCTTATATTAAGTTAAGGAAAGGATTTGACGTGACTCCATATCGGTTGCACCCTCCTTGAAAGTTATCCTGAGCTTCCTCGAACTCCACGTCATGTGTGTATGGATTTTCCTTTCCATACCATCGAAAGTTGGGAGCGGGGGGCACGAAGGCTGTGACCACATCCTGCAGGTCTGATGCATGAGGGTGAACTCACCCTTGGTGGGTGTATATGGTCCCTCATTGATCTGTAGGCATTGGGATTCCTCTACACCTCCTGTTGACTTTCATGCTCCTCGGGTGGAGATTCATCAAATAACAGTAAATCTATTCTTTGCCTTTGTCCTTGTGGAGCATTGGTTCTCTCTGATCTGCTGCGTGTTCCTATCGGTGAGCATAAAGTTATGAACACGACACGACATAAGCGAGAGCGAAAACAAGGCTACAGGGTTTTGTTGGTTAGAACTAAAACAAAGAAAATATGAATATGCATCGTATAAAAATTGAATTACCCCTATAGTGAACTATTAGGGGAAATAGTGGTAAAATAAAGGACTTCAGGAATTCACGAGCCACGTGTGATGTAGATCCGCAAGTTAGCAGCTTCTCGCTCCATAGCTGAGTACCATCCGTATTGCATATTTGATTAGCGCGAATTAGATTGTACACGGAATCAACAATATTTATAACTATTCCTGCGTGTGTAAGCTCGCGATATAATTGGCTTTAGGGTTGAACTTCGAGGATAAGGTTTTCTTCGGCCTTGAAATGATTTATCGATGATGTAAAATGGTGATTTCACTTTGGATTTGGGGTTTTGTAAAATAATTAATGCTTAGTGATTTAGAAAACTGAATAAAATGAAGCAGAATGTAAAAGAACGCCTTGAAGTCTCGAGGCCCACTTTGGGCTTGAAGTTAAGCTGACTATGGTCTTAGGTTCTTTTCCTCTGTCGGGAGGATGACTATGGCCATTTCCGACCGGATCTTTGTTTAGGCCATAAGCGAACCCCAAAGTTTTCTCTTGAGATCTGACATTTGTTGGTCATTAATGCGAGCGATAAAATGATCCTTTGACCTAACTAGAGAGAGCGAATACTAAATGGTAAGCTAGCGAGCCTTAGTGGATCCCAGCGATGGCATCCGAAGGCCCCAAAGCTTGCGAAATCTTGACTTGTCAGGAGTCGTGAAAGTTTAAGCACGACGAATGCGGAGATGCGATGGCGGATGCGTTGAGAAAGCAGAGGGCCTTGATTTACCTGAAACCTTGGCTAGTGGCCTTCCTATTTCAGGGTGAGGGGATTTGGCTTGATAGTTAATTGCCAAAAAGTCTTGTTTTGAGTCCTGTTTAAGATAGGTTTTGAGTGCTTTGAGTACTAATCATATAGATAAATCGATTGAAATGTGCATGTCGTTTAAATCGAATTTGACCGACGACAAGTGGTTTCGGTTAGTTGCCGCCTCATTCAAGCGAGCTCGCGTGCTTATTTATATCATATTCATTCGTTGATTTTCATGGTGATTGAAATGTTAAATCGATGAATCGAGTGACCGATTTAGTGAGACATCGGGATCAGGATTCGTGTTGATTCGTAACCATAGCGAAATTCATGATCCCTCTTAAATTCCGTATGCCTGAGTTTTCGCTATGATAGCGAAAATTCATTATCGTAGTGAGAATTACATCATAGCGAGAATGCTATGCATAGAGAAATTTGAATTTTCGTTATGCCTCAGTTTCCTTTATGATAAATTTGTTTATGATAGCGAAATTCATTATCTGTCTCTTGAAATTTGTCCCCTCGATTTTGATCCAAGCAGGCTCGTTACATGTAATTCCCATTTTGTCCCACAGTGCCAATCTTATTATATTGGTTATTTTGGTATTTCACACATCTTCTACGGTATCTCATGCCTTATGACATTTCTTGACACAACTTTTCATTCACTTTATCGTCGCGACTTTTGTTTTAGGTTACAATTTTTCTCTCTTCTCTGTATTTCTCGTTTTCTTGGGTTTGCTAGCTTACCGCTGAGGTGCTTCGAGGATGTTGGCATAAGCGCAAGCATGAAGAGGTGAGTTCTTAGCTTGGTTAATGTTGGTTTTGGCGGATGTTCTCGATTTTAAATGGCAAGTGCGCATGTATTGTTCGAACTTTGTAGGGTTTAATCTTTATTTAATGTGTTTCTTTAATTGATACTTGTCATGCTAGGTTGATACATTCTTA
Organism: Tetrastigma voinierianum; assembly: GCA_016808115.1. Classification (NCBI taxonomy): domain Eukaryota; kingdom Viridiplantae; phylum Streptophyta; class Magnoliopsida; order Vitales; family Vitaceae; genus Tetrastigma; species Tetrastigma voinierianum. The sequence continues at coordinate 90,168 of JAEQBH010002745.1, read as the reverse complement.
ATGGTAGGTGTGACATTCTTTAGATGTCATTCACGAGCCACTTAAATTAGGTTAAATGGTATGTTCTTGATCTATTTGGAACATTAAATACTTTAGTAAGTGTTTTTGGCTCGAATAAGAGTGTTTTGGGGTTGGTTTTTAAAAATTTAAACAAAACCCAGGTTTTAATTTTATGATGACTTTACGTCATTTCTTAGTAATGTGAGAAATAACGAGACACCTTTATAACCCCATTTTATCAAGCTAGTAACCCAACTTCAAGGTCACCATTTCACACTTTAGTTTAAAGCCCATTTTAGTTACTAGTGACAATGACACCTCTCTACAACGTTTAATCTCACGAAATCCAAAATCCAAGTAAAAGCCTCACCATTTTTGAACCATAGTCTGATCCTTTGTATGATGAAAACCCCCACAAATCACGATGGTCGACCACTGACCAGCTATCTTGTGGCTAGCTTGACTCACGGCGTGGGAAAATAGGAAAGCAATGAAATTTTGTTGATTAGGATCACCCTGCAGTAGCACAGATCAAATGGCGCCGTTGGCGGGCATGGTGCGAAACTACGAATGATGAGTTGAAATGAACTTGTAATCCACATTACAAGTGTTGGTGATCTTTTAACCCTTTTTTATTTTTAGTATTTAGAATATCAAGTTTTGTTTTACTTGCTTGAGTCTTCTTGACCTTTATTTTCTGATCGGTTCTGATTTGCACAACAGATCCTTTTTAGAAAGCCTTGTTTATGTTCTTTGCTTTGTCTCATTTTGTGTTACAGGTGTTTATGCATCATTGGGATAGAGATATATCAGGTTGAGTTCAAAAAGTTGGTGCACCAGTTGAGCAGGGTTATGAAATTAGTGTGCACAGTGATCAAATGGATCCTCTGCACGAGGAGCAAACAAAGTCGATGAGTCTTCTAGTGAATCGACGGCATTACATATCAATGAGGACCAATACACCCTCACTGCGGTGGGTGTTCCTTCTGCATCATACACATGCGAGGATGTACCATTGAGACCTTATTTGGTGCCCCTGCTTCCCACATTTCATGGTATGGAGAATGAAATCCATACACCCCACCTCCTGATTTTTGAGGAAGTGTGCTAACCTTTAAGGAGGGATGCAATTGTTATGGATTTGTTGAAGTTGAAGGCATTACAGTATTAACCCTCGAGGATAAAGGCAAAATATGGCTTAATTCACGAGACCCGGGGCCAGTTAGAAAATTTGGCGGCTGACGAGAGATTCTTAAAATTTTCAAATGCTCATGAACCAGAAAAACAATTTGAAGAGCGAATACGCACGTTTTACGCGATAGCGATGGGGTTCTGATCTTTGGGAGAGGTTCATGGAGACCATCAGTCTTATCCACGGCATCATGGATTTTGACACGTGTGGATCTTGATCCGCCACATGGTGGTATGTCTCCAGCCGTGGAAAGCGACTGTGAAGCGATGTGTGGAGGATTTTCTAAGGAGCGCTCGGATGAAGCCGTGGACTTTTAAGCATGTGTTGAAACTTAAGTGGGATAGACGAACCCGAGAAGGAGGTGGAAAATGGGGCCTTGACCAATGGGGAGGAATTTTGCGCTTTACGAAGGTGAGATGAAAGCAAGGATATCAACCTTGGCTAGGAAGGTGGAAGAGCTAGAAGGAAAAAGGCTCCATAAAGTGCAGGAAGTCACTGAAAATCTTGCATAGGCCAACCCATGCATCAATTGCCAATCCACTGCTCACTTAGAAGAACATTGTCCAATTGCTCCCTCAGTGAGGAATTTGATGTCAGAGCATGCGATATGGTGGGCCAATCTGACCACGACCTAATGCAGCATGTGGTATGCGTATAGTTCGATTGGAGTCTTAAATGTAGGCAGCTGAATTACCACCTTGCCATGTGGCATGTGTATGTGCCTCCTGATTTGACAACGGTTTGGTTCCTCGTCTCGACAATGTCGCCATCCATCTTCCCTGTGAGCAGATATTTTATATTTGAGAAGCGGTGGTAGGCGATTTTGTAGAGGAGCAAAGGAATCAATGTAAATTAGCTAAACTTATTAGAAATCTTGTAGAAAGTACTGCGACGAGAGAATAGATGGAGAAGCTAAGCGACACTTAATAAGAATATTGATGTCTATAGCGATCCGGGATTACTAATTTCTTTGGATGTACGGGAAAGAAGATTTCCTTCCCAAACCTTTGCCTAATCAAAGGAGTTCATGAAATAAGTTTCTTAAAATGGCTTCGAGGTGGATGAAGTAATCTTATCATCACTTTGACAAGTGGAAAGGAAATTGAAGCGACTAGTGCCCATATTTCGGGAAATAGAAAGAGAAGGAAGGCGAGCCTTAGAGGATATGTCGGTGAAGCTGATGAAAAACTATGCCCCCATTTCTGAAACCTTTAAAATGAAAAATCCCAGACAGGTGGGGAGATTTGGGAGGTCTTGGAAGCGAATGAGGTAAATATCCTTTAGCGGCAGTTAAGCGAGTTAAACTATGCAAATTTTGAAGGACTGTGCCTGATTAAGAAGTGGGCATTGAAAAGAAAGCCTTCTAGCGAGTGAGTCTGAAACTGCATTATATTTTGAGTTCGTTTCACATCTTTATTTTGTGCATTTTATATCCATATTCATGTAAAACTCATGCAATTTCCTCACAAGCTTGGTTTTGTAGGATTATTGATGAAAAGCGAGTGATTTAGCGAGAAATACTTGATTTATTTCGAGAGAAGTGAACCCGAGTCGTAGCGCTGCGGAAGATGAATTTTATGTACCATCACGGAACATCGAATAGTTCAAATTTCATCATGGCTGCATTCTACATTCAAAAAGCTTTTAACCGGTACTCCTGCACCTTGAATCCAGATTAAGCGGAAAGTTATGGCCCAAACCGAGTTAGAAGAAAAATGGAGTTCTTCATCCGGTTTGATGTCGCAACCAGGACGATCGCGACCCGAATTGATCTTCAGCGACGGGAATTGATGTCGTGACACGATGTCGCGACCAGTTGACGTCAGAGCCAGTTGATGTCGCGACGATGTCGCTGACGAATCTTGTAGAAACTTGAAAAGTAGAAAGTGAGTTTTGACTGTTCAAACCCGTTTCACCTAGGACCATATATACTCGTTTTTTTTAGGTAAAGGCGAGGCGGGGAAGATTGGAGCTCTGCCGTAGGGTTTCTCTCTCTAGGCCTTATTTTTCCGGTTTTTACTGATTTTGATTCTTTTTAGATGCGAGTTATTTTTACTTGATTTTATTTCTATTGAAGATATTTTCGGTCTTTGTACATCCCGAGGATTGATTTCACCTAATATTCGGACAAGATTGAAGCTGGCTTGGATTTTCTCTCGTGGTTTTCTCTCTCCAAATGCCCATTTTCTTAGTTTTTCTGGTTTTAATTTTAATGAATCTTAGTGGTTTTAAATGAGTTACCATTATTGAAGATTGATGTTTGTACCATAGATATTATTCAACTCTTTGTTAAGGCGAAGATTTAAAGCTCAAATCAGTTTTCTCTTCTTCTATATGATTTCTTCTTCATTTCTTACTTTTTGTTTGATTAGTGATTGGAAATCCGATGGAACATTAAACTGACCTCACAGGATTTGAAGTTAATTGTTGAAAATTCAGATTTTCAGTTTTTCAGTTATTTTGTGGGTTTGAAAATTGAATTTATATAATTGGTATTGTTCATAAAATTAATTGTTCGGGATATTAGTAGCTTACTCTGAAAAGAGTTGTATGCTGCTCACGATTCGAAGGCCCTACGGTGACACGGAGATGGAGATTCACGAGTAAAAGAGCGGTAGCTTAGGGGTATGTTAGACTAATATCTTGGAACTAATGAACTTTGAAAAATTACTTTGATAGATCACTAATTTACTCATGGTGAGGATTAATTAGATGATGTATCAATTTAGTTTGTGAGGTTTCTCCTTGAAGTACGATGAAAGGTCTTGATCCGTGTTAGCAAGATCTAATCGAGGAGATAGAAAATTTTATTAGATTTGAAGGGCGAGATACGATTACATTGGAGAAGGCTTGCATTATCACGTACATGGGGCGAATTCTTGAGTCTGAGAAATGGTTGTGAAGTATTGAAAAAGACAACAGTGATCTTAAGAGTGCCCAAATTTTACAAGTAGCTATTTAGACCCGTTTGTCACGAGAAGGAATATGGTGTAGATAGTGAAATGTATGGTGTATGGAAATCAGTATCTTTACATTCTTCTTTATGAACCAATCAAACGTCAAACTCCTGGAAATGTTGCACTTTGAGAAATCTATTTGTTTTGTAAATAATTATCCCATCCTAGTGACTCTCTTCCTTACCTTTTAGAATTAGTAGTTGTTTATTTATTAGATTTTAGGATTAGTTTTAAATCGGTTTTTATTTCAATTAAATTGATTTTATTCGACGTCACTTAGTCGCCTAAATAGTGAAGAGCCCTTGTAATTGGGGTGATCAAATTCCAATTAGAGAGAACCTTCAATTCTCGTGGGTACGATATCGGACTCTAGAGTCCACTTTATTACTTAATATGACGTGCATTTGCGGAAAGGGTTAAGTGTTAGTAATACTTTGTTTCCAATTTTAGTATACTTACTTTTGTTTCAAATCAGTTTTTGAGTATTTACCACATTCACTCCCTTGACCATATTTTCACATATATGTCTTTTGGTCTTTACAAGTTTTTGGCGCCGTTGCCGGGGATTAGATAATAATCCTTTGGTGATACTTCATAAATTTGTATACATCATTAGAATGGTCACCTTACAAGTTTTTGGCGCCGTTGCCGGGGATTAGACAATAGTCCTTTGGTAATAGTGTCATAAATTTGTATGTTATTTTGGTCATCAACCTGAAACCAAGAACAAGTCGATGCCATCATTAGGCAAGACCCGGTGAAATCTGAGGATCCGGTCCCCATGATATCGGTCGACATTGGAGGGACTTGCATGGAAATAAGCATTGTTGGGTAAGGACTGATATCGACTCTTGCCGTGTCGATTAGTATAGCGGTTGGGGTTAGGAGAGCTTAAACTCTGCGACATCACTCTGTCATTAGGCGATCGATCGGTAAAGATTCTAAGGGAATAGTTGAGGATGTGTTGGTAAAGGTGAATGGAATTCTACGCTTGATGGGCTTTGTAGTGCAATCTTGAGCCGTCCTTGAGTGGTAGATCTGCGATTTTCTGGGGAGACCCTTTTTGCCGCCCGTCACGATAATCGATTTCGGAATGTCATCGGCTCACATTTAGCCACATGACGCATTGGATCTGATATTTTCACTTGAGTAACGAAACAGTATGAGTAGCATGCGAGATCACGAGGAAGTATGCCGATTGGTCCAGTGCGGGGAAACGGTTGCCTACTGCCAGGCATAATTGGTCTTTGTAAAATAGAAGCGGTGGTAGAAATTAAGCGTATCGATCCTCTGCCGAGCGATGATCGGCCAGCATCACGAGTGAAAAAGAAGTTAACCTGGCGATCGGCGAGGGGCATGCGTCGCGTCAGCTGCGGTGAATGAGCTCGCTTCTCTGGATCCTCAATGAATGGAACCGATTGTAGTGGTGGTTTGGCCTTATTGAGTTAGCTATATTTCCAAAAATTTTGGTTTTAGTTAATTTGTTCAATTTTGATTTATTTTATTTTAGCAATTTCTTTATATTAATTAGCTAAATATAAAAATCTTAATTTTTAAGTAATTATTTTATTTTATCTTTATATATATATATATATATATATATATATATATATATTTTACTTTTATTTTATTTTATTTTAATTTAACTAAATTAAATATTTGTTTTTATTTTGTAGATGGAATTTAGTTCGAGCGAGGTCCCCCGCTATAATAGTAGAAGTGGACATCCTTAGCTCTTGGGCTTAAGGAGACCTTTAGGTGCCAACGGTTTTATAAAGGGGGGTGGTGGGAACCATTGCATTCCACGCCTCCTCACTGGGGTGGGCCTCGGGTCCTGTTGGAGCTCATAGGCTCGACATTCTGCTCTGCCGCAATGGTAGCGCACGACGTGCTCACCTCGGTAGGTGCGCCTGCAGATCCGATGTTAGGGCCACGGGCCTGCAGCTAGCTGCTGAGCCCATGCCTATTCCTCTGCCTAAGCCAGAGCTTAATCCTACTTGTATCATCGCTACCCGAGGAGTCGGCCACAATCTCGCGCGCGTAACCAGCCGACTCCTGGCCCAGGAGCCACCTTTCTCGAGGCCTTGTTCTATCCACCGCCCACGTGTTGGACCACGAGACCAAGGTTACGTGTCTGATTGGTGACGCCGTTGAGCGAGAGTCGAGATTGATGCCGGAGAGAGGATGCGAGCCTTGTAGGCGCAGTCTGCGGTCTCGGACACGCGGCGCGGACCGGCTGCATTGGCCCAGCTTCTTGCTACCCGAGGCCTCGGGCCACAGGCCCCATCCGGCGATATCGAGGCCGAGGGTGGGACATCAGACCACTGACCGGTGCCTCGAGGCAATGGGAGGGCCCCGCCTCAGCAGAGACGGACGTCGGGCGAAGTGCGAGGTCTCGGCCCAGTTGTCACCTCCTCCTGATGAGTGTTCATCGCCTCAGTTATCAAGCCTCGGGTCGAGGGCGCCCCTTGTTCTGGCGTCCAGATTCGGGAACATGGATCTGCGTGCGGGGAGACTTCCATGGGGATCCATCTTATGATATACAGCGTTAATGCGGACCGGCGATTCGGGACTCGATGGTTGATCGGCGATATTCACTTTGCTTATTTCATGGCCAGCGTGGCGTTACAGTATCTGGGCTATGCCGAGTTACACCACACTATGACATCCGGGAGAGTAAGGTCTGATGGGGCTCGTTGTGTGGTCACCAGATCTTTCATTCACGGATATTGCTATGACACTTGGGCTGCCATTGCTGAGTGCGGGATATGAGGAGTGGCCCGAGCGTCACACATAGAGATGATCCATTTGTCTCGTTTCGAGACCTTCTGAAGCGGGGGCTACTCTTATGACTGACCAGCAGCAGATTCTCTATTGGACCATGTACTCCAGGACAGTTTATTCCCTTTACGGCCATGTACGGTCTCGAGGAGGTATATTAAAGGCTATCTGAGGATCTCGGAGGGTTACAGTTTAGTCATACGAGCTTGTCATGTTCCACCTGCGCATTTTGAGGAAGGTCCACCCATGAGGAAGCGGCTCGGCGAGTTCACAGATTGATTGATGCGAGGTGCGGGCGAATGTTGGAGCATACGCGGGGGTTCCACACGAGAGCCACGCATCGAAGCGGAGGAGATCGGTTATGCAGTGCTATCCGCAGAGAGATCCATGTACATGCCGTCTCCATTATCCTCAGCGGCGGGGCGGCGGCCAATTATGGTAGAGGACCGCCCAGGCGAGCATCTGATACAGAGATGGAGGTGGAGGTGGAGAGAGTCAGGTTTAGTTCGCCACGGCTCCACCCCTGCGCCTGGCCCTGCGACCACGTCCATGTCAGTTACGGGGTAGTTGTTGTTATGGATGTTGTTCTGCGGTCGTGCCACGGTAGGGTGATTATGGTCCAGCTGATATTTGTATCCTTAGTTGCTCCTGTGCGTAGTCGAGCTCTTCTGGCGTGACAGTCTAGGGTTGAACACGGGACGGGTTTTCATCCCACAGACCATTTCGCATCGGTGTTTGAAAATGGTGAGGCTTGCTGTTTGGATTTAAGTTTGGTTAAGCGGTGGGAGTTGTTTTGTTCTTGTTAGCATGAGGCTTAAAGTAAAGTGTGGTGGTAACAGCCAGAGGCTTAGGTCTTGGCTTGATAACATGGGAACATAAAGTTGTCCTACGGTTATATCCTCGCATTATGGTAGTAACATATAGTTGACCATAGCAGGATCTTTGTTTGTATAAAACTACAACTACAGAACCACTCACTGACCGAGTCGGCTTCAAGTATTATGCATTAGTCCGATTCGATTTAAAAAACCACAACTTTTCAGTCTCATTTGATGGCTCGTAAATGGCATCTAAGGATATCGGTGCATCCCCAGCATTGTATACGCCCGAACCTAAACATGTGATGATATTGACGGAAGGACATTAAATGGCATTAAACCTGGTTTGGAAAGTTGGGAACCATAAATCACGATTACTGGAGCATTTCGTATGAGGAATGACTGTAGTAGCCCTTAAGCCAAAAATTATGACCCTCACTCTTCAAGTTTATGAAGCAACGAGCATCCTTAGGTTATCATCCTCAGGTGAGTCAGAAATAAAGTGGGATAATGGAATACTGATGGCTGCGGCGTATGTCTTGAAAAAAGAATAAAGTTAGGGTTCTGAGCTTATAAGGTGACTTATATAGCCAACACAAATGTGTGAAAATACTAAAACACCTAAAATATGAAATTACATAAGGGTTATAATGGTATCTGTAACAGTGTGATTTGGGATGTCGAATATCTGAAAATCACGAGGCGCCAATTTTTGTATGCGGGAGAATTCGCTAGCTGTGAAATTTCACTAACTAAATAAATTCTACGAGAGATAAGCGAAATTGAGAATTTCATTTATCAACCGATAATTCGCTAGTAGCGAGAATTTCGGTAACTGGCGAAAATTATGTGAGATAAGCGGGAATTGGTTAATTTATTGAAACCTTTGGTAAATTTCGTAGCTGTGAAATTTCCCTATTCGGCCCAAACCTGATAAATTTAGCTAACTGTGAAATTTCCCGATTTATTTAGAAGTTGCTAAATTTTCGCTATGATTGAAATTTTCGCAATCCAGTAGAGATTTTAGCGATCATAGCGAAAATCTGAGATTGCCTGCCCGTACTTCAGCGTTTGCATCTCCTGCTGCATTCACGCCTTGAAATCCATTTCAAATTCCTTTACGATGGTTAGAAACAAGTGATTCCTCGACATTCGTACATATCTTAACATCGGACTTGAACTAAATGGTAAGAAATTACTTTCGAAAAGCACAAAATCACCAACAAGCTCGAAATGGCATCGGTGGAGCTAAAGTGGACTGCGCACGCAGTGGCAATTGATATGATTAGTCTTGTAGCTTGAAACCTGTCACGGAATAGGGTTGAGCTAGCACTTTCGGTATTTAATCCGCACCCCCGTGAGCCGATTCTTCAGTCCGTAGCGTGCTAAAGCAATAAGGATATGCGTGCGGTGATTTCTGAAAAAGTGTCACGGTTGAAAGTGTATGTGCCAAAAAGGCATACCTTTAAAATGAAAAATTGATACCTTGTTTGGCAGGCATGAGCAAAACCGTATAAACAGTTTTTAGGTGACATTGGATCGAAATCGACTGAATTTCCACCCAAAATCTAATAGTTCTATTAACAACGATTGAGCGATAAATTGCAAAATTATTCCTTCCCCCAACTGTCTGGCATGGCAGCAAGATCTTTGAGCAGCACAGATAGGAATAGCTACACTCTTCTTTCTTTATTTATTTTACATTGTAGGGTGCGATACTTAAAACTTCGACCGCTGAAGTCAGGTATAGCAGATTATAGATGACTCCCCTGACGGTCTTAAGGTTTAGGCGTGAGCGGATCGGCCGACCCGCAGGCTGCGGGCTTACTTGGACTGCAGAATGACTTGAATCCAAAGCACCTGACCGCGCTAAACTCTACCCGTTCAGTTATGCTTGAACACTAGAGTCGATGACTCCCCTGACGGTGGAGTTTAGGCGCCCGGGGGCAGACTTTAAGCGTATACCCCTCGGGCAGGCCTTTCGAAGCGAGGCCAAAGCATCACGACTTTTATTTTCCTTTTCTTCTTTTCTTTTTCTTTTGCTTTTCTTTTCCTTTTTGGAAGAAGTACATTGGTCTTCGTATATGTATAACATAAACTATTATGGGTAGGTTATCAGCGGATCTGGCCCGAAGCTTTGCAAAGTGAAGAGTATATAATTTCCTGACCTCTCGGTCTGTCGGTGTGTAGTGTGAATTAGCTCAGGGGGAATGTTGAGTTGAAAATGCTAAAGCGCATGATTGACGAAAAGCGAATCACATGGGTTGTCCTGTCGTAATTAACGTCACGAGTGCGGAATTTTTTAATTAAAGGCATTTGATTGTTGATTCAAAGAAGCTGATTATGAGGAAAAATGGATACCTGAAATTGGAGGAACAAAAGGGATTTGCAAATTAAATAAAAATAGAATTGGACAACCTTGAGACGTATGCAAAGAATTCGAAAACCACGAAATTTACCTCTAGCTGGGTATTTGTAGCGTAGAGCCTTGAAAACTAATGGATGGGGTGTATCACCTCGAAATATGATGGTACGGAAGAGGCATTTCCATTTTATTGATCTGCAAAATGAGTAGCCACGGAACGACGATGCCACTCGCCCAGGCGATGTGGCACGAAGGACTCGGGGAGGTCAAGCCCGGGGAGAATTTCCTCCACTGACGATCTGTTCGCATGACATAGGGCCATCTTTGTCCATTGACTTTGATCACCCTATCATCATTTGGATCAGTAGGTCCACGAACCATTGGGGTATGCTCATTTGAGCGATGAATGGACTAGATCCGTCGCGACTTGAGCTTGCGAGAAATAGATGGGTTTGGAGTCATACGAGAGGACTTGGTCACCATTTGAAATTATTCAGGGTTATCGTTTAATTAAGTACCAATTTTTTTTATTTTTCATGGCAATCTTCGAGTTCAAGTAGGCATCATTTCGTATTTCTTCAGCTCATTGAGATCGAGCGCTTAACTCCGGCCTACTTGGGTCATGTTCGGCTTCTTGATCGCCACGCTGGACCGCCTGCCCGATTTCGGCAGGTGACATGCCTTCTTATAAACCCGGCCGATGAAGGACATTCGGGATTGTCTTGAAAGTTGATGCAGCATGCCCCTGGCCCGAGTGGCGGTTTGATGGACGTCTTTTTTGTTGGTGTTTGCGGCTTCATTAGTGGTTTTAATCTCCACGTTGCGGGATTACCTTGACCACTTGTTTGAGGATGGTAAGGGGTGGCCACTTTGTGTTTCACACCATATTTAGCCATGAGGTTTTCAAATGGTTTGTTACAGAAATGGGAACCTCCATCGGTAATTATGGCTTTCGGCACCCCGTACCTGGAAAAGATGTTTGCTTTCAAGAATTTAAGTACCACCACATTAGTCGTGGTTTCTGAGGATTGCTTTAACCCACTTGGACACGTAGTCCACTCCCTTTGAAAATGTATGTATGACCATATGACGTGGGAAAGGTCGTGAAATCGATGCCCCGCGCGCGTGAATAGGCTCATTCTTAAAATTGGGTTCCGAGAGCGCCGTGTGACGGCGAAATGACTTCGAAGTCTTTGGCATCTTTCACGCTTTTACGACACATTTGGTGTGCTTCATGAAACGAGGCGATGAAACGGTGCAGCACCTTCATGTTTGTCTTTACGGGAAGCCAAAAATGACCGTGCATTGCAACTCTCATGTGATGGTTGAAGAATTCCCGCACATTTGTTCTCCTCGGTAGCGCACTTCCTTATTATTTGATCTTTGATGCTTAGACGAAGGGCTCTTCCCGATAATAGGAATGAATCTTAGCAAAAGTACTTCCTATCATGTTCTTTCCGCTCGGTGGGATTTCTCTGTGGCGAAAATTGGCAATGTGAGAGCATGCAGGGAGCTTTCAGAATTTGCATTAGGGATTATTCGGGAAATTAAATCGTTGATGGGTGAAATTTATGAGTGTCATGGTATAGTTAACCTTGAAGATGATGCGCCACTACATTTTCTACCCCACTTCTTGTCCTGGTGCCAGATTAAACTACTTGAAGTAGAAGAACCCATCCCGAATAGCCTTGCTTTGGCATTTTGCTTAGTCGGGAGATATTTAATGAAGATGGTCAGTAGATATGACTATATCGAGACTGAGCAATGCTTCGAAACTTGTCTAAAGCATAGACCAGCGCGACAATTCCTTCTCGTAGTGGTATAGTTTAACAGTGCTTGTTGAGGTTTTGCTTGCGTAGTAGACTACATGGGGTTTTCCGTCCTCCGTTTGGCGAATCTTGCTAGATGGCAGATCATCACGCATCATGGCTGCCAGGTTAGGTGCTTTCATCTTTTATTGGGGCGATGGTCGAATGGGATTCCAGACTCTTAAGCTCTCGCTGGCATTCTCTTTCCCGAAGAAAAATTTCACGTCTTTCTCTGGAGCTTGTCTGAGGTTTGTGATTCTAGAAGTCTTTATGAATCTTACGTAGAAGCTTTGCATGACGAGAATTTCTAAATTGTCTTTACATTCCTTAGGGACGACAGGTTTGGAAATAAGTTCGATCTTTCCTTTGTCAGCTTCTATTCCCCTGCTTTGGAAATAATGTTACTACAAGTCACGATTCATAGATTAACCAATAAAATGGCATTCTCCCGATTAAGCACCGGGTTCTTCTCATGCACCTACATGGATGGCCTGCAGATTGGTGGACATTCTTGAAATCGCCTCCGTATCTGATGATGCCATCCATATATACCTGATTATGCGCTCCACCAATCGTGAACATCTTAGCATACATCTGCGAGAAAGTGGCTGGGGCATTCTGAGACCAGGCCACTCACATGGCGTGCGTGCAGGTAGACCAGTGAAAGTAGTGCTTTCTGATCTATGGCGTGAATTTTCATCTGGAGTACAGATATCCATCAGCGTTAGAATGGGTGTCCGAGCAACTCAGTGATCGATGAATGAAGTAGCAGGAAGTGGTCTTTTCTTGTTACTGCATTCAGCCTCCTATAATGTATGCACCTCTCGGCCGGTGGTAAGTGGGTTGAAAATTCTTACGCCTTTAATTTTCCAGGTTGTCACTCTGACTTCTTAGGTACACTTTGTAGGTTAGGCTCATGATCTTTATCGAGGGTAAATGATCTGGCTTGGAGGCGATTTCGGGACCACGATCTGAACCACTTCCCTCGGGTGGGGGGTTCTGACCTCATTGTGGTTGCCCTACTTGTATTAGACTCTCTTACAGGTAAATGTGATGGGTCTGATTGTTGGGTTTATGCCTTTTGATGTTTTCCATCCCGATGATTGTGTTTCCTTTTGAGAAGGTCGGCGGGGTTATGCTCTTGTGGAGTAGTCGCGGTGATGAAATCCATATTTGGACATTATACTCGTTTCTTCAAATGCATGCGCCAGCTCAGCCCAGGAGGGAGTTTGAGTTCTAGCGTGAGTTCCTTAGTTCTTCCACTTAGGTTAATAGAGGTAGGATTTATTTTTCCTCCGATGCCATTATCTTAAGCTCATGCATTGAGGTTCCTGTTGTTCTTCAGGGCACTCAGATAACTCTGGGGTTAATAAATCTTGCACTTGCTGCTCATTGGCCTGTTCTTCCATAATTGCTTCTATTACACAGACTTCTTCACAGTTGTTGATCGGATCTGAGTATGTACACAAGTTCATAACACAATTACCAAAGGACTATTATCTAATCCATGGCAAACTGCACCATAAAACTTTTTGACCACATACATGAATGGATATGGATCAGAGCCTTTATTCAAATTTATGACTCATTACGAGTTATTTATTAGTCCCAATGATGAAACCGTGAAACTTGAATGTAGGTTTCCTTCGATTTATAGTATTGATTAAAAGACATTTCATAAGGTAAACCATTTTTCTCTTTGGTTTTGATCTAATTATCTTACTTGAGTGCACGAGATCGAACAAGTATTAAATTGGATTTAAGTCGGATATCGATCCTGAGATCCTCGAGAATTTTTCAATCCGTACTGACTACTTAAACTTCATCTTATTTGAATGGTAATATGATGTTAGGTGCATCTTTGTAGCGATTAAATAAAGTAAAAGAAAAATGAATGAATATGAATGAATTGAATAATGAAAGATTAAAAATAACACATTTAGATTGGTGGTTAACTCAAAGAAGAGCATTGAATAAGCGATTATTGTGAAGAATCAGTTCTACGGCATATCACATAACTTTTGCTTCCCGAATAAGTTTTACTTTAGTCGAAGAATAAAATAGTGTGTTGGATCTCTCGAATCCTGAGTTCATCATCTCGCCTTAGCTGTTTCTCTCGAGCACGATTAGGTTAGATGACTACTTTAAAACTTATAGCCTTGTTACGGGTATTTTCTTTCTCCCATTAAACTTCATACCCCTGACACGGGCGCAAACTGAGCTCGCCGTATAGTCGTGTGGAGGTTTACATAATCTGGATCCTCGACCTCGAAATTAGAGCGGATCATTCTCGTGATTAGATCTATGATAACACGGGGTTGAATTCATGACCGAATTGAAATTGAACTCTCTGTATGCTTAGGTGATCGTCGCTCGGCTTTCGTTCTCGATTCTAGTGAAGAGGATGTATCGATTTAATTATACATAGCACATTAGATCGACAATATCGGGTTCGTATACCCTCACGGAAATTGTTCCTCATCTCGGGAATGTCTTCTCTGTGTCACTCGGAGGACCTCACTTGAAATCGGAGAAGCGCTCTCATTGGGTATAAAGTGATATTGAGATCAAACTCATAAATCAATAATCGGCAAAGTCGATTTAATGTCGGAAGTTCGTGATAGCAGATAAGGTGCAGCAGGAAGAGATGAATTTCTTCTGATAGCGTCGACTCGATGGAATTTGGGTTCACGGTGCGGATTATACCGTACACATTGGCTTGTTGATCGATAAACCAGGTATAAATCGGAGGCTTGGGTGTTCGAAATCCAAAATTTGTCTGGAATTCCAACACTCAGACAGTAATTCGAAGAAATATAAATCTGCATTCAGCTAAATCCTTTACAGCTAACGTTCGAATCCAAATTAAAATGAAAATTCAAACTAATCTAATCTAATCTAAAATCAAATCAAAAGGAAAACGGAAAATAAAAGAAAAGAAAAGAAAATAAAAATCTGAGGCAGCCCGGTAAACGAGATTTCTCTTTCAGTCGCCGCTTGATGCGTTTCTTCTCTTTGCAGTGCATATTTACTCAGGGTTACGAAGTTGGGCCCCTAATTTGATGCATTTCTTTTTGGACTTTGGATGCTTGAGGCCCGATATCGCGTCGCATCCCGCGGCGGTGAGAGCTCTAAGTCGCGACCTCTTGTTCTTGTCTCGGTTCGTATGGTTCACATCGCCGGTTCACGTATCTTGAAAGAAATTGTTAATGGCGACATCTTGATCTTGTCGCGACCTCCTCTCATTGTAACGGACGTCGCGACAGCCTGGTGTTGTCGCGACCTCTTGGTCTTTGCAGTTGGTATCGCGACAGCCTGGTGTTGTCGCGACCTCTATTCTGTATAATTGTTGTCGCGACATCCTGATGTTGTCATGACCTCATCTGCAATTGAATTGTTGTCGCGACAACATTCTCTTCTGGCGATTAATCGCGGCTAGCCACGATATAGTGTTGATGTCGCGTACGCATCGGATGTCGCGACATCGTGCCTTATTTTTTTCCATTCCTGGTTGCTTATCTTTAAGTTTAGATTCCTTCGGCTCATCTTGTTCTCGATTAAACCATTCTATTGGAGTTTTCCTTATACGACTAATTCGCCTTTTGATTCTTTATTAAATCTTTGCGACACACGATCCTTTCTTCTTTATGTCTTTGTTCTTGTTTGCCGATGCAGCTGCCCGACCCCGATTATTTCATCCTTTGCTCATTACATTTTGCTCCTTTTCTTCAAATTCTGCTCTTTTGCATTTCTGGCGAGCGGCAAATTGGGAAGTTTATTCAGATTCACGCATACTCATCGGTCTTTTTATATAAAAATCAATCGGAAAAATGGTGAAAATATATGACTTGCAAATTTCGTGAACTCCCACTAAACTTAAAATTTTGGTTGTCCCAGCGAAAGAAAAGAAAATTTGTTTGTCCCTCGAAGCAAAGGTCATTCTGTTTTGTTTGTAGTATGACGATTTAATTGAAAATTTATAAATTCCATTCTTTTATGTATTCGACATAGTCGGATCGAGGTTAATTTATACTAAACATACAGGCGAATTGTTGAAATTGTTTCTGAAGCGGTATAAGTAATTGATCCTGTTTGAATTATAAGTTATTTTTTCTTTCTACGTTTCGCGCCCAATGAGTCGATTAAGCCTTAGAAGATGTTCACGATTTTGATCTTTTTCGATTTTTCAAACTCACATAAACATTTTCTTATTGATCTCCACTAATGTATTTGATTCCAACCTTTAAAATCAATCAGGTCTTTTTGGCTTGTAATGTTAGGCTTGGGTAAATGGTAGGAAGGATGGGACTTTTGGTTTAAGATTACCAATACTCTTTTTCCTTTCTTACTCATCTGCTGCCCCTTTTCTCCTTGTAATTTCTTTAATAAATTCCCCCAAACTTTATTTTTGGGATACCTCCTTGATTTTCTTCTATTAATGTATTCTCCATTTCTATTATGCACTAAAACCTCTTCTTATCTTCCATTCCGAATGGTCTGATGTTTTGTCTTCTTAGGCTTTCTAACACTCTTAAGCGAACTTTCAGGTTAGTGGCTCCCATACCCGGATGGCATCGAGTGCTTAGGTGTTGAAGCTTCAGAACTTAATTGTTATAGAGTTGTTGGAGTCCTGAATAAAACTGTTCCTTTAAGCACTTCTTTTCTTGCTATATTTTTTATGATGTAGATCTTTTTCTCTCAGTCCACTTGTATTTTCTCCTTGAGTTTCTCGAAATTTATACTCCCACAAACTTTATTTTCTTTCTTTTGAATTCTCTACGGTAATCCACAGGTTCTTTTGAGGGTTGATTCTTTAGGATGGGTTAAGTGCTTTATTGGCTTATTTTTAAAATAAGGCATTTGCAGCTCGATTTACGGAACTAAGGTATATGCATCGGCATATGAATAGGGATGGCTAGAATGGCTCGAACTTTCGAGGATGGCTGCATCATTTCTTGTTGGATGTATCACCTTGGATTTCTCCTTGATCGATAATCTAGGATTACAGAGATTTGAGTATGTGCTTGTGACTAACTTTAAGATTTTCTTGACTCATATCAGTTGATGAGAATTCAAATGATGTTATGTTCAACAGGTTTCTTGACTCACTGTTCATACTACAAATTCAAAATAATTGTTTTGTTCTGTCAATTGTATAACCATCCATATTCTGAACTCATCAGCAAATTTCCATTCAATTATACAATTTGTATTTCAATTAAATTGCATTATATGCCCATTATTCCCTTTTACTTGAGTTGAGCAAATTTATTCAATCTACTTCGAATCATAAACTAAATTGAAAAAAACGATTCGACGATTCGGCATTTTCATTTCGAACCAATTCATACATTATTATTATGTCAGTAATAGTAAACACAATTTGATTTCATGATATAAAACAAAATTTTGACTCTATTCATAAAAGTGTTGCAACAGTTGAGAATCTACAGATTGGGAATATGGAAGAAATGGATGAGTGAATCGGAAGGCTTCTTTCTTTTTGAGGGATCAGTAAATATGTTGGGAGGATGCAAATCGATGTGGCCCCGAATTTGGAATTGGCCCGTGTGAACCGTCTGATCCTCCTTTTCCTCTTCGCATTCTCTTTTATGCACTCTTGTACGATTCATTTGTGAGATCCACCTTCTCATTCGGTTAGTTACATGCTCTTGCAGTTTGTTGTTATTTGTTGTCGAGTTGATCAGCTGGCCTCAGAATATTTTTGTGAGTTGTTGTTAATGGATCCAGTTCTGACGGCTTTCTCCTATGGTAAATCATTGTCATCCAGCACCTTGTCTCTTTCTTCCATCTTTTTCTCAAAATCTTTCAATAAAGACCTATAGAGGAACTTAAATCCCTTAATATTCTCCTTTGTCTTCAGCTCTTGTTCTGCATCCCTTTTCTTTATTAGTTCCAGAAGTTGAGAGTCTCTCTTAAACTGGTTGTTGTAGAATGCTTCATGACTGAGTTGCAACTTCTTTAAGAGATCTCGATCTCTATTTTCCATTTCTTTTATGAACTTCTCTTCTTTATTCTCCATAATCTTTTGGTACTCTTAACAACCCGGCGTCTCTTTGATTTCTTTTCCTTTCTTCTCGATTCGACGAACATTTATTCTCTTATACATAGTTCCTCTGCTCCCATTGTTGATCTCTTCTTTTTAATTACGCTTTCGTATGTTTATCACACGGATTGTTGTTGGAGGTTGTTTATTCTCTCTCTTTCCTCATGCTTCCTGCGTAGATAAGACATCCGTGATCACAGTTGTTCTGCGAGGCTCACTCTGGAGGCTCTCATATTCCTGCAGGAAATCTACATTTCCCGATTGGTGGAAATTGGCGAAGTAGTGAAATCAATGGGACTTAAACATTCTTTGCCCGTCCTACGAAAATATGGGTATTCCATACAGGCATGTTTACGGAATCTGTTCTTCTTGATCATCGACCATCAGTTGCTCTCTTCTTTGATTCTGATCTACTCTTCATTTTAGTTGGCTTCCACCATTCTCCGCCTTCTTTAGATTTCTTATTTTGCTTATACCAGATTAGGGTGATGAGTGAAGCATTAGAGGCGATCTTCTTCTTACACTTAGATTTCCCGCCCACTTTGAACCTTTACTTGTAGTAGTGATGGTTCTTTGGTTGTTGAATCAAACCTCTTGTTTTGGCCGCGATACTTCATTTATTGAATTCTCGATTATATCTCCACATTTACCTTGTAGCCACGCCCGGTATGGCATAGAGGAGGGCGCTTCTTGTTTCTCCAACTGTGCACACATGCACAGTGGGAATCAAAGGCGGAAGGTAAGTAAAACCACACCTTTGCTTCCTCTTTGTCGGGTCTCCTCTACATTAATTTATCTTCTTGTCACCTTGACTGTTCCCCATTTCTGCTTCCCAGTCGGTCGACCTCCGTCTTTAATTTTCTCATTGAGTCACAATGCTAACCTTTTTGTATTTGATCCATGCTTTTGTACCATGCCATATATTGTGCATTTATGCTCGGCTCCATATGGGACTGAGCTTCTCGGCGAACATAGAGTTATCCTTTATTCCAATAGATTTGGTAAATTCACGACAAATTCTTTGCGTATCGGGTTTATAATGCTTGCAGAATTTCCCCCATCCTCGTTGCTCTATCGATTCTTTGAGCGAAGGGAGATGAAGTGGCTGAATCACATTCAATAGATCCACTTTACTGCGTAGTGCTTTGTCAGAGATATATCAGCTTAAATCGAAACGAACTCATCTTCTCTTTTCTTCTGCCGTCTCTTTTCTTTTTCTCTTAATTGCCTTACCAATGGTGTTTCTATTAGTTGTTAAGGCCTGTCTCTCTCGTAGGTTCTGATGAACCTCTTAATGGGTTCAGATGAACCTGTACATGGAGTTCGAAATAAACCTCCTCCTCACGGTTGAGCGTGCTCCTCCATTTGATTTCATTCAGTTGGGATAAGGGTTGACCGGTTCGGCCGTTGGGAAATCGAGGCTTGTATGAAAAGTTACGGCTGGGGTTTTGAATTGAAAATTGAGGATCACGAAGATGAAAAGTTGCTTTTGTTTCGGGAGGAGATGATAATGAAAGGATATTCTCAGTGATTGCAATTCATTCATGATTGTGGCTGTTATTATCGTTAATTTAAACATTGCGACTTGATTTAATGTGTGCGTCAATAAAATTTGGGCAAATATTGCCCGACTAGAAAATTTCCTATTATGTCGCGACATAAAATTGTTTGTTCTCGACATAATTAACCCTTTGGTGGAATGATAAATCCCGTAGCTCACGGCAATGAAACGTACCCTCTTTATTATTTTGAATGTCGCGACTGACATTCGCCGAGTGCTCTTGTGGCGACCTGCGCCTTTTCTTCGCGATTTTGGTGAGTCGCGACATCGACTTTTGTTGCGACCTCGGTTTTTACAATCATGTTTCATCGAAGCTTTGTGCGGCTGATGCATGTTGCCTCGATTTTAATGAGCAGATGGCATTTCATTGCTTTATCGACTCCAGATTCGGCCATCCAATTAAATCAATTTCACCACAACCCAATTCGAACACATATTACATTCACTTTCACATAATTTGTATAGGAAAAAGAATGGTTCCACTACCACCAATAACTCATCTCTGTGAATTCTTTGGGTTGTCTGGAATTGACTCTTCTCTCATTTCCTCGCATTTTTGCACAAGCACTCTATAACATTTACATAAAGGATTTAATTAAACAAAAATTACTTCTATATTACTAACTAATCACTATTAAAAAATTAGAGAAAAATACATCAAAATGAATTCTAAAAAAAATTCAAATTCATCCAAATTAAGATGTTTATGGTTCTTGTGGTACATCGGTTTTGAGTCCTTAGCTAGACTTGCTGTTTTGATAATGGTTCTCTCTCTTAATGAACCAGTTGTAATATTAACCTTTCCTCGTTTGCTTTGATAATGCTTTGTCGTTGTCCATTATTTAGAATTCTTACGTCGATCGTATCTTTCTTTTGTTCCCGAATGTAGTGCTTTCGACATCAACGTATATGGTCAGCTCCACTTTTGATTTCAATTTTCCAGGAACAATCTTAATCTGAGTTAAATAATGAACTTGATCCCTTCTCTGAACTCTTTCCTCGAAGGGAATCCTTTGATCGTACCATTTAACTTGTCTTGTCTTTGTGATTAGTACCTAAAGTGTTATTTGAGCTATTTTAAATAGGTTTTGAGTGCTTTGTGCGCTAATCATCATGTTCTTGATTGAAGTGTTCGGGTCTACTTAGTATCCTTATCTTAGTTTTTAGAGTTATTTTTTATTCCTTTGCGAGGTTTTGCATGCCTTGAGAGTTCAATATCGAGATAGGGCTGAACCCGAAAGATTTAGAACCCCATTCTCCGGCCTTAAACATTTCAAATTCAATGAAGGAATGAAGCGAAAGGAGAAATGATCTGATGAGGATGCGGTGTGCGTGTGTGAAGAATATGCAAACCCGGGAAATTTCGCTATGGTTGCGAAAATTTGTTTGGGATTCTGTGAAAATTTGTGATCATAAAATAGAAAATTGAATCAATCCTGTGAAATTTGAAATTTACTGGCTAGAATTTATGGCCAAATTTATTTGAAATTTGTGAAATTTAGAGAAATTCATTAATTCACTGAAAATTCGCTATATGGCGAAAATCGCTATGCTAGCGAGTGCCACATTTTAAGCTATATAAAACATTTCGCTAGTGCGTGATTTATTAATAATAGGAAATTAGCGGGTCGCATAGCGAGGTCTACGATTTAAGTATCTACATGCAGTTTTAAAACAAATTTAGCGATTTTAATACTAAATGAAATTATCATGCATAGCGAAATTCCATTTTTATTAATGTTGATGAAATTTGTTTGGTGTATTATCTTTGTCCATTGTATTGTGATGTGTTAGAACTCTTGTAGTTTCACACGTTAGGTTGTGCTTCTCTCGCAGCCCTAGTTTTGTAGCCTGAGGGGCTTTGCTTCAGGCGATTTTTTTGTGCGACTTTATTTTCGACTTTCCATTTAGGGTTTGGTTTCTCTCTTCTCTCTCCTCTTTCTCTCATTTTCTAGGCTCTCAACTGACCCTCTTGATGGTAATGACTGAAGTCTTTGGTGGCCTCTTATCTTTGAAGAGGAAGGTGCTTCAGCTTTGGTTATTAGGGGCGATTCTGCGGGTTGTCTCATGTGTTGAATGCTCACAGTCTTTGTATTTATGGCTCGTCTTCTCAAACTAGGGTTGAATATCATTTAATGTCATTACCTTGGCGATACTTACCATCTTTAGGATACACTTTGCCTTATTGCTGATGTCTTGTTCGTTCTTTGGATGGCCTTTATGACCAGAAATGATGTTGAATGTTAGGGTTTCAAGCTGAGAGAAAGGGGGCTATGGATGTTGCATGTGTTGACTGAAATAGGAGTGGTTTAGGGTTAGGTTTGCTAGGTTAAACAAAGATCCGTTATGACAGAATTATAGTTGCTTGTCATAATGCGAGGATAAAACAGAGGACAACTTTGTTTTATGTTATCGAGTTAGTGACTTCAAATCTTAAATTTTCTTTTCTGCTCCACTTTCGGTTTTACAATTGATCGGCGGTGAAACGACTCACTTGTTTTGAAACAAATCCGAAATCAAATAAAGCCTCGTCATTTTAATAACGATGCGAGTCATTCTGGGGATGAAACCCGTCCAGTGTTAAGACACTGAACCCACATTTTATCTTCTACGAGTAGCTTGACTACGGAGTAGGAGAATATAAGGAAGCGAAATTTGATTGATTAAAGCTCACCTAAATTGAATACTTTGTATATCCTAGCATTATCATAGGCTTCATTTAGCATGAGTTCTTGGGTTCGTTGAGGTTGAAGAGTCTAAACTCACTTAGTATTTGAAATCAAATTCAACTTCTTGATGGCCCACATGCCTTGTATTCCAATTCGAGGTAGATGACATGGTTTGCCAGGCAAGCTGTATGAGGACACATTCGATGGGAGTTTTGAATGCAGTTTTGTAAGCCCAAAGTGCATCATCAAGTTTGGTAGACCGATCCTTCCTGCTTGAATCTACAGCCTTTTCTTAGATTCTTTTGATCTCCCTGTTGGAAACCTCTGCCTGTCCATTGGTCTGGGGATGATAAGCTAGACTCTTTATATGCTTTATCCCATACTTGCTCATGATTTTTGAGAATATTTTGTTGCAAGGAAATGAGCTAATCACTAATGATAGTTCTAGGTGTTCGAATGCACGAAATATTCTTTGTAAAAACTCTGGCTTGTATTAGTATCATTCCTTGAATGACCACGCCTTGCCCGTTTGGAAACATAATCCAGCTGGCCCCAGCCGATATATCTGAGGTTTCAATGATTGTAGGAAGGATCACATAAAATCTATCCCCAGCCATCAAATTTTGCCCAGCCATTATGCCTTTTAGGGCGTTTCATTTTATCTTCTTGATATTTCCAATCTGTTGGCATCATCACACAAATTTGACCCATTATTACAGTCTCGAAGTGGAGCCCGATAAAATCGGATTAGGGTATCTTGTGAATTTGTTCTTTCTCCGGAAAAATGCCCTCCATATGGTGATCTGAGGCATTCATTAATTTTACCTTGTTCATTTTTAAGCCTTAGTATCGATAATCATGTCGGCTACCTCTTTTGTGGTAAATTGGGTCATCCCGGATGTAATATCTGTAATAGGTCGTAGGCTTTCTTTTAATTGGTAGGTGGTGCGAGAAGCCCTCCTATTCAGTGAATTCCATGATATCGAGGAATACCATGGAATTTGGAATGACACCTTAAACAACTGTTCATCTGGAAAGTTCTTTTTTAGTTATATCTCCTCCTTTCCTGTTTCATTCTGTTCTACAGGACAGTGATCGGTATCACATTGTCAACCGCACTATCTTTGATTTCGGATCAAGCTCTTGCTCTGATAGCACCCATCTTATCGTCTTGGCTTGAAAGCCGGCTGCGACATGGATATTTGATGGTTGCGTGTCATACAGTATGAAGCCTTGACGCTGGATGAAATGTATGGCCTGAATTTCTCCTGACAAAAACTATGGCTAGCATCTCATTTTAGGTTATTGGAATAGTTTTCTTGTGCTTCGTGAAGGATCTGCTAGCATAGTATATGGCTCTGGAATATTTTCCTCTTTCCTTTTGCCCCGTCGGCCCGTTTGCGAAGTCAGCATCACACATTACTTGAGATCTTGATCCCATTAAAACTAGCCGTAATAGGTCTTGAACTGATGGTTTGGTTATTAGCGGCCTTGCGAGATAAAACGAGGTAAAACCTTGTATTGTCCTTACTCGATGTCACACTTAGTGATACGGCTATCTTTGACAAGTCTTTTGATGAATCTCTATAAAATCGGCGTACCCCAAAAACTCCTTATACTTTTTACTGTTATGGGAGGTCCTAAGGTTTTGATAATAGAAATCTTAGATTAGTCCTTCGACCACATTGTGAAGTTTATGATCGAGAACAATACCTTACATTTACCGTGATAGCATTTTCCCGGTCGGTGCTAGTTGTTTGTCGCGCATCTTTGAAACCTTGTTTCCGTGTTGTTGAGCATTGTTCAAAAGCCCGGACCCTTTGTGAAGTCATCCTTAAAAATCTCGTGATCTCACTCGACCAAATCTGTGAACATCGACGCCGTACATCTCTGCTGAAGGTAGCGAGGCATTGCATATCCCCGAATGGCATCCTTACGAAGGCAAAGGTACCATGGGGCATGTGAATGTGGTCTTTCTTGGTCTATACAGTGCAGGTGCAATGCGGTTGTAACCCGAGATATCCGTCGAAAACAAAATGATGATGTCCTGATGCGTACCTTGTCGATCAATGAAGGTAGGGAAAATGATCCTTCTGGTTCTTTGTGTTAAACTCACGTAATCGTCGTATTCTCCACCCATCGACATTAACGTTGGAGATCAATTCGTTTTGTGTTGCGGATTCGATAAATCCTCCTTCTTTGGAACCCACATGGTAGAAATTTAGCTTGAAGGGCGATGCGAAATTGCATAAGATAAAACCGGCATTTAACCATTTGAGAAACTCCTTTCACATTACTTCCTTCATATTTGGATTCGATCTCCTTTGAAGTTAATGATTTGGTCTTTGCGTTTTCTTAACGGTATTTTGTGCATGCATATTGATGGGTGATACCTTTTAAATCTTGATGTTATTACTAAGACTCCTTGCTTGCTTCCTTAAAATTTCCAAATAGCCTTTGTTCCTCGGCATCACTAATTACGGCGAAATTGTGCGGTTTATTCTTTGGCGGAGTTCGGGTAAGCATACTTTAAATGACTTATGCTGCTTTAAAATTAGCCCTTCTTCCAGCCCGGTTTTCTTGATGAAATTCCCCGCCTGCTTGATTTTTTCCACTTTTTTATCTCTTTTGTTAGTTCATACCTTTTTCGGTAGAATGTAGAAATTGAAATGCGGGGAATGCAGATCAAAACCTTGATATCTTGGAATTCATCTCTTTTTCATTGATTGAAAGTTGGTCGTACAATCATAGTAAAAATCGAGTTGTTGATACATACGTGCTTCTCTTGACTTGATATCATCCCTTTACATATCTAAATTCCTCAGGCTTATGATTAAATTGAAATTAATTTGTCTCTTAATATGGTGTGAGAATTCATACAGCATGCTCGATTATTGCTCGATTCTGCAGAATGGCACCCGACAACGGAGGACTTGTGAATCTTCCTCCGTATCCGGTATAATGAAATCGGTGGGAAAATAAATTTTTCCAACCATGGCCAGCCACATCTTCTATTATTCCTTGGGTTTGCCCGGGGTTATCACCATTTGGAGGGGTGCGGTAGTGAGTAATCTCCCCCAAACTTAACCTTGTGATAGAATAAGGCGGCATTAAATTGATCTTAGCACGTGAATCACGAGCTGCAGGACTTCAGGCTCTCGATGGTGCGAGATGGTGAAGCTCCACGGATCCTTCGTCTTTTTGGGAAGCCCTCTTGATCACCGAGCTTTGTAAGTTGCGGAGTCAAATTCCACGATTCCTTCTTACGTGATCTTCACTCTTTTTGGTCGTGTGTCTTTGAAAATTTCGTAAAGTGGCGTCACGGTAACCACTTCTGAAAGCCATCACTAATCTCAAACACGGAAGGTCTTTAAGAACATATATTTGTTCTCTGTCTTTGAATTTATGACCTACGTGGAAATGGGGCTATGACGGTCGTGCAGGTGCTTGCTGCTTGTCGCTAACCTGCGAAGCAGTTGTTCCTTCTTCTTTTTCATACAGTGTTTGTGATCTGGGCCTTCCCTGCTCATATTTGCTTTCATCTTTTAATCTTTCCTCCAAGTCTTTCCCTGCTTAGGCACACCATGACCATCAAATTAACAGTTCTTCTTCGTATCATTGGGAAAGGCATCTTTCATGCAGTTTTGCGGGTTTAGAGCGATTTCCCTATTTGTGTTTCCCGGAGTTCTTGAGGGAGGCATTAGTGGTCTTGAAAAATTTGAGAATTGGTATTTGAGGCTTCAGTGAGCTTTGTTCATGGAGGTTTACTTGACTTCTTGTTGTCCCCAGTAGATTACGACATTTGATCTTGAATGGATTTGGGCTCTCTCGACCTGGTACTCGTTTCTATTTTCACCTCTTCTTCTTTCTTCTGCGGGAACCTTAGATTCTTAATATCCTTGTTAGTATTACATCCATTCCTTGGGCCACGTGAAGTCCCTCCATCATATGAAAAATTTTCATGGTTCTCAGTCTTTGGATGATAGTGTCTTTGGATGGTTGGGGTTTGATGATAGCTCCTTGGCTCCCAAAGTACTTAACACCATGACATCATAACGAGTTCTTGTGGAGTACATCGGCACTTCCTCTGATGGTTCCACTCTCGACTACTCTAACTTCATGGCCGGTGTGCATATTTCTCTCTTGTCCATTACATTCATGATGGCGATGCAGTTTGCTGGCCTCCATGGCTGTCATGCTTGCTAAACTCATGATTCCTCTTCTACGCGATTGATGTTTAAACTAGATGGAGCTTTCATATTGCATTTAACCGGGTCTTCGATAAGATCTCTTGCCTCTTGACACTCTTACGTTTGTGCTCCGCATGAAGCATGATAATACCCTTAGATGTATCATTCGAGCATGATACACTATGTCCCATCTGAGTCTTTGGTCATTCCATGCATTAGGCACCTCTTGTCAAACCTTTGATTCTTTCCCAGTATGTAAAGGCTTTCATCTTCGCCTTCTTTGAATCTGGTAGTCTCCATCCTTACTGCAAATTTAGTGAAGGTGGAAAGATCTACGAATATGAAGCCTATAGCTCCTCCCGAGTATTATGAGCCGTATAGTGAGATTCATATCATGTGGCTGCTGTATCTCTTAGAGAAAATGGGAACAAATGCAATTTGATGACCTCTGGTCTCACCCCATTCAACTTCACCGTGCTCGCGTATCCCTGAGAAACCTTCCCGTGTGCTCATTCGATCTTTCAGGACGACCAAGAACCGTTGTTGCTAAACCATTGCATTGCGCCGGCTTTAGTTCAAAATTATTTGCATCAACTCCGCAGTTGTCTGACAAGAGTATTCATCCCGACAATCGTCTCTAGAAATCCTCCATCAGACGCTTGATCGGTGCCTTTTCGCCGCCGCTTCTCGTTCTTCGCTCCGATCTTCGCTTTCTTCTCTATAGCCGAAGCCTCCTTTTGTTTTTCGCAAGCTTCGAAAGTGTTCTCTCT
The DNA here is from genome assembly GCA_016808115.1 of Tetrastigma voinierianum. Classification (NCBI taxonomy): domain Eukaryota; kingdom Viridiplantae; phylum Streptophyta; class Magnoliopsida; order Vitales; family Vitaceae; genus Tetrastigma; species Tetrastigma voinierianum. Next base: position 62,990 of record JAEQBH010002745.1, on the reverse strand, counting down.
AATTGTCCGGAATCGCACGTTGTCTCCGGTTCCTATGCATTAAAATTTTGTCCCTAAAATCAAAACACACTTACATTAATAGGATTAGTCTGGTTAAAATAAAAAATATTTTCAATATGGTTTGTTAAAAGTTAGTGGCTAAAAATAACCACTGCTTGAAAGACTATTTTTGTTATTTTTTCTTCAATAGCATTTCCTTCTTTCGTCAGAATATTGATTTACTAAATTTTCTGATCCTATAAGAATCTACGTTTCATAAAAACTCGTTTCGTGACCAAAAGACATATACAAATTTATGACACTATTACCAAAGGACTATTGTCTAATCCCCGACAACGGCGCCATAAAACTTGTTGACCGGATCTGAGTATGTACACAAGTTCATAACACAATTACCAAAGGACTATTATCTAATCCCTGGAAAACTGCACCATAAAACTTGTTGACCACATCTATGAATGGATATGGATCAAACACCTATTCAAATTTATGACTCATTACCAACGATTATTTATTAGTCCCCAGCAATGAAACCATGAATCTTGAATGTGGGTTTCCTTAGCTATAGTATTGATTAAAAGATATTTCATAAAGAGTAAACCATTTTCTCTTTGGGTTTGATCCAGTATACTGCAAGTGCACAGATCGAACAAGTAGTAAATTCGATTTAAGTCCAGATATCGATCCCACAAAGATCTCAAGAATTTTTCAATCAACTACCCCAACTACTTAAACTTCATACTATTTGGACGGTAATATGGTATTGGAATTTTTATCTTTAATAGCAATTAAAATACTGAAGTAAAAGAAAAATTAATGAATAACAAATGAATTGAATAATGAAATATTAAAATAACACATTTAGATTGAATAGTTAACTCTAAAGAAAACATTGAATAAACAATTATTGTGAAGAATCAATTCCTACAGCATATACTATAACTTTTTCTTTCTGAACTACAGATTTTAAAACTAGTCCAAGGAATAAAATAGTGTGACTGGATCTCTCCAAATGCCACCGTTCATCATCTCGCCTTAACTGTTTCTCTCGAACACAATGGGTTAGATGACTACTTAAAACCGGGAGCAGCCTTGTTTCTCGTATTTTTCTATTCCCTTTTCAATACTTCATACCCTTTAACCTCGGATCTGAAACCTCGAGCTCCTTCTTAAATATAGTCATCATGAGGTTTACACACATCACCCTCAATGAAGAAGGCAGCACGATGTCGCGACAACATTCTCCTTGCAAGCAGTTGTCGCGACTGCTTCTGATGTAGTGTTGATGTCGCGACTGCATCCAGATGTCGCGACATCGTGCCTTCTTTTCTTCCATTCCTGGTTGCTTATCTTTAAGTTTCGTTCACTTCCAGCTCATCTTGTTCTCAATTAAACTTCATTTACGACTGGAGTTTCACTGATACAACCTGAATTCGCCTTCTGATTGCTGTTAAATCTTTGCGACACCTGATCCTTCTCTTACGCGTTGTTCTGCCGCAACCCGTCGCAGCCCAATTATTTCATCACGCCGGTCACATTTTGCTCCCTTTACCGCAATTCTCGCCAGATTTCGCCGAACAAAGAAATTGGTGAAGTTTATTCCAGATTCCTGCATATAAATCGGTCTTTTTATATAAAAATCAATCAGAAAAATGGACTGAAAATAGATGACTTTAAAGCTCATCAGTAGTCATCTTCCTCAGAGTGCATATGTCTTTTACTCAAATTAAAAATATTGAGTTCTAAGGTCATATTCCCAAATGTGAGTTGCATAACCCCATTCCGGCAGTTTATTATGGCATTCGAAGTAGCAAAGAATGGCCTCCCCAATATGATGGGCACATGATTGGCTCCCACTGTAACTTGCTTTGTATCAAGCACGACAAAGTCCACTGGGTAGTAAAATATGTCCACTTGTATTATAACGTCCTCAATGGTCCCCTTTGGTATTTTAATAGATCTATCGGCTAGTGATAGTGTGATGGAAGTGGGTTTCAGTTCACCCAAACCTAATTGCTTGTACGTGGAATAAGGCAAAAGGTTCACACTACCCCAAGTCTAATAGTGCTTTCTCCACACCTGTGCCTCCAATATTAATTGAGATCAGAGCACATCCCGCCTTTATATTTCACTGGAGTCTTGCATTCAAGACACCTACTTGCTCACGAAAGGCCTTTGTTCACATTAAGACCCTTTTACCATGCATAAGTCCTTCAAAAACTTTCATGTATGGGACTGTTTGTTTGATCATGCCTCTTCACAGAGAGGAATATTAACTTTCACTCACGTGAAAACCTCTACAACATTTCGCGGTTAATGGAACTTTTGGAGAGCCCGTGGGAAATGGGGTGGTACACCGATCTTCACCTCTTCCTTGCTTGCCGACCGTTTCTTGTATGATCACTTACTGCAATAATTTGATTAGAGCTCTGGACGTCATTCCCGCCTCTACTAATTTCTTAAAGTCATGACTCGCCTTAACTTCACGGGCCTATTTGGATCTTTGGTCGTGCTCTATTTCATTCACTTCTCCTCGATGTTGCCGTGATCGGAAGGGGACCTTCCCTTTTATAAACCCCGTGTACTCGCCGGGTCGGGATAGTCTTGAAATTTCACGCATATCAAGCCTAGTTTCCCGCTGAGGAACTCTCTACCGCTTCACTTTTTGATTAGTTTGAACATTCAAGACTCTTCTCGTTTTCTACAAACGTGCGTCACCACTTTACTCAAGTTCAAGATCGCCTGTTCAACAGGGGAAGAAAGGAGGCTAAATAAGTGTTGAGTCAAGGAGCCAACCGCTGCCGTGCTCCCGAGGGACGATGCAGGAGTTTCGTCATGATTGTGTTTGATGATTTCTCCAATTAGGGTTGGAAGTGTTGCCAGATGGAGCATTTAAGGGTGGATTATTTTGGTTCAGGACATGGGCATGTTCTTGGCAGTGCTCCCTAGGGTGACTATTTGACTAACAATTGAAGCAAGAAGGTTGGGATGCAGATAACTCATTTACTGCTTGCATTTCATGCTGATTTTTCATTTCCAGCTCATCCAATCTTCGAGTTAAAGTGGTCAGTTTTGCTTTCATCTCTGTGTCTTCAGAAAGTGCATACATGCCCCCCCTTTGGTGGTTCGAAGGCCTTGATCTTTCGGCTTCCCTTGGGTTCGGTTCATCCCAGGCCTTAGAGGTTTCAGCTACATAGTTCAAAAAGTCCATAGCCTCATCTGGGTGTTTGCTTAAAAAGTCACCCCCCACACATGGTTTCCAATAGTAGTTTCATGGACGGAGACATACCATCATAAAAATGGTTCACTAGCATCCATGTATCAAAACCATGATGTGGGCAAGCACTAATGGTCTCCATGAATCTCTCCCAGCATTGGTAGAACCTCTCATTATCAAGAGCAGCAAATGTGTAGATTTGTCTCTTCAAATTGTTGGTCTTGTGGGCACTGAAGAATTTCTTTAAAAATTCTGCCTGCAACTCAGCCCAGCTTCTGATGGTTCTGGGTCTCAATGAGTTAAGCCAAATCTTGGCCTTGTCCTTGAGGGTTAATGGAAATGCCTTCAACTTCAACAAATCCATGTCAATCGTACCCTCCTTAAAGGTTTTGCATACTTCCTCAAAATCCCTTATATGAGTGTATGGGTTTTCATTTTCCATACCATGAAATGTGGGAGTAGGCACCAAATAGGGTCTCACCGCCACATCCTCAAACAGTGAGGTATGATGCAGAAGGAGCACTAACTCTAGAGGGGTGCATGTGATCCTCATCATATATATGCCGCTATTCACTTAGGGGGCACACCGTCGATTTTGTTGTTCTTCTCGTGTAGGATCCATATTTTCACTGTGTACACTGACTTCACAGCCTTGTTCAAGTGGTGTACTGATTCTTTGCAATCTACCTGAAGTGTCTCTATCCCAATGGTGCATAAACACCTGTTACACAAAATTAGACACAACAAAGAACACAAGCAAACTTCCCAAAAAGGTCAGTGTTAGCTAAAAATCAAAAATCAACTGAAAGGAACAAAAGCAGAGCAGTAACAGCCTAGTGGTGAAAACCTGCAGTTATTGCAACTGAAATTCAAAAAGGGTTACAAGGTCACCTACACTTGTAATGTTGGTTACAAGTACACTTTAACTCATCATACGTAGTTTGGCACCATCCCTTGCAAAAACCTGCAAAATCACCAAAAACAAGCTCGAAATGGCATCAGTGGAACTAAGTGGACCTGCACACACCAATTGGCTTAATTGATATGATTAGTGCGCAAAAAGCACCAAAACCTATCTTGAATAGGGTTCAAACTAGCACTTTTCGGGCACTAATCATTTGCGCGCTTGCTACTACACCGAAGTCATTAGACCAGCGAATGGCCCAAGCCGAGGTCACTATCGCGCAGAATCATGCCATGCTTCTTTGGATCATGAGCCACCTAGGTCTCCCGCTAGAGCCTACATAGCCCACTCCGAGACCAACCACGTATGCCTCCTTGATATGTCGGGCAACGCAGCCAGCCAGCCTTCCATCCACCCCAAGATTCAGCTAATCGCCATGATAAATGAGGCGGTCACACCTCTCTTTTTAGCTTCCATCCCTACCAGCGGAGACTTGTTTATACTCGGTTGGGAGGAAAAGTTGAAAGGGGAGGTTTCTATCATGTTTTTGTCTGCTTAGCTTAATAACTCCACTCATTTTGTATAGGATTGTATAGGATTCGTGTATTAGCCGATAGTAGGCAGTGATACTTTTATGTGTTTAGCTATTTTAAGCATGTATTAGCCACTTTGGTTATATCAAATTCTTTATAGCATTATTTACATTTTTCTACACTTTTGCAAATCATTTTTTGTGTGTATATTTTGCGTTTCTACTTGTATATCCACCTTTAGCTAATCACACACAATGCACATCAGTTTTTATCAATAGGTTGAGAAGCTATATAGTTCCTTTTACTTTGCAAACCGCCTTAGATCACTTGACGACCCATAATAGGGTTATGTTACCCACAAAAAAAGACCAATGAAGTCTTCCAAATGAAAAAGGAAAGATAAAGAAAAAAGAAAAAGAGAGAAGAAAGAAATGAAAGCCGTGACACTTTACCTTGAAACCCGAACACGGTCCGAGGGATATATGGTGAAAGCCTTTAAAGCCCGGTGCCCTAAACCTTAATTGGTTGGGAGTCATCGACATTGTGTTCGTTACACGGGTGGATGGGTAGAGTTTAGCGAGTTGTAGGTGCTTAATCCTCGAAGTCATTCAAAGTCCGGGGTGAAGCCTGAAGAGTTTGTGGTCGACTGATCCTTTTGACTTGATGCCCTAAACCTTAATTGGTTGGGAGTCATTGGTGGACCCTGCTACATGGACTTGGTGAAGTCGGTTTTTAGCACAGCACCCTACATTGCAATCTCAAAGAGAGAAATAAGTGTAACCGATTCTATTTAGGCTGGTCATCGCTTTGCGTCAGCAGCTATTGGTCAGGGAGTTTGAATAACTTTGTAGTCTTTGATTCACATTCTACCGCGGGCACGAATCAGCTATGACTATATGATTCAGCCATCACGTAGGGTGAGCGGAATCAACAAAATTTGTTTCCTATGTTCTCCCATCGCCGTAGTCACACGCAAAGATAGTGGTCTAGGTCGAACACTGAATAGGTTTTCACAACATCGAATGATCTTCGTACCTGTTTGAAACGGGTGAAGCTTTTTGTTTGGATTTTTGGATTTGGTCTAAAACAGTGGAGATTGTTTGTTCACTGACTAACTGTAATGGCTTAAAGTGAAGTGTGAAATGGTAACCTTGAAGGCTTGGGTCACTAGCTTGATAACATGGGGGTATTAAAGTGTCCTCGGGTTATATCCTCGCATTATTGCAAGTGACATATAGTCAAAGCCAAAACCGGACCTTTGTTTATCTATAAATCCTAACCCTAGAACCACTCCTATTTGAGTCAACACAAGTATTATGCATTTAAAGTCCCATACAGTTTAAAACCCTAGAACTTAACATCGTTTCAATGGCTCGTAAATGACATCTAAAGGATATCAGTGCATCTAGCATTAAGAATTCACTGAACCCTAAAGCATGACAAGTATTGACCAAAGGAATGACATTAAATGGCATTAAACCCTAGATTGGTGCCAGAACCATAAATGCAGCAATTCGTAAATATTCAAAGCATGAGGACAACCCGCAAAGCAACCCCAAACCAAGCTAGAAACCCTCCCTCTTCAAGGCTATGAGGTTTAGCCAAGCATCCCCGAGTTGTCATCCTCAAGGGGAGTGTTTGGCAGCCGAGAAAATGAAAGAAAGAGGAGAGAGAAGAGAGCAAAACAAGACCTAAATGAAAAGTTGCGGGCAAACTGTTATAAAAATGAAAATGTTTCTTAGGGTTACAAAGTTGTGGGGGTTTATATAGTCCAACCCAAAGTGTGAAAATACAAAAATACCTAAAATATAAAATTACATAAGGGCCAAAATGGTAATACATCAAACGTCATCGCTAGTAAAGAATACCAAAATCATTGTAAGGCACTCGCTATGTGAATTTCGCTTAGCATAGCTAAAATTTCGCTATACTAATAAATTTCAGCCTAGCGAAATTTCAAGAGATAGCTTAAATGAGAAATTTCGCTTAGCAACAAAGTGAATTTCGCTACCTAGAGAAATTCTCACAGCCTAGCAAAAATTCTCTAGCCTATTTAAATTTGTGTGAGATGGCTAAATTGGGTATTTTCGCTTAGGAACGAGAAATTTCGCTAGATAGTGAAATCAGCTAGCCTAGCTTAAATTTTCTCACATAGCTTAAATTCTCGCTAGATTGTGAAATTTTCGCTATGATTACGAAATTTTCGCAATCCTAGCGAAATTTTCGCAATCATAGCGAAAACCCCTCGTCACTGCTTTTCACGTATTACTTCTTTGCTTTTGCCGTTCTCCTTCCTTCAAAAACTAATTTCACATTCCTTCATTTTTTTAGTGGTTGAAATGATTGCAAATCTCCAACATTCAGCACATATCTTGACATCAAACTCGAACTAAATGGCTGAGGCATGCAAAAACCTGCAAAATCACCAAAAACAAACTCGATATGGACTCAGTGTCACTAAGTGGACCTACACACATCAATTGGCTTAATTGATTTGATTATACGCAAAAAGCACTCAAACCTATCTTAAATAGGGTTCAAAATAGCACTTTTTGAGCACTAATCACACCCCCAACCGACACGTTGCTAGTCCCTTAGCATTGCTAAAACAAAAAGGATATGCATGCATTGATTTTACAAAAAGTGCAGATGGTTCAAAAAGTATATATATAGATAGGAATTACCTTTAAAATGAACAATTTACACCCTGTTTGAAAACCGACATGAGAGAACAAGAACCATATAAGAACAAGTTTTAGGTCAACATTGAATCCAAGGAAATCAACCTGAATTTCCACCAAAATCTAATTGTTCCTAATGTAACCAGATTGAGCCAATAACTTGCAAAGCTATTCTCCCCCAACCTGGGCCATCGCTATGGCCTTAAACCGTTGATCAACCGCACAGGATTATCTACACTCTTATTTCTTTATTTGACTACAATGTAGGGTGCAATGCTAAAAACTAGACTTCACCAAAGTCCGTGTAACGGGGGTCCACCGATGACTCCCAACCACTAAGGTTTAGGGCATCAAGCCAAAAGGATCAATCGACCACAAACTTACAGCTTCACCGACTCGAATGACTTCGGGAATTAAGCACCTTCAACACGCTAAACTCTACTCATTCACCCGTGTAGCGAACACAAAGTCGATGACTCCCAACCAATTAAGATTTAGGGCATCGGGCTTTAAAGGCTTTCTCCAGATACCCCTCGGACCGTGTTCGGGTTTCAAGGCAAAGCGTCACGACTTTTATTTTTCTTTTTCTTCTTTTCTTTTTCTTTTTGCTTTTTCTTTTTGCTTTTTCTTTTGCTTTTCCTTTTCCTTTTTGGAAGACTACATTGGTCTTCATAAATGGGTAACACAAACCTATTATGGGTTATCAACAGATTTAAGGCCGTCTTTGCAAAGTGAAAGGAGGTATATAATTTCACAATCTATCGGTACAATCTGGTGTGTAGTGTGTGAATTAGCTAAAGGGGGAATGTTCAAGGTTGAATATGCTGAGACTTCAATCGACCAAAAACTGAATCATGCATGGAATTGTCTTATCGTTAAGGTAACAAACAAGGTTTCAATTTTCCAATTAAAGGCAATTCAATTGTTCAATTAAAGGGAAGAGTAGATACACAAAGTGAAGACACAAAAGTATTTTGCAAAAGTATAGTAAATTCCGTAAAGCTTTTGATATAACTAAAATGGATAATACATGCTTAATATATTAAACATAAAAGTAAGATCGCTTACTACATAATACATGAATCCCAACAAACGTAGGCGCTAATAAAGTCAAAATTGTACAAAAACATGATAGAAGACACTCCTAACTCTAACTTTTCCTCCAAGTCAAAGTATGGACATGTCAAAGGGATAGGAAAGTTAGAGATAGAGTGCGACCACCCTTAGCCTCGTGGTGGCGTGGATCCGAAACCGATGCCGCGCCGCTTAGAATATCTAAATAGGTCACTGACCGATCTCGCTGTAGGCTCAGGTGGGAGATCGAGGTGTCTCATGATCTGCAGGAGCATGGTATGACAACGCTCTAAAGTAGCCTCGGCTAGAGCCAATCTCCTGTCCTACGACGCCCGTAATGGCGAAAGGAGGCAGACAACATCCATACAACGCTAGCTCCTCGAACCGACATGAACGTGCCCGAGAATGCTTCCTCTCTATATGATGGCCTGAGTGCTAAGAAACTGGGCCGAGAGTAGAGGAGGGGATGGAGGGGACAAATCAGGCACTTGACTCCCCTCCACCTCTACCTCATGAGCAGGATCATCTCTCCTCTAGGAGTCCTTCCGCTCCTCATCCGCACCTCCTCCCCGCCGGTAGTGTCACGATGAGAAAAGAAATTGGCATCACTACAAATAACATAGACAGACCCGAGGGTAATCTTAATCCTCCTATCCGCACTGGCTACTCGAAATCCCAATGCTCCAGACCTGGCTCAAAATTCGCGCATCAACAAAGGTATACTCACTCAGCTGCCCTTACGTTGACCTTACCATCAAAATGTAACAGGAGGTCACCAACTCGTAGGGACCGAACCGTAATCCTCCTCCAGATTCGCTACGAGCCCGAGTACGCTCCTCTACACCGAACGTGCTGCAATGGGAAGAGGCTAGTTCCGGCAGTGATCATTGAGAAGACCGAGGCGGAGCCGCCTCCTAAGAGTACAGGTCCTCATGGTAGTGTCTCGAGCGAGAATGACCATCTCCTCTCAGCTTACGAGGCCAATCTCTATATCTCAGACTGCCCGTCATCATGTGCCCACGTACCGAAATGTCCGCCGCCTGAGTACTCCCGCCGATCATCAATGGCAACCTGAGCTCCAAACAGACCGGCTCTCCTCGGGAAGTCATGGGAGGGTAGAACTCGCAGTACCACCCGGGGGTAATAGAACTGCCGCGGTGTCATGAACGGCAACAAGGATTAATGTGCACCACTCGACACAGTCCCCGAACCGGGATCGGGTCGCTGCCGCATCGGGCCGTAATATGACTCCCCATGAAAATCTCTTTGGAGTGGAGCCCTACATTCCCGGATAGGGTCCCGACACAAGGGCCGCCCGATCCCTCGAGGCCTGGAGGCTTAGTGATGAGCCTCCTACCGCCAAGGATCTGGTGACGGGCCGTACCTAGACGACAGTGATTCGCGTACATGGTAAAGGATGCGAATCAACAAAATTTATATTCCTAAGTTCCTTCTACTGCCGTAGTCAAGCTACTGCAGTATAGCGGTCTAGGGTGGAACACGGGGATGGGTTTTCATCCTATGAATGACTCGCAGACGTTGTTAAAATGGTGAGAGCTTTTTAGTTTGGATTTTTCGATTTTTGTTTCAAACAAAGTAGGGTCGTTAGTTACCGGTCAATCAGAAAAGCTTAAAATTAAGTGTGAAATGGTAACCTTGAAGATTTAGGTCACTAACTTGATAACATGGGGCAAACAAGTGTCCTCGGGTTATATCCTCGCATTATGACAAGCAACCTATAGTCCAAGCCATAACCGGATCTTTGTTTAACTATAAAACCTAACCTTAAAAACCACTCTTATTTGAGTCAACACAGGCAACATGCATCCATAGCTCCTTTTAGTTTAAAACCCTAACATTCAACTTCATTTCAGTGGCTCGTAAAGGCCATCTAAAGAATAACAGTGCATCTAAGAATAAGTATGCACTGTACCCTAAAGCTCCTAAGTTCCTTCTACTGTCGTAGTCAAGCTACTGCAGCATAGCGGTCTAGGGTCGAACACGGGGATGGGTTTTCATCCTATGAATGACTCGCATTAGTGTTAAAAATGGTGAGGCTTTTAGTTTGGATTTTTTTTGGATTTTTGTTTCAAAACAGTAGGGGTTGTTTAGTTACTGAATAACTGTAAAAGCTTAAAATTAAGTGTGAAATGGTAACCTTGAAGATTTAGGTCACTAACTTGATAACATGGGGCAAACAAGTGTCTCTGCTATCCCCTCGCATTATGACAAGCCACCTATAGTCCAAGCCATAACCGGATCTTTGTTTAACTATAAAACCTAACCCTAAAAACCACTCTTATTTGAGTTAACACATGAAACATGAATCCATAGCTCCTTTTAGTTTAAAACCCTAACATTCAACCTCATTTCAAGTGGTCAGAAGGTCATTCAAAGAATACCACAGACTTAACAATAAGTATGCATCAGACAAGCATGGTAGTATTGACCATGTAATGACATTAATGATATTCAACCCTAGTTTGAAAAGCTTGAGCCATAAATACAAAGAGACTCAGAGCATTTAAAACATGACAACCCGTGAATCGCCCAAAACAAAGCTATGAGGCTTAGCCAAGCATCTCTTGAGTTGTCATCCTCAAGAGTAGTGTTTGGCAGCCTAGAAAGTGAGAGAAAGAGGAGAGAGAAGAGAGAAAACCAAACCCTAAACTGAAAGTTGCGGAGATTTTATTGAAATGCAAAGATACTTAAAAGGTTGCTTAGGGTTACAAAACCATGGGGGTTTATATAGACCACCCAATGTGTGAAACTACAAGAAAGCCTAAAATATTGGCTCATACAAGGGACAAGGAGGTAATACACTAAAACGAGGTCGTTTGGCATTAATTACACAAATTAACAGGGCAGCACTCCCTCGCTTATGGAAAATTTTCGCTTAGGTAACGAAAAATTTCGCTAGGATAGCGAAAATTTCGCTAGCCTAGCGAAATTTCGCTAGCCTAGCGAAATTGCACAGAGATAGCGAAATCACAAATTTTCGCTATGCACAGTGAATTTCGCTAGCTAGCGAAATTTCGCTAGCCTAGCGAAATATTTCCAAAGATAATAAACCAAGAATTTCGCAAAGTACGCACTCGCTATATAGCGGTTTCGCTTAGCTCAGTGGAAATTTCACTTCTATGATTGCGAAATTTTCGCAATCCCAAATAAATTCCTTTCGCAATCATAGCGAAATTTCCTAGTTGTCGTTTCTTCACCGCTTATGCCACTGACATCTCCATCGCATCGCTTCATCACTTTGCCTTAATTTCTTCAATCGAATTTTGATATGTTTGGTTATTTAAAATAGTTTCACCTCATGGTTCAAAGACATCTCGATATCGACCCGAACTTGGTGGACGAGGTACAAAAAAACCTACAAAATAATTAAAAATAACCTCGAAATGGCATAAGTGATACCGAGTGGACCTAAACACCTCAATTGGCTTAATTGATATAATTAGTGCACAAAAAGCATCCAAAACCTATCTCGAATAGGGCTCAAAATGGCACTTTTTGGGCACTAATCACACCCCCAACCGAAACGTTGCTAGTCCCTTAGCAATGCAAAAAACAATAAGGACATGCATGCAATGATTTTCAAAAAAAATTAATGGTTCAAAAAGTGTATGTACATATAGACATTACCTTTAAAATGAAAAATTGGTACCAAGTTTGAAAACCGGCATGAGAGAACAGAAACCATACACAAACAATTTTAGATCAACCTCGCATCCATATTCAACCCTAATTTCCACCAAAGTCTAATGATTCTAAATGTAACCAGATCGCTTCAATAACTGCAAAATTATTCTCTCCCCCCAACTCTGAAGCACGCATGGCCTGTCGTTGAACCTAGATAGTGGATAGCTACACTCTTCTTTTCTTTATATGATCAAGAATAGCAGTGCAATGCTTAAAACCCGACTTCACCAAAGTCCGTGTAACGGGGTCCACCGATGACTCCCAACCAATTAAGGTCAGGCATCAAGACAAAAGGATCACGACACAAACTCTACGGGCTTCACCCCGACCAGATGACCGGTGAATCAAGCACCTTACAATACGCTAAACCCACTCCATTCACCCGTAACGACACTAAATCGATGACCTCCAACCAATTATACTTAGGCACCGGGCTTCAAAGGCTTTCGCCATACACCCTGACCGCGGCTCGCTTCAAGGAAGTGTCACGATTTATTTTTCTTCTTTCTTTCTTTGCCTTTTATTTTCTTTTTCCTTTTCGAAGACTACATTGGTCTTCAAATGTGGGTAAAATAAACCTACCATGGGTTGCCAACATGCCTAAGGTCGGCTATGCAAAGTGAAAGGAGGTATACAATTCTCACAAATTTCTATTGGTACAACTGCAGTGAATTAGCTAAAGGGGGAAATGTTCAGGGTTGAAACTGTTCAATTGACCAAAAACTAACTCATGCTTGGAATTGTTCTAACATTGAGGTAACATACAGGGTTTCACTTTTCTAATTAAAGGCAATTCAATTATCCAATTAAAAGCAATTCAATTGTTCAATTGAAGACAACAGTGGATAAACAAAGTGGAGGCACAAAAAGTGATATGCAAAAGTGAAGAAAAACAGAATTTGAACAATGCAGGACATGTACAACTAGTAAAACTAAATCCTAGAATACGAAATTTACCTCTAAATGGATTGGCTTATAAATGGAAAACTCAAAGAATGGAACTGTACCACTTGGAGGAGGGGTCATTTCACTTTGTCAATGTTACAGTAGATCCTGGGACCAAGCAGCAGCCACCCTTAAATATGTAGACCGTGGGATTCAGGGAGGGTCCAACAGAAGAATTTCTTCCCTTATGACTTGCTGCACAACATATGGTTTCATCCTCTGTCCATTGACTTTGAACACCCTGTCATCATTTGGATCGCATAGGTCCACTGAACCATTAGGATATGCCTGCTGAACAATGAATGGACCCGTCCATCGTGACTTGAGCTTGCCTGGAAATAAATGGAGTTTGGAGTCATACAGGAGGACTTAGTCTCCCTCTTTGAAATTCTTCCCAGTTATCATTTGGTCATGCCATTTCTTTGATCTTTCCTTCGCAATCTTTGAATTCAAATAAGCATCATTTCGTATTTCTTCCAACTCAATTATATCAAGGAACCTCTTTAACTCAAATCTCTTACTTAGGTCCATGTTCGCATTCTGGTCGCCACCATGCCTTGCAAATAACATCTCTACCGAAAGTGACATGCCTTACCATAAACCAACCGATAAGGGACATTCCTAGAATTGTCTTGGAAGATGTCCTGTAGGCCCACAGCGAATCAAGAAGTTTGATGGACCAATCTTTCCTATTGGCATTAACCACCTTCATTAGAATGGTCTTAATCTCCATGTTGGCAAGTTCTACTTTACCACTTGTTTGAGGATGGTAAGGGGTGGCCACTTTGTGTTTCACACCATATTTAAGCTGAGGTTTTCAAATGGTTTCAGAAATGTGAACCCCCATCGCTAATAATGGCTTTTGGTACCCCGAACCTGGAAAATATGTTGGCTTTCAGGAATTTGAGTACCACTCTGTGGTCTTTGGTTTTGCTGGGGATTACTTCAACCCACTTGGACACATAGTCCACTCCCACCAATATGTACATTTGACCATATGACGTGGGGAAAGGTCCCATGAAATTGATGCCCCACACATCGAATAATTCGACAACTAAAATTGGGTTCAAAGGCATCATGTGACGGCGAGACAGCTTCCCGAGTCTTTGGCATCGATCACATACACGACACATTTGGTGTGCTTCCTTGAACAAGGAAGGCCCCCGACTGCAGCACCTTCATTGCTATTTTCTGGGAAGCAAATAACCACCACGTGCACTCTCATGGCAAGGGTTCGTAATTCTTTGTCGCCTCCTGTGCATACACTTTCTGATTATTTGATCTGCACAGTACTTGAACAAGAAGGGCTCTTCCCAATAATAAGAATGGATCTTGGCAAATAAATACTTCCTATCTTGTCCTTTCCACTCAGCTGGGATTTCCCCTATGGTGAGAAAATTAGCAATATGAGCATACCAGGGAGCTTTCTCCAACTCCATTAGGGATTTTTCAAGAAATTCATCATTGATGGGTGGACTATGAGTATCATGGGCTATCGTTAACCTTGACAGATGATCTGCCACCACATTCTCTACCCCCTTCTTGTCTTTAATTTGCAAGTTAAACTCTTGAAATAAGAGAACCCATCGGATGAGCCTTGCTTTCGCATTTTGTTTGGTTAGGAGATATTTCAAATCAGAATGGTCCGTAAAAATGACTATGTCTGATCCAACCAAGTATTCTCGAAATTTGTCCAAAGCATACACCACTGCCAGCAATTCCTTCTCTGTAGTAGTATAATTCCTTTGCGCTTCATTCAAGGTTTTGCTTGCATAATAGACCACATGAGGTTTCCCATCTTCTTTTTGGCCGAGTACTGCTCCTATAACAAGATCACTGGCATCACACATTACTTCAAAAGGCAACTGCCAGTTAAGTGCTCGTACTATTGGGGCAGTAGTCAAATGAGATTTCAGCTCTTCAAAGCTCTCCTGGCATTCTCTCTCCCAAACAAATTTGTCATCTTTCTCTAGGAGCTTCAGACAGGCTTAGCAATCTTCGGTGAGCTCCTACTAACGCTCATAGCTTCGGCATGACCAAGGAATTTCCTAATTGTTTTCACATTTGTTGGGGGCGGCGCTGAAATGTTCACCTTGCTTTATCAACTTCTATTCCCTCGCTGGAAATAATGTGCCCCAAGACATCCGTTAACCATAAAATGGCATTTCTCCCGCTTACACCAAGTTCTTCTCTATGCACCTTTGCAGGATGGCCTCCAGATTGGTCAAACATTCTTCAAAATCGCCTCCATATACTGTGATGTCATCCATGTATACTTCCATTATATGCTCCACCATATCGCTAAACATACTGAGCATACATCGCTGAAAAGTGGCTGGGGCGTTGCGAAGGCAAAAAGGCATCCTCCTATAAGCATACATGCCAAATGGACAAGTGAAAGTGGTCTTTTCCTGATCCTCTGGTGCAATTTCTATCTGGAAATACCCTGAATACCCATCCAAAAAGCAATAGAATAGTGTCCAGAACCTTCTATGAGCCGAATGATGAAAGGCAACAGTGGTCTTCGTGTTACCTCATTGAGCCTCTCATAATCTATGCACACCTCCCACCGGTAGTGAGCTCCGTAGACAATTCTTCACCCTTTTCATTTTTCACAAATATCACTCCCGATTTCTCTTAGGCACCACATGAGTTGGGCTCACCTAAGTGCTATCATAAATGGGATAAATGATGTTCCGCTTGAGCAATTTCAGATCCTCAATCTCGGACTACTTCCTCGCACGGGTTTAACCTTTTCATTGGCCGCTAACAAGCCTTTAGACTCCTCTTCTAATTAGATGTGATGGGTGCAAATTGATGCATTTATGCCTTTTAGATCATAAATTTTTCATCTCAATGCTTGCTTGTTCTTTTTGAGAAGGTACAGCTTGTGTTATGCCTCTTGCGGCAAAGGGTCGGCAAATGAGGAAATCACAACTGACACCCATTTTCTTCTAAAATGCATACTTTAACTCACCGAGTGGGCTTGAGCCTAGCCGGCTGAGGTTCCTTCTTGCCTATCACCAACCAATAGAGGCAAAATTTCTACTTGTATTAAAATCTTTCCACTTGTATTAGAACATCCTCAATGGTCCCTTTTGGTATTTTAATGTAATTCCATCGCCTAGTGACGTAGGATGGAAGTGGGTTTCAGTTCACCCAAACCCAATTGCTTGTACATGGAATACGGCAAAAGGTTCACACTAGCTCCCAAGTCTAATAGTGCTTTCTCCACGCTGATGCCTCCAATATTCACCAAGATTGTTGGACACCCCGGGTCTTTATATTTCATTGGAGTCTTGCACTCGATTATTGCACTCACTTGCTCAGTCAAAAAGGCCTTTTTATTTACATTGAGACCCTTTTTTACCATGCATAAATCCTTTAAGAATTTCGCGTAGGTGGGGACCTGCTTGATCATGTCAAGGAGGGGGATATTTACTTTCACTTGCTGTAAAACTTCTAGCATTTATGTTTGGTTAACGGAATTTTTCTTTTTTTGGAGAACCTGCTGAAATGGAGGAGGTACACTGATCTTCACCTCTTCCTTGCTTGCTAACTGTTCTTTCAGAGGGATCGCCATCGTGGGAGCCGACTCAATTAGCTCACCGCTAGCTTCATTTTACCACTTCTCAACGTCACGACTGGCCTTAAACTCTACCGCCTCATGTTTGGATTATTAGTCAGGCCTATTTCATCCACTCCTCTCTGATGTTGCTCTTCCCTTTTTCTGAACCCTACAGCTGCTGGTTTGACAATCTTGAAATTTCAGAATGCATATTGTCCAGTTTCTTGTTGAGTGAACTCTCTACTGATTCAATTTTCTGATTAGTTTGAACATTCAGCACCTTTTGTTCTTCTACAAATGTGCCTACCACTTTACTTAAATTCAGGATCGCTTGCTCAACTGGAGAGGAAAGTGGAAGCGGCTGCTGTTGTGTTGAAGTTGAGTCAAACTGCTGCTGGGCTCCTGGAGAGACATATGCAGGGAGTTTTGGCTTCCATGGCAGGTTTGAGTGGTTTTTCCAATTAGGGGTGAAGGTGTTGCTATACAGAGCATTTGTAGGTGAATTATTTTGATTCAGGACATGGGCATGTTCTAGGCAGTGCTCCCCAGGATGACCATTTGACTGACAATTGAAGCAAGAAGGTTGGGGTGCAGACAACTCATTTACTTCTTGCATCTCATGCTGATTTTTCATCTCCAGCTCATCCAATCTTCGAGTTAAAGTGGACAATTTTGCTTTCATCTCTGTATCTTCAGAAAACGCATACATGCCCCCCCTTTGGTGGTTCGAAGGCCTTGATCTTTCGGCTTCCCCTGGTTCAGTCTATCCCCAGCCTTAGAGGTTTCAATACGTAGTTCAAAAGTCTATAGCCCTTATCCGGTGTTTGCTTAAAATTCACCCCCACATGGGCTCTAAAGAATTGTTTCATGGGTGGAGACATTCCATCATAATAATGATTCACTAGTATCCATGTATCAAAGCCATGATGTGGGCATGCATTGATGGTCGCCATCAATCTTTCCCAACACTGGTAGAACCTCTCACCATCTTGAGCTGCAAAAGTGTAGATTTGTCTTTTCAAATTATTGGTCTTATGGGCACTGAAGAATTTTTTTAAGAATTCTCGCCGCAGCTCACCCCAATTTCTAATGGTTCGGGCCTCAAAGAGTTAAGCCAAATCTTGGCCTTGTCTCATGTATTAATAGGAAATGCTTTCAGCTTAAGCAAATCCATGTCCATCATACCTTTCTTAAAGGTTGTGCAAACTTCCTCAAGATCCCTTATATGTGTGTATGGGTTTTCATTTTCCATACCATGATATGTGGGGAGAAGGGGTACCAAGTAAGGCCTCACTGCTACTTCTTCAGCAGGAGGTATTGATTCGTTCCACGGTAGGGTGAGCGGAATCAACTAAATTTGTTTCCTATATTCTCCCACGCTGTAGTCAAGCTTACCGCAAAGATAGTGGTCTGGGGTCAACACTGGGACGGGTTTTCATCCTAGGAATGATTTGTGACTGTTGTTGAAAATGGTGAGGCTTTTATTTGGATTTTGGATTTGTTTCAAAACAAAGGTGAGTTGTTTCGGCGTCGTTTAACCGTAAAACCGAAAGTTAAGTGTGAAATGGTAACTCTGGAGATTTAGGTCACTAACTTGATAACATGGGGCAAACAAGTGTCCTCGGGTTTTATCCTCGCATTATTGATTAGTGCCCAAAAAGTACTTTTTGCGCATTAATCATGTCATTTATACCAATTGAAGTGTTCTAGTCTTCTTAGTAACACTTATGCCATTTAGAGGGTATTTTTGGTTGGTTTGTAGGTATTTGTGCACTCTTGGAGTTCAATCTCAATACAAAGGATGAACTGATGAAGCCGGGATTCAAGTCTCAAATTTCATCAACCAAATTTCTAGAATCAATGAGAAAATCAATGCAAAGTGAAGGAAATTGGATGCAAGCTTAGGCTGCTGTGATGAAAAGCAATGAAGAATCAACAATGCAGGATTTTCATTGTTATTTAGGCTTCGCTAAGATTGCGAAAATTTCGCAACCTTAGCGAAATATCGCAACCTTACCGAAATCACAAAATTTCGCTAGACCACCCAAAATTCGCTAGCCACTGTTCCTTAGCGAAAATAACTGATTTCGCTACTCACAAGAATTTCGCTAGCTTAGCGAAATTTCGCTTAGCTAATAAATTAGCCATCCTTAGGAAAATACCCTCCCCGCTGCTAGGCTCGCACCCCGCTAGTTACGAAATTCCCCACTCCCAATAAATCGATGCCTCACATGCTTTGTAATTAATGCCAAACCGCTCCAAACTTGGTGTGTATTACTTAATTGTCCTATAACTTAGCCAATTTACAGGTTTTTGGTATTTTCATGCCTTGAGGCCTATATAAGCCCTCTTGTTTTGTAACCTAAGTAACAATTTTTAAACAATTGGGGAGAGAATAATTTTGTAAGTTTTTATTTCAGACATAAAGTCTTTATTTAGGTTTTGCTTTATTTCTTTTTCTTTCTCTCTCTTCTTTCTCTCATTTTCTCGGCTGCCAACACTTTCGAGGATGACAATCAAGAGATGCTTGGCTGTTTCCTTTCTTTGAAGAGAAGGAAGCTAGCTTAAGGCAAGTATATGCATGTTGTCCTCTGTACTAAAAGCTACGGTGTAGTGTAGTATTTATGGCCCCATATTCTCAAAACATGGTTGCATAACATTGAATGTTATTGATTGGCCAATACTTCCATAAGCTTTAGGATACAAAGTGTACAAAGGAGAAAGATGCAATCGTTGTTCTTTAGATGGTCTTTACGAGCCTCCGAAATGATAATTTAATGTTAGGGTTTTAAAAAAATATAACTCGCATGCTACCCAGATGGACTCAAATAGAGCTGCTTCATGGGTGAGGTTTGTTAGTTAACATAGATCCTAAGTATGCCATGGACTATAGGTTGCATGTCATAACAAAGAGGATAAAACCCGAGGACACTTGCTCATTCTACTGCCAAGATATGACCTAAATCTTCAAAGTTAATTTCTTCAATCGTTAACTTTCGCTTTTATAATTTCTCGCTTTCAAACTATCTAATCGCTTTTGAAACACAATTCCAAAGAGTCCAAATAGAAAGCCTACCTTCATGCACTGATGCAAACCATTTGTGATGAAACCCATCCCCGTGTTCGACCATAGACCACTATATCGCAGCAGCCTTGACTACGACAAAGAGCAGGAACTTAGGTGTATATAAATTTTGGTTGATTTTAAATACCATCGTGGCACTAATCAAATGGCGCCGCTGCCGGATGGTGCCAAACTATTAATGGTAAGTTGAAGAGTACTTGTGATCAACATCACAAGTGAAGGTAATCCTTAATTTCTTTTTGCAACTCACACTGAACTGCCGCTTGAAGAATTAGCGCAACTGCATCGCTTTCAGCTTTTTGATTCGGGCTTTCAGTTTTCATTCAAATCATTTTATTGTTGTTAGTTAATTTTAATCTTTTTGCAAGCTTTGTAGTTGCTCTTTGTTGTCTCTAACTTGTGTAACAACTGTGTATGCAACAGTGGGATAGAGACACATCAGGTAGATTGAATAGGATTAGTACACAACTTGACCTAGCTAGTGAAGTTAGTGTACCAACTGATACCATGGATCCCATACCTGATGAACAATGTAATAACCAAGAACCCCTATGAATCCAAATACAGAATCATGAGGGATCACATCCACCCTCCTAGAGTTAGCGCCTATCCCTGTGATCATTCCTCCCGCGACGATGCAAGAGCGAGGCCATATTCGTACCCCTATTGCCCACATATCATGGTATGGAAAATGAAAATCCATACACACATATTAGGGATTTTGAGGAGGTTTGCACTACCTTCAAGGAAGGTATGATGGACATGGATTTACTGAAGCTAAAGGCATTTCCATTGACCCTTAAGGACAAGGCCAAGATATGGCTCAATTCATCGAGGCCTGTAAACTGTATTAGAAATCGGGCCAGCCGCAAGCCGAATTCTTGAAAGTTTCTTCGCTCACAAGACCAATAATTTGAAAAGGCAAATTTATACCTTTGCAGCTCATGATGGTGAAAAGTTTTACCAGTGTTGGGAGAGGTTTATGGAGACTTCCAGTGCATGCCCACACCATGGGTTTGACACTTGGATGCTAGTGAACCATTTCTATGATGGTATGTCCCCACCTATGAAACAATTGCTGGAAACAATGTGCGGGGGTAACTTTTTAAGTAAACACCCTGATGAGGCTATAGACTTCTTGAACTATGTAGCTGAAACCTCAAAGGCATGGGATGAACCTTGTCCCAGGGAGAAAGAAGGACTACGGCACTCAAGTTATCAGGGGGAGTCCATTCATACTCTGTCTGAAGATACACTAATGAGAGAAAAATTGACCATTTTAACTCGAAGATTGGATGAGATGGAAATGAAAAATCAGCATAATATTCACTCAGTAAATGAGTTTTCAGCATCCCAACCTTCTTGCTACAACTATCAGTCAAATGGTCACTATGGGAACACCATTAAGAGATCGTCCAAATTTTGAATCGATAGACTACCAAGGAACAGTGCCCACTGATAACCCACTCAATTGAACTGCCAAACATACTGTAGTCTGAACCTCGTATAGACAATTCCAATTATCAAATAAGATTTCATCCCATTCCCAACAAACAATCCCACACTCATCTGTCAACAGTAACTGAATCTGGGTGGTATAGATTTATGAAGAACAGTATCAATAACCAACGGAATAAGATTAGCAAGAGGTGGTTACCTGGCAGAGGCAGATTAATATGCATTCAAATTTCAAAATCGGTCTAATCAAAGAACTACGTGAGTTCGGGACAAAGAGAGGGCTCCTTTCGTGACAAGAATATCGAAGATGGTAGGTTCGACCAAGACACAAATACAATAACTGATGAAGTAAAGGCAGTTGTGTCTTTAAGAAGTGGTAGGGAATTAAAGCCACGCAGTATTCAGAGCCACTGTCGCCCAAAAGAGAGTTCTAACCACACCCGAAAAACAAATAATGGCCAAGGAAGAAGT
This sequence comes from Tetrastigma voinierianum, assembly GCA_016808115.1. Lineage (NCBI taxonomy): Eukaryota > Viridiplantae > Streptophyta > Magnoliopsida > Vitales > Vitaceae > Tetrastigma > Tetrastigma voinierianum. The sequence continues at coordinate 41,349 of JAEQBH010002745.1, read as the reverse complement.
GAAGATCAGAATACCCCCTCCATTTCCGCAACTTCTACGAAAGAAGAAGAATCATGTTAACCAAACAGAAATGCTGGAGGTTTTGCGGCAAGTGAAAGTAAATATCCCTCTCCTTGACATGATTAAACAGGTCCCTACCTATGCAAAATTCTTAAAGGATTTATGTACGGTAAAAAAGGGTCTTAATGTGAATAAAAAGGCCTTTTTAACTGAGCAAGTTAGTGCTATTATTGGGAACAAGACTCCAGTGAAGTATAAGGACCCAGGATGTCCTACAATCTCGTTGAATATTGGAGGTATCAGTGTGAAAGCACCTAGACTCCGGGAGCCAGCGTGAACTCGTATTCTATGTACATGCGATTGGGTTTGGGTGAATTAAAACCCACTTCCATCACACTTTCGCTCGCTGATAGGTCCATTAAAATACCCAAAGGGACCATTGAGGATGTTCTTATACAAGTGGACATATTTTACTATCCAGTAGATTTTGTCGTACTTGATACAGAACCAGTTGCAGTAGGACCTAATCATGTGCCCATCATATTAGGAAGACCGTTTTTGGCTACTTCAAATGCAATCATCAATTGCCGGAATGGAATCATGCAACTCACATTTGGAAATATGACCTTAGAACTCAATATTTTTCATTTGGGTAAAAGGCATATGCACTTAGAGGAGGATGACTTTGAAGAAGTCTGTATAATAGATACCATTCTGGAGGAACAAGCTAACCAACAGCAAGAGCAAGATATATTAACTTCTCGCAGTTATCCGAAAAGTTCAGAGCAATATGAACATCGAAGTGAGTTTCATGTGGGTATTGGAGAAGGGAGTGGCGTAAATCTTACCTTTAATGGACCGTACGAACCCAAGGAACTCAATCGAGAACTTAAACCCCTCCCCGTACCGAGTCAAGTATGCATTTTTGGAAGCAAATGAGCAGTGCCCAGTTGTAATTTCTTCACTGTTAACCACTGCACAAGAAAATAATCTCTTACACCTTCTCACCAAGAACAAGCAAGCATTAGGATGGAAAATTTCTGATCTAAAAGGCATTAATCCGTCCATTTGTACCCATCACATTTATTTAGAGGAGGAGTCCAAAGTCATAAAGTGTACCCCAAGGAGGTTGAATCCCCATCTCGTGAAGTAGTTCGTGTTGAGGTCCTAAAATTGCTCCAAGTCAGGGTATTATTTATCCCATTGACAAGACTGGGTTAGTCCAACCCGGTGGTACCAAAAAAATCAAAGACTACAAAGAAAATGAGAAAGGTGAAGAATTGTCTACCCGTCTTACAACCAGCTGGAGAGTGTGTATAGATTATAGGAGACTCCAATGAGGACCTCGAAAGATCTACTCCCATTGCCCTTCATTGATCGCCCGAAAGAGTTTCTGACCCATTATTGTTGATGGGTATTCGTGGTACTTCCAGATTGAAATTGCCCCAGAAGATCAGGAAAAGACCACTTTCACTTGTCCATTTGGCACGTATATTATTGTGGAGGATGCTCTTTTGGGTTTTGTAATGCCCTACCCACTTTCCCAATGGGAGCAAAGCTAGCATGTTCGGGGTGACATGGTAGAATGAGGCGGAGGTATACATGGATGATATCACAGTATATGGGGACGATTTTGAAGAATGTTTAGCCAATTTGGAAGTCATTCTGCAAAGGTGCATAGAGAAGAATTTGGTGCTTAACTGGGAAAAATGCCATTTTATGGTAAATCAAGGAATTGTGTTGGGGCACATAATTTCTAGCAAGGGAATTGAAGTTGATAAAGCCAAGATTGACATCATTTCCAAATTGCCGCCTCCAACAAATGAAAAACAATTAATACCCCTGGTCAGTGCAGTTTCTACCAACACGGCTCATTAAAGACTTCGCAAAGATTACTAAACCCCGTATAAGCTGAGAAAGATGCCAAATTCATTCGGGAGTTAGATCGCGTAAAAGCTTCGAAGAACCGAAATTTTATTTGACTATCGCCTCCAATAGTTCGAGCACCTAATTGAAGTTACCGCTTGAGGTGATGTGTGACGAGTGACCTTGCTATAGAGCCAGATCGGGCCAAAGGAAGACGGGAAGCCTCATGTGGTGTATTATGCAAGTAAAAACCGACGAAGCATTAGAGAAATTATACCAATTACCAAAAGAATTGCTACAGTGGGTATATGCTATAGACAAATTTCGGGCATACTTGGTCAGCCTGACATAATATTTCTACGCATCATTCTCGCTTGAAATATCTCCTAACCAAACAAAACAAAGGCAAGACTCCATCGCTATCCCTCGTTGTTTCAGGAGTTCAACTGCAAAATTGAAGATAAGAAGGGCGAAATGTAGCACATCCTGGTCAAGGTTAACTATAAACTCATGACACTCACAAGATACCCATTAATGATGAATTTCCCAAGAATCATTAATGCATTTGGAGAAAGCCCCGGTATGCTCATATATTGCCAATTTTCTCACCACAGAGAATTCTAAATTGGTGGAAAGGACAGATAGGAAATATTTTTTGCTAAGATCCATTCCTCATTATTGGGAAAGAGTCTTCCTATTCAACATCAGGCAAGACAAATCATCGAAATGTGTACCCGAGGAGGAACAAAGAAGGAATTCTAAACCACCGCCATGAGAGTGCTTCAGGCGGCCATTTCAAAAGATAGCAATGAAGGTACTACAGTCGGGTTTCTATTGGCCTTCACTCTTCAAGGAAGCTTACCAAATGTGCCGTGTATGTGACAGATGCCAAAGACTAGGGAAATTGTCTCGTCGTCATATGATGCCATTGAATCCAATTATGGTGGTCGAACTGTTCGATGTATGGGGTATCGATTTCATGGGACCTTCCCAACATCACATGGTCATACGTACATTTTGGTGAGTGGACTATGTCTCCAAATGGGTTGAAGCAATCCCCCCCGCAAGACCAATGACCATGTAGTGGTTCTCAAATTTTTAAAGCAAATATCTTTTCCTGTGTTCGGGGTGCCTATGTCATTATTAGCGATGGAGGTTCGCATTGCAATAAAACCATTTGAAAACCTTATGGCTAAGTATGTAGAAACACAAGTAGCTACCCCTTACCATCCTCAAACAAGTGGGCCAGTGGAACTTGCCAATGTGGAAATCAAACCATACCGATGAAGCTGCGGTTAGTACCAATAGAAAGATTGGTCCATCAAACTCATTGATTCGCTACGGGCCTATAGGATGTACCTTCAAGACAATCCTGGATGTCCCTTATAGGGTGGTCTATGGTATACATGTCATCTTCCAGCTGAGATTGAGTACAAAGCATGTATGGCGATCAAGAAGCAAACATGGACCTCAAGAATGGAGAAAAGAGATTTCTTGATCTTAATGAATTAGAAGAAATAAGGAATAATGCCTACATGAATACCAAGATTGCAAAAGAAAGATCAAAAAAATGGCATGACCAAATGATAATGGGGAAGAGTTTCAAGGACGGAGATCAAGTCCTCTTGTATGATTCCAAACTCCATTTGTTTCCAGGCAAGCTCAAGTCAAGATGGACTCAACCATTCATTGTCCAAAGAAGTATCTCAAATGGTTCGGGCTTGACTTACGTGATCCAAGTGATGATGTGGTGTTCAAAGTCAATGGACAGAGTAAAACCATATGTGGTGCAAAGAGGTCATCAAAGAAGAAATTCTCTCCGATGACCCTCCCGAATCCCACGTGTCAGAATCTCGTGGTATACTACTTGGTTCCAGCAGCCACTATTTTCATTTTTTTTGTTTTTGTGTTGTTACTTAAACCGCTGGTCTGCTTTTAGTGATACCGCTAACACCTAATGATTGATTTCTTTGTAAGCGCTTGCAGAATATTAAGAGATAAGTATGACCATCTTTTTGCCATCACATTTTATACTACAGGTAAGTATGCCTATCTTTATCTAATGTGAGGAACTTTTTGTGTTTCCCTTATGTATAAATGTGTGTTTTTCTTTTTAACTGAACAATTGAATTGCTTCAAATTGAACAATTGAATTGCTTCAAATTGGACAATTGAATTGCTTTAAGTTGGATGATTGAATCATCATTTTGTCACTTCTATGCTAGAACAAATTCCATGCTTGAATTAAATTTTGGTCAGTCACAGTTCCAGCATGATCAACTTGAAAATTTCCCCCTTTATGCTAATTCACACACTGCACTCCAGATTGCTTCAATAGGTGGTGAATTTGTATACCTCCTTCCACTTTGCAAAGCCGACCTTAGGTATGTTGGCTACCTAGGATAGTTTCGTGTTACCAACATTTGAAGACCAATGGAGTCTTCCAAAAAGGAAAAGAAAAAGAAAAAGAAAAAGAAAAGAAGAAAAAGAAAAATAAAGTCGTGAAGTTTTGCCTTGAAACCCGAGCACAGTCCGAGGGGTGTATGGCGAAAGCCTTTGAAACCCGATGCCCTACACCTTAATCGGGTCAGAGACATCGGCTGTGTCTACATGGGTGAATAGGTAGAGTTTAGCGAATTGTAGGTGCTCAATTTTCGAAGTCATTCGAGTCCGGGCAGATTTAGAGTTAGTGGTTTTTGATCCTTTTGGCTTGATGCCTAAACCTAATCGGGTCAGAGTCATCTGCGGACCCCCGCTACACCTGACTTCGTGAAATCAATTTTTGCCAGCATTGCACCCTACATTGAAAAATGAAGAAGCAAGAAGAGCGAATTCAGCCTCACCTAGGTTGCTCAACAACCGAAGGTCATACCAAGCAGTCGGGGGAGGGGAACAAATTTTACACTTTATTGACTTAATCGATACCAAAAAGACCAATTAGACTTAGTGAAATCCAAGTTGAGAATCATGGAACCAACATTGACATAGAATTGTTCTCGGGAGTGGACGGTTCTACGCCGCTCAAATTTGATGTCAAATGTTCATTTTAAAGTAATGTGTATAAGTACATCAACCTTTTGAATCACAACCTTTTGAAAATCACCATATGCATCTCACTTTATTTTGGTGCATTGCTAAGGGACTAGCAACAAGCTGTTGGGGTAGGATTAGTGCCCAAAAAGGCAATTTTAACCCTATATTATATAGGTTTTGAGTACTACATTAATCAAGTGTCATTTATACCAATTGAAGTGTTCTAGTCTTCTTAGGCAATACTTATGCCATTTCTTGTAGGGTATTTTTATTGTTTTGTAGGTATTTTCTGTGCACTCTTGGAGTTCAATCTCAATACAAAGGATGAATCATGAAGTTGAATTCAAGTCTCACTCATCAACCAAATTCTCTAGAATCAATGAGAAAATCAATGAAGCGAAGGAAATTGATGCGCTTAGCTACATGTGACGAAAAGCAAATAAGAATCAATGCAGGATTTTCACTGTTAAGTGTACTCGCTTAAGATTGCTTAAAATTTCGCAACCTTAGCGAAATTTCGCAACCTTAGCGAAATCACAAAATTTCTCACTTATTCACCCAAAATTCGCTAGCCACTGTTCCTTAGCGAAAATAACTCGATTAAGCATCACAAGAATTTCGCTAGCTTAGCAATTCGCAGCAGCATTGGCCATCCAGCGAAATTTCCTCGCTTTTCGTTAGGTCTGCACTCCTCGCGAAGTTAGCGAAATTCCTCACCCAATGTGAAATCGATGCCTCACTGCTTTGTAATTAATGCCAAACCGCTCCAAACTTGGTGTATTACTTAATTGTCCTATAACTTAGCCAATTTCTTAGGTTTTTTAGTATTTTCATGCCTTGAGGCCTATATAAGCCTCTTGTTTTGTGTAACCTAAGTAGCAATTCTTTGGAACAAATCGGGAGAATAATTTTGTAATTTTTTATTTTTGTACATAAAGTCTTTTATTTTAGGTTTTGCTTTATTTCTTTTCTCTCTTTCTTCTTTCTCTCCTTTTCTGATACAAATGACTCTTGAGGATGACAACTCAAGAGATGCTTAAGGTTTCCTTTCTTTAGAAGAGCAAGGAAGCTAGCTTCTTGGTAGCGGCATATGCATGTTGTCCTCTTGTACTAAAAGCTACGTAGTGTATTTATGCCCTTATATTCTCAAAACACGGTTACTAACATTGAATGTTATTGATTTGGCCAATACTCTCCATAAAGCTTTTAGGATACAAAGGTACAGCGGTGAGATGCACTGCTGTTCTTAGATGGTCTTACGAGCCTCAAATGATAATTTAATGTTAGGTTTTGTAAGGCCATAATCGTACAAGCAATTCGTATTGACTCAAATAGGAGTTGTTTCCATGGGTGAGGGTTTGTTAAATATAGATTCGGTTATGCCATGGACTATAGGTTGCATGTCATAACGCGAGGATAAAACCCGAGGACACTTGTTTGCCCTAACTTGCCAAGATAGTGACCTAAATCTTCAAAGTTAATTTCTTCACTGTTAACTTTCAGTTTTTATAATTTCTCAGTTTTCAAACTACTTCCACTGTTTTTGAAACACAATTCCAAAGAGTCCAAATAGAAAGCCTTACCTTCATGCACTGATGCAAACCATTTTTAGGATGAAACCCATCTCGTGTTCCGACTTAGACTAGCTATACTCGCAGTAGCTTGACTACGGCAGTAGTAGGAACTTAGGTGTATATAAATTTTGTTGATTTTAGCTCAGCCTACTGTGGCACGAATCAATTATGACAAGCAACCTATAGTCCAAGCCATAACCGGATCTTCGTTTAACTAGCACACCTAACCCTAGAATCACTCCTGCTTGAGTCAACACAGGTAATATGCATCTACAGCCCCTTTCAGTTTGAAACCCTAACATTCAACCTCATTTCAGTGGCTCGTAAAGGCCATCTAAAGAATAACAGTGCATCTAGTAATAAGTATGCATGGTACCCTAAAGCATGGTAAGTATTGGCCAAACTAATGACATTAAATGATATTCAACCCTAGTTTGAGAAGATGGGAGCCATAAATACAGTACTTGTAGCATTTAAAACATGAAGACAACCTGCAACTGCCCCAAAACCAAGCTAGCTACCTTCCTCTTCGAAGCTATAAGGCTTAGCCAAGCATCTCTTGAGTTGTCATCCTCAAGGAGAGTGTTTGGCAGCCTAGAAAATGAAAGAAAGAGGAGAGAGAAGAGAGAAAACCAAACCCTAAAAGGAAAGCTGCGGGGCTTTTATTGAAATGCCAAAATTACTCCAAAGGTGCTCAGTGGTTACAAAACGTGTGTGTATGGCTTTAGGTGCCACCCAATGTGTGAAACAACAAGAAAGCCTAACATATTGGCTAATACAAGGGACAGGAGGTAATACACCAAAACGAGGTCGTTTGGCATTAATTACACAAAAATGACATGGCAGGGAATTTCGCTATGCAAGTTCACTTCGCTGTAAATAAAATTTCCCTAAATTTAGCTTAGTTTCAGCCTAGCTTAAATTGCACGTGATAAATAACCAGAAAATTTCGCTATAATCGCCAATTTCGGCCAGCCTAGTGAAATGTTTTAGAGATAGCGAAAATGTATAATTTCGCTAGGCACAGTGATTTTCGCTATATAGCGAAATTAAGCTAGCCTAGCGAAATTTCTCAATTTCGCTAGATCATGGAATTTTCGTGAATCCCAAATAAATTTTCGCAATCATAGCGAAATTTCCCGAATTGTCGTTTCACTGCACGCATACCGCACTCTAATGCATCATTTCTTCTCACTTTGCCTTCATTCCTTCATTGAATTTTATATGCTCAAGGTCGATAAATGAGTTCAATCTTCATGGTTCAAGACATATCTCGATATCGAATCCTCTAGGGTATGCAAAACCCGCAAAAAAACCAAAAATAACCTCGAAATGGCATAAGTGATAGTAAGTGGACCTAAACACCAAAATTGGCTTAATTGACATGATTAGTGCGCAAAAAGCACTCGAAACCTATCTCAAATAGGGCTCAAAATAGAACTTTTTGGGTACTAATCAGGTATTATGCAGGAAGGGGCACTAACTCTAGGAGGGTGTATGTGGTCCCTCATCGATCTAGGTCATCGTTGGATTCATCGGGTACCCGCTGACTCGCTGCTCCTCGTAGGGGATCCATTTGGTTTATTGGCACTGATTTCACGCCTTGTCTAATTGGTGCACCGATTCTTTGCAATCTACTCCGATGTCTCTCTTTCCTGGGCAGCATAAACACTGCTATAATAAACCGAGAGACAACAAAGAGCACAACAAAGCTTGCCAAAAAGGTTAGGGTTAGCTAAAATAAAAATTGACTGTAAGAAAAACAAAAACAGTGCAGTGACTGCAAAGTGATGAAACTTGCAGTTATTGCAACTGAAATTCAAAAAGGATAAAAAGGTCACCTTCACTTGTGATGTTGATCACAAGTACACTTCAACTTATCATACGTAGTTTGGCACCATCCCCGGCAACGACGCCATTTGATTCGTGCCATGGTAGGGTGATGCGGAATCAACAAAATTTATATTCCTGAGTTCCTCCTACTGCCGTAGTCAAGCTTACCGCAGCATAATGTCTAGGGCCGAACACTCTGGATGGGTTTTCATCCTATGAATGACTCGCATCGTTGTTAAAAATGGTGAGGGCTTTTAGTTTGATTTTTTTGATTTTTGTTTCAAAACAAGAGGGGTTGTTCAGCTTACCGAATAATCAGAAAGCTTAAAATTAAGTGTGAAATGGTAACCTCAAGATTTAGGTCACTAACTCGATAACACGGGCAAACAAGTGTCCCTGGTACATATCCTCGCATTATGACAGCAACCTATAGTCCAAGCCATAACCGGATCTTTGTTTAACTATAAAACCTAACCCTAAAAACCACTCCTATTTGAGTCAACACGGGCAACATGCATCCATAGCTCCTTTTAGTTTAAAACCGTAACATTCAACCTCATTTCAGTGGCTCGTAAAGGCCATCTAAAGAATAACAGCTCATCTAACAATAAGTATGCACCCACTCCTCAAAGCATGGTAAGTATTGGCTGCTGTACGACATTAAATGATATTCAACCCTAGTTTGAAAAGCTTGGAGCCATAAATACAGTACCTGTAGCATTTAAAACATGAGGACAACCTGTAACTGCCCCAAAACCAAGCTAGCCACCTTCCTCTTCAAAGCTATGAGGCTTAGCCAAGCATCTCTTGAGTTGTCATCCTCAAGAGTAGTGTTGGGCATCCTAGAAAGTGAGAGAAATAGGACAGAGAAGAGAGAAAACCAACCCTAAACTCAAAGTCGCGGGATTTTAATAAACGCAAAGTTACTTAAAAAGGTTGCTTAGGTTACAAACCACGGGGTTTATATGTACTCACCCAATGTGTGAAACTACAAGAAAGACTAAAATATTGGCTCAAGGGACAAGGAGGTAAATACATCAAAACGGTCATTTGGCACACTACACAAAATTAACAGGGCAAGAATTTCGCTATACAAAGGAAAATTTCAAGAGTAGCGAAAATTTCGCTTAGCCTAGCTAAATTCCTCTAGCCTAGCTTAAATTGCACATGAGATACGAATCACAAATTTTCGCTATGCACAAATGTAGAATTTCTCTCTAGTTGTACGAAATTTCGCTAGCCTAGCTAAATATTTGTAGATAAATAAATCCAATTCGCTAGGGCAATGCATTCTTTCGCTTATATAGCTTAAATTTCGCTAGCCTATTAAATTTCTCACTTCACTAGGATTGCAAAATTCGCCATGATTGCGGTCTTTTGCAATCCCAGCGAAATTTTCGCAACCATAGAGAAATTTCCTGGGTTGCCTGTTCTTCACTGCTATGCTACTGCATCTCCACTACATCGTTTCTTAATCACTATGCCTTCATTTCTTCACTGAATTTTGATATGTTTGATGGCCGAAAATAGTTTCAATCTTCATGGTTCAGCACATCTCGATATCGACCCGAACTTCTGGTGGATCGAGGTACACAAAACCCGCAAAATCCGCTAAAAATAACCTCGAAATGGCATAAGTGATACTCAAGTGGGACCTAAACACTTCATTACTTACTGATATGATTAGTGCGCAAAAAGCATCCAAAGCCTATCTCGAATAGGGCTCAAAATGGCACTTTTTGGGCACTAATCAATGAGGACCTCCCTGGGCCTGATGTACGGGCCCGCTTAGAGGGTCGGGCCCTCCTAGATCGTTTCTGAGGCACTGGGTAAGGGGCCCGGGGTCCCATCCTGGTCTGATACCTCCTGAACCCCTGTGGCTCCTGAAGGACTGGCTCAGTGACTGCAGCTGAATCTGGGGCCTGCTCCTCCTGATCTGGAATGTTGAACCTGACTCGGGGCCTGAGGCGAGACCCACCCCGAGAACATACCATAACTATAGTCAGAGAGCAAAACAGGGGCATGGCGTGCAAGCAGGCGCACACGTCGAACTAGGCCTGGCTTAAAACCACTGCAAGGGCACTTAGCCAGTGGCAATGTACGAGCGTAGAGGAGACAAGGCACGCATTGCCGGGAGCGGCTGCGCCGAGGGGCGAGGCAATGCGAGTCCCAAGAGGCGCAGGATTGGATCGGTCGTGCTGCAAAGGCCAAGTAAAGGTGTGCGCAAGGGGCTACAGCAGTAGGTGCCTGTGGTTTTGACATCGGGTGCCTAGGGGGAAGATGAAATGAATTTGAATAGTTCCTCCTTCTCATTTTTATATAAAGTCATTTAGGCAAAATTAAAGCCAAAAGGGCCACTACACAATAGAGAAATCCGACTCCTTCGCCTGCAAATATTAAAATTACATAAGGGCCAAAATGGTAATAGATCAAAACGTGGTCGTTTAGGGTAAAGAATACCAAAATCACAGGGGCAGCAATTTCGCTATGCAGGGAATTTCACTAGCATAGCAAAAATTTCGCTATGTTAAATAAATTTCGCAAATTTCAATAAATTTATGGGAGATAGCGAAATAGACTTCGCAAGAAACAAAGGAATTGCGCTATTTAGCTAAATTTCGCTAGGCCTAATAAATTCTGTGTGAGATAGCTAAATTGGAAGGAGTTTCATGAACAAGAATTTCATGATAGCAAAATTCGCTAGCCTAGCGAAATTTACACATAGTTAAAATTTCGCTCAGATCGCTGGGGGTCTTTCGTTATGATTGCGAAATTTTCGCAATCCTAGCAAAATTTTCGCAATCATAGCGAAAATCCCTGCTTCGCCTGTTTTGCTACTGCATCCCACTTTTGCTTTTGCTGCTTTCTCCTTCATTCAAAATCCACTTCACATTCCTTCATTTTTTAGTGGTTGAAATCATTGCAAATCTCCATCATTCAGCACATATCTTGACATCAAACTCGAACTAAATGGTTGAGGAATGCAAAAACCTGCAAAATCACCAAAAACAAACTAGAAATGGACTCAGTGTCACTAAGTGGACCTACACACATCAATTGGCTTAATTGATATAATTAGTACACAAAAAGCACTCAAAACCTATTTTAAATAGGGTTCAAAATAGCACTTTTTCGGTACTAATCACTATATGTCATTTCCCTAATGCTAGGAAATAACCCAAGGACACCTTTATAACCCCATTTTACCAAGCTAGTGACCCAAGCCATCAAGGTCACCAATTCATACTTTAGTTTAAACTGTTTCAGTTACCTAGTGACATAAACACCCACACGTTTTAATGAAAAATCCAAAAATCCAAATGAAAGCCTCACCATTTTGAACCATGATACAAATCCTTTGTAGGATGAAAACTCATCCCCGTGTTCGGCTCCTAGATCGCTTGCGCATCGGCAAGAGCTTCGACTACTACAGTAGGGAGAAAAAATAGGAAACAAATTTTTTTGATTCTAGATCACCCTACCGTGGCACGAATCAGCCAAGCATACCTTGAGTTGTCATCCTCAAGGAGTGTTTGGAAGGTGAAAAAGTGAAGGAAAGGGGGAGAAAATGAGAGAAAACAAATAAAGCGGGAAAGTTGAAAGCTTTCGCGCTAATTTTATTGCATAATGTGATCAATCCCTGTACATAGCTTGATTGAGACTTATATACTACTCAGAGTTAAGGGAAATTACAAAATGTCTGAACTACCATCCATACATAGGGGGTAGTTTAGGAAAAAGTCACAAAAAGGTGGTCAACAACAGGTCAAACTGGAAGCATCGCAAGTTGCGAAATTTCACAACTTGCAAAATTCTATAGGTTGAGAAAATTCACAACCCTGCAAAAATTTCTCGCAGTTGTTCCACCTTTTCGCCAGGATCCGATTTCCCTCCTACTCTGTGTCAGGCATCTCCGAGGCCTGGCCGATCTCTTCGTGTTTGCATCATGACTTTGGCATATTTAGTTTGTATAACTACAAAGCAGCCACAAAATGTAAATAAGAAAATGACCTTAGTGTGCCAATCAAGTTAACTAGGGGTTACTATGCGCAAAAAGTGCCTGCACCCAGAGGTAAACAAATACTCAAAATAGCACTTTGCGCACTAATAAACAAGTAGAACCTAAACAAGTGAAGAGAAAGCAAACCAAAATTGGTTCTTCTCCAAAATCGAATGCTTGATTTGCGCCACAGTAGGTGTTCCGGAATCAACATTATTTATAACCCAATTCTATTGTCAAGTGAAGAAAGCTACTCGCAGATAACATTTGTGTGGTCGAACTTAGCATGGGCTTTTCACACAAATGATTTACAATGAGCTCAAAAAGGTGAATTTCAGTTTGGATTTTTGGGTTTGATAAAAACAGTGGGGATTTGAGGGTTTAAAACTGAAAATAAAATAAATTAAAATGTAAAATATAACTCCTTGAAATGTTAGGTCACTAGGGTTGGATTCCTAGGCAACTATGGTTTCCAGGTCCTTTCCTTCGCTTGGGAGAATGACCATAAACACTCCCGAATCGGATCTTCATTTAACTATAAAAACTAACCCTCATTAAATCTCTTTGAAAATGGAATCCACTGACACATTAAAGCTCACATTTGTTAAAACACAAGTCACCTTGACTCACCGTACAATGGCTCATAAATGATAACTAACAAACATCAATGGATCTAACATTAAGCATCCAATGATCCGAAAATCTTACCAAGTAATAACCATCCAAGGTCAACAGCAATAAACCTAAAGGTGCAAGGAAAATAAAGAACGGGAAGTGGATATCTGCGTGAAAAACATGGAGCCTTAGCATGCCTTAGGATTCTGCACCTAGTAGCCTCCCACTTCAAGGAGGAAAGGGTTTTATCCGCTCATCCTCCAAGTTGTCATCCTTGGAGGGTGTTTGGCTACCTAGAAAATGAGAGAAAATGAGAGAAAAGGAAAAGAGGCGAGAACGCTAAAAGCTTCCCGCCAAAAATAAATTTTATTAATGGAGAAGATCCCTACAGTGCTTGGCATGGGAGCTTTTATAGCCAAACCCCCTTTACAAATTACAAAAATAACATTACAAACACTATTACAATGAGGTAAAAATAGGAAGAAAACCAAAAAGGGAACAACAATCAACAGGTCAAACGGGTAGTAGGAAGGAATAATGTAGGATGAATAGTGGTAAATCGATGAATGCAAAGGAAGGGCAGGAGGCAATTTCACAACCTCGAGAAATTTCAGATGTGCCCACTCCTTGTATTTACTATTCTTTCCTTCGGTTTCGATCTCCAGATGCCAATTTTGACTCGACCCCATGCTCGATCGACTCCAATAATTCTCGCAAATTATAATACTTCACGCTTCCGCCAAATCTCCCTGTGCTCCACTTCCTTGCATTTTCTGCTATTCTTTCCTTCTGGTTTCTATCTGTAATGCTGATTTTGACTCGAATTCTTCATGCTTGGATCGACTCAACAATTTTAGCCTAAATAGCTTGCAAAAACAACAAAATTATCCACAAAATGTGATCAGTAGAATAGCAAGCACCTTAATGTGAAAATCGGGTTAATTACACTGATTAGTACACAAAAAGTTCCCAAAACCTGTAATAAATAGGGTTCAAAATACCACTTTTGAGCAATTAACCAATGCCCTAAATTTCTCTACCCCAAAAAAAAAGAGAAATTTCTCCTCTTTTAGAATATTTACTTGCCTTAAGGTCATTTGACCCAAATTCTACTTTGTTATTTAGTCCTTCCCTCTTTCTTCACCTTGAAAATTAACTTATCAAATTTCTACCTAGCATATAACCTTTTAACTTAATGTCCATATTAAGTTCTAAGTTCAAAATTTAACATATCCCTTTACTTCTTTAATAATCTTATATATCCTTTACACTTAACTATTAATTTTTTTAAAACACAAATTTGATTTATTATACCCTAAATGTGTCATAAACTACTAGTATAATGTGGGTGTTACAGTATTGACGAAGAATATAAGAAAAAGTACTAGTTTTTGCCTCTATATCTCGACTTAATGATAGCCACATTGCTTCTACATGCCATCACTATATACTCTTTTCGACATACATTTCACTCTTGATAAAACAAATTTACTCCGACCTAAACATAACTCGAAATCCATGACTATTTAGGCAATGAATCGATATTAAGTTCTCAGAGATTTCGTGTACATACATTGTTATACTAACCTTTCCAAAAGTCATCTTTAAGACTACCTTACCTTTGCCTTTGATTTCAGAGGTGGCAGAGTTTCCCATGTATACCTTTTCCCTAGTCTTAGTTGGTTCAAATATGGAGAACATCTTCATTGGAGCACATAGAAAGTAGCAATTCGTGTCAACTAATTCATTCATCGGGATTGATCCCCACCAAGTTTACCTTAGAGATTACTACTGTGAGGTCAATGTTAGACACATCCTTAGTAATGCCATCAACCACATCAGTTTCCTTGGCTCGTTCCTCTTAGCAGCCTCCTCGTAATACAAAGATTCAGACCTTCTTCCCACAATCAAGCGATTTCGAACTTCTTCTTCTTAAGGGATTCCCCATTTAGATTCCAAAGATCCTTCCTCATTGCCGGGCTTTCAAGTTAGAACTCGACCATGTGCCATAAAGTTAGCCTTCGCCTCACTAAGATTGTGTGCCCCTTTATTCTCAAATCCCATATTGTCTTCTTCTATGCGATGTCTAATAATTAGATCTTCGATGCTCATCTCTTTTCCCTTATGCTTGATTTAATTCTGAATGTCTTTCCAAGTCGAAGGTAGCTTCTCAAAATATCCTGTACATATACATGCCTGAGTTCCATTTACTTGTACTTACACAAATTCCACTATTACAAAAACTTTACATTTACACTTTTAAAACAAAATAAAAAACCTACAACAGGTGGGTTTCTATCATTGTCAGTTCTAACTGATGCGAATGCCTCGAGGTCCTCTACAAAGAATCACATGAATGAAACACCATATGTTTTTATATCTTAAATAGGAAACAAGATAACAATATGACCACTTGGAATGGTCCACATTTAAAATATACATATAACATAATTTTTATAATGAAATTTCATATCTCCTGTAAGAGTTCAGAACAAAGATCTTATACAGAAGGCACTCATAGGTACATTACAGAACAGAATTAATTTCTTATGCTTTTTTCTTGTTCAATTTTTAGATTCTTATCATATAAATGTTTGCATATGTCATATTATTTAGGTGGACAACATATAAGCATATACCTGCATAGACGGGTAACAATGAATGAGAGGGATGCAACACAATAGGTATCCGAAGGTACGGTACAATACTGAATAAATACGTGCCTGCCCATGTAATATAAGTGTCGTAGCAATAGCAGGAGTGCCAAAGCACTGAACAGACGTGCCTATTCATTCACCATCTGGTCTCCGACAGGCATACAATTATATGTGTTTTCGAGCTTGTCATTTTATTCTTAATCCCATTAGAAAATGAGGGCAAGAAATAATGTTTGCCCAACGATCGGATTGCTTCTCCAAGGCGGCGAGGTACAAAGCATTTTTCATATGACCTTTATATTGTGTGGCTCACCCTCTTTCATCCGACTAATCTAAGAACATGAAAGAAATGAGGTTGTAGCACGGCATTTCAACTTTTCAATACCAGTACTTAACTTCCTATGGACTTTAAATCTCTGAGTACCTAAGACTACCTTTCACAAGATTCGTTTAACATCCTCTCGGCCTAAAATCACTTTCAGCACGGTGATCGCCTTTAGTACTAGTACCAATACCTTCTGATCAAACAACTTTGAGTACCCGCTTTTCGACCTCAATACTCCAGACTCATCCTTCTAAGATAAAACCACATCAGCACCTGCTCTCAACTTTCGCATCGCAGACTCACCTTCGATTCGTGATAAATCACATTTCCGCCATTTTCACCGGAAATCCTCCAACCAAAACTAACCCATCTCAAAACCAACAACAAAATCGAACTAAATCCAATATAAATCACTTTTATACAGAGATAAGGTTGTTCAAACCCCGAACATAGGCAAAGGAAGAGCTAGGAGGGTTTCCTAACCAACAAAACCATACAAATAGGTCCCATACTTACAAATACAAGAGTTCTAACTAAAAGAGATATTCCAAACAAACCAATATCAATTTCCAAACATGGATTTTCTTCTTCTTCTCTTCTTCCTTTCTTTCTTTCTCCCCTGTAAAGCCCTAGCCAAAATGAGGGAACAATCTCCCTTCTCTTTCTAAGACCATGTTTGGTCTTATCCAAATTTGAGTCAAATGCCCTTTTTTTTGTTTGGTCGCTCATTTTTATTTTATTTTCGAACAAACTTATCAAATTTCTAACTTAGAATGTAATCTTCTTGTGTTATGAGCTTTGGGAACTGGATTGGTAAATTACTAATTTACCATTGACTCTTGGATTAATCTCGGGTTTTTATCATTTTTCTCATTTAGCAATTAAATCCCAAAAAATACAATTTTTACTTTTCTTATACTACGAAACTGTAATAAAACTACTAGGGTCTAATTTGGGGTGTTACAAGACCTCTGTAAAATGTTCTAAATCACATATAATTGTATGCCTGCTTAAAACCGGATAGTGAATAAATAAGGATTAGTGCTACAGCACTCCTGTTTATGGCACTCATGTTTAGTGCTTTGGAACTCTTCATTAGTGCTGTGACGCTCCTCTTTAGTGCTTCTAAGACTACGATTAGTGTTATGGCACTCCCCGCTTAGTGCTCTCTCGGCACTCCCGCACTGCATCATATTGTATCAGGACCAACCCGTACCTATCGCACTGTACTTGTTATTCATTCTTACTGGTCTATGCAAGCAAACATTTTTATGAAAAGTACATGAATAAGGACTAGTATGCTTATGAAAATAAGAATTTATAATGCATCAACATACTTCTGTACCGTACTATAGTGTACCCTCGGGTACCTTATGTTCCGAACTCTATGATAAATAATCCTACGAGAGAGATAAATATGATGATTTGAAAAGGATATGTACATGTATATATATATAGTTATAATTATGAACCCGATAAGCATGAAAATGGTTAAATGTAATTACCTGAAATAATATTGCATGCTTGTTTAATGTATTTGAGAATGGTTATAAGTGGTTTTTTTATATTTTCCTCACTAGCTTATGTTTACGGGCGGCTGTATTTACGTGTGCCGAAGAAGTTTTCGACATCCTAATGCTCACAAGGCCAACATGTACTTAAGAGCCTTCATAGACTCCTATTCTTTTGTAATAGAAGTCGTTGTGAAACTTTTTATTTTTTATTTTGTTTTGAGACTCAAGCATATGTACAGGACTTTTTAAACAGCACTATGGTGGTAGTTTTACTTGGTTATATAGTTTTCAGTCTTGAATTTCTATAATTCAGACTTTTGAAGTATGATTATGTCATTTTTTACTTTGTGCTTGAGTTGTTCTCAATTATTTGCTAAAGGCAGGTTTACATGGCTCAACTCTATGTGGTGTCCCCTCAATTTCAATAGTTATGGGGTAGGGGTGTTAAAATTTAATGGTTTAAAGCCTAGGTTTAGGCGTTTCTGAAATAGTTCATAAGTTACAAGTGTACGTGTATAGTATTGTGTTGGCCTAATGCGAATGTCCTTGTTTTTTGAATAAGATGGATTGACCCCATAACCCTATTGAAGAGGATGCTGAAAGTCTTAATCCAAGAGTGTGACGCCACAAATCCCGGGGGTCATTATTTTCTTTTTTATTTTTTATTTTTATTTGCCATCGGACAAGTTATTCTAAGGCGTCGTCAAGGCGCCCAGCCTCGCCGCGCGCTGCTGTCGTGGGAGCTGGGCGCGTAGTATCGTCACGACATAGCTCACTATGTCGTGACATGGGAAATCCAACGCCATCGAACTCGTAGTTTAATTAAAATTCCCTTCGTCGCAACAGAAACTGAGGCCCTTTGATCAACTTTTATCGCGACACAAAATGTCAGGTCACACACAAGGCCTCTCACCATTCACACTCCGTCGTGACAAAATACTCTATCAGACATAAATATCATACTCCCTTGGGAAACTCTCTTATCGCAACACAAAATGCTCGTCAGAATAGAAATCCTAGCATAACCAACTCCTCATAGTAAATAATGAAAACCATGTCGCGAAATTTTCTATGGTTTAAAAAAATGGAAACTATGTCATAACACACGGACAATCATGTCGAGACATAAAGCCAAGAGGCTCTATCGCAACCCAGAAAATCCTTGTTGTGACCCATAAACACCCAACTAGACCAACTCCTGTCATGAAACTAAGCCCGTTGTCGCGACACTGAAGAAACTCGGCCACGATTTAAAATTGAAACGGGCAAGAAATTTCAACCGCCCTTTCGCACCTAGCTTTCTTTTCTTTTTTTTTTTCTTTCTTTCTAAACACCCTAAATTCAATACACAATAGCCTTTTTATTACAAAAGCAACATGAAATTTGAAAATCTTGCCAACCTGTATTAATCATACAAAATGAGTGTAATTACAACTCTGTTCTTCTTACATATACAGAAACTGGGTCTTCTACCCAAAATTTAAACAGAAACTAGATGGATATCCATAATTTTACAAAATACATGAACAAGCTGAATGTTGGCCTTTTCAAACCTAAGCTCTTGGATGTGTTTCATCCCCGGTGTACCTCCAGTATTTGAAAATATTTTCCCACGATGAGGTGAGCAATGCCCAGTAGATGAATTCTCCTACAAGGGCTACTCCCCACTTAAGTGCACATGCAATGGCAACCACACACACACATTCAAGCACAAGTATGTGCATTCTTACTCGAATGTCTACATGCCCTGCCCTATGTCTTGAGTCTTCACCGACTCCCTCACATATGCATTTTTCATGTATGAAAAAAACTGTTTTCAAAACAAAAGATTTTTTTTTTTCGAAACTCATTGGACAATCTCCGGATATCAAAATTTTTTAGTCAATCCGCCGATATAATTTAGTGGACATACTCCAACAAATATTGTGTGGACAACCCTCCGATATAGTTTAGTGGACATACTCCGATAAATAGTTTTTGTTATACAACCCTCCGATTTAATTTACTGGACATAATCCGATAAATAGTTTTTTGGGCAACCCTTCGATATAATTTATTCAAAAACCATGTCATGCACTCACACTCGTTTCACGCGATGTCCCCATGCATATGAAATGTGGAATGCCATTTCATGCCAATTCAAAAATGCAACATTCATGATTAATGGGTAATTATATTTTTCTACAATATAATTCACATCATCAAGCAATCCATGTTAAAACATCAATTAAGCATGTGACAACATCATTTTCATTTTTAGAAATAACCATAAAAACAACACACATGGACCAATGACAAACCGGTAAATCAGTCCCGGTCGCCTTAAAATCATTCCAGACGGTCCGAAAACTTTAAAATTCATTCTCAAACTGTCCGAAAACATTTCAAAGATTTCTAACGTTCAGTCCCAAAATTTTGGGACTGAACTGCACGGCCATTCCCGGCTCCTTTAACCTTATGCCATTTAAATGGCACTTAAGAAAGAATTAAACCGAGTGAAGGAAAACCCCTAGCTAGTCTGATCCTGGTCGTATTGGATGTAATATTCATAGCCTTCAATATCTTCTCAATCTGCATAAACCAATGGTCCGCCACTTTACTCACTTCTTCCCCCGTGAATATCTGAGGATGATGTGCTTTGAACCTGGAGGTTACTCTGACTTTCGCTACTCACTCGCACTATTTCAGGCAATGGTAGCTCGCAATCCCTACAAATTCTTAAAGTGTGGCCCGTCGGTTAAACACCGTGTGTTGCAAGCACCTCGTGGACGACCTATACGTCCTCTCCCATACCTAGCAATCTACACATGTCAAATGGAAAATTAAGTTTTAATACAATGTCTCTAAGTTGTAAACATAGCCCCGAGACACTATTCACATACCAAAAAATTTTCCATACTCAATGTCAATGCATTCATAGGTAATGCAATACAATAATTCCATATATTAAATCATATGCAACAAAAAATTTTATTTTATTTCATTTAATTTTTTTTCTTTTTTTTTAAACCTCGCGGAATCGCTTTCATGAACAGCATCCAAACAAAGGATCAGAACAAGCAGATCGAGTCAACACCGGTTCTGGAGTGTACGCGGCATGGCCCTCGAGCCTAAGTACGCGACGATCGCTCGAATGCGGCGCACGCCGGGGCGTAGGTTTGCGCTACAGATCGCGACGCTGAGATGTCACATTACGCAGCCTCCCGCGCCGCATCCCCGCGACCGTTATCAGTCGCAAATCGCTCGCTCTCCCGCCACGATACAACCATTTGTATCGCGGGACACACCCGCCAGCTGCCGCTGCGGCGCTACCGCTGACGCCTCGCGCTGCCGGGTCGCAAGAAGGTCATAAATTTTGCCGGCACGTCGTGGTGTCGTCATCATAGGCTGGGCCGGGCCGTATCATGGCCCCCTCCTGCATGCCCCTACGCCCTATGTCACGATATAGTCTGTTGTATCATGACTCAACACCAGAAAACGGGCAGTAGCCCATTCCAGCCTCATCTGCTTTTTCTTTTCTATGTGTTATCCACCAATCACAAAAATCACACAACATACACAACAATTAATGTTATACACACCATCAATCAAAATGCACAATGGACGACGATCTAACCAAGCAGTCCCATCGTTCTAGGTGCATTCATGTACCTAAGTTCTCGATACCAAGTCAGACCCAATTTCTTTTGGGCGCTTGTTGACAACCCGTCAACTTCGAGACAATATTGCATGCTCTGGTCACCTCGACACCACTCTAATGAGTCCCATTTTTCCAAGACTCAAGATTTAACAAAAATCGGGCAGAGTCTCCTTTGTATGGGGAGTTTTACCACTTGGGCCCATACATCAATACTAAAAAAAAAAAAAGATACATCAACTATATTACCATAGTTTTAAAGAGTTAATACATTACTCTTTACCAAAACATATATCAAAATTTAAAGTTTTAATACATGTTATACAAAATGAATACCGAAGCCATAATCCGACTTTCTTCTAAAACTTATTCTAGTGAGTGTCATTCTTCTTTACACTCCCGTATTCCAAATCGATCCTCGATAGGTGAGCAATGACAAGAGTGATAATTTCCTACACTCCGGTTACTCCCCACCTATGCACACATGTAATAAGCAAACTAAACACACCTGCCAAATACATGATCCTACTTGAATGTCTACATGCCCAATCCCATGTCTCGAGTCCTCACCGACTATCTCACACATGCCTAAGCCAAATGTGAGAAAAATACAGTTTTCAAAACAAAAGGTTTTTATTCTCGAAAACTTACTACCGAATTTCAATAAATATATTGGACAACCCTCCGAGGTGAATTTCTAGGTAATTCTCCAAAATGCTATGGATCCGCCTCCGAGACGAACTGCTGACAACTCTCCAAGGCAATTCTTCTTCGAAAATCTTCCTGAAATTCCTTTCATAACCATTTTCACTTTGAAACAATTCATGCTAGACATATTTTTACTACGATATATTAACAAAATTAATTCACATGCATCATGTTATTCCATTCTCACAATAATAACACAAAATTAGCTCACAATGGGCTAATTAAAAAATCACAATTCATTTCAATCACCCAACAACACAAAAATCACACAACATATCAGAACAAGGAAACCCTAGGCTCAAGATCGCTCACGCCACCATAGTGGAGTTTTCTCACCATCCCAATAGTCGGGAACCAAAATTCACACCTACTATTCGGGCCTTAGAACATCCCTATCCATTCATGGCTCTTAGCCAAAGAATAAAGCAAGTAGGAAAAAGATCCATACTTGCTTCTGGCCCGAGAGGAGAACTGCCCGTCCGAATCCTGAAATCTGCAGGTAAGTCACTCTTTCTCTCTCTAAAACTGGTTTGGCTCCTCATTGCCCATTTTTTTCTTCAAATTGGAGAAGATGAAGACTATTTTTCTTTTGCCTTATTCACTTATTCTTTTTACTAAATCCCCATTTTTTCCTTTAGTTTTTATTTTTGACACATGGCTTAATCTAAGCCATTCATCTCCATCATCTCACTAATCATGGAACATGTGTCACATGGGCACATGTATTAGTTGCCTTTTGTCACATCATATGTCTCTCACAAGCCGTCATACAACACCCTACACCGGGTGCCTCGAAAAATGGGAAATTCCGACTGTCTCAAAATTCGACGTGGTAGCTAGATTTCGAGAGACGATTCTAACGGTGAAGTCCGTTTTGTCATCCGAGATCTAGAAAAATTTTGGATTTTGACCGAAATTACCATTTTACCATATTTCAGAAAATTAGAATTTTCCCGGGTTTTACAAAATATGTTCAATGCAAAGAAATCGATTATTCGGGTGCCTAATCTAGACCCTAAATATAAGATTTATGTTATCATTCTTGTCTTTGTTATTTTGATCTTTAGCTTATTAAAGATCATTATCTTGTTGTAGGACCATTATTTGGTTGATCTTTTGCAAGAATTATAGGATGGAAGTTTTCAGTAGATATAGCATGTGTGATAAGGTAGGTTTCGAGGACGATTAACGCACTTTGGGTTAATATTTCAGTTTAGAGAGTATAATTATGGTTTCTGATGCATTGTTTTTAGCAGTAATCATGATAGAGGTCCAAAACACCCACGTGTTCCTCTTTCTTGAGAGGCATGGAATCCCATATCATTATTTGTGTACAACCAAAGAGAATAAAAGGGAAGAGGAGATTTTGTATTTATTTAGGACACCGATTTTCTAATACTTGCTAGATACATGCAGGTAAATCAGATGATATCCTCAATTCCTAATCACATCAATTATCTTGTTAAAATAGAAAGGGAAGAATCTAGGGTACTATATTCTTTCATAATTGAAGTTAAAAAAATACTAAATCAGCAAACAGAATTTTCAGTCTTTTCCTTTGAGCCCCCTAGTCAGTGCATATTTAATTTGAAATATATCTTAGTTTTGCAGCATCTTTATGTTGGTGCCCTTTTTATGCTGAACCGTTGGTATAATGATTCACCAACTGTAGCGTAGTCCTTAGCATCAATTATTATGCATCTATTATATATGAATTTTTTGAAGACTTACAAAAGGATATTATTAACATTCATCATGGTCTTTTTCCATCATTCAAGGGTGGGAATCCTTCTAGACATATTTATTTGCCCACCTTCGTCATGGCTTCCATCAATTATCATCGATTCAACTATTTAGTGGTTTAACTCATCTCACATAATTAATTTGATAGCTAAGTCACTTTGTAACTGAAGAACTTCACACTGTGCTAATTATTGAGCAAATGGTGAGTATTTTTCTGTTAAATTATGTAATGTTAGCTGTATTGAATCCTTTGTTACCTATTTTAGAATTCTAACTCAACTGTGTTTAATATTTGACTAACCATTTTGGAATTCTAACTCCACTCAGATGAATGGCCTACTATTTTGGAGTTCTAACAAGTCAAGTTAAGTATAATGAATCATTCTTTCATTCATGCTAAAGTTTACTTTGTTCTTCTCAATACTACTCGAAAAATGTAAGAAACTTGACTTTATAATAAATAGGATGTGACTCAAGGTAGGTGAATGTCGTGGGAAGATGAGCAACAATTCTTTATGTTTTATGGTGCCTTCGGGAACCTATGGGAAAATGCATAAATTCTATTATTTGAAGGAGAAGAATTGGTATTAATCTATATATATATATATATATATATATATATATATATATATATATATATATATATATATATATATATATATATATAGTAAAAGGGCTGACTCAAGACACTCTGATTCTTTGGTACAAGATCTGATTGATATAATCCTTGCATTGTTAGATCTGGATGCTTTAAATACAAACCTCAAATTGGTTCTTAATCATTCTATATAAGTTAGGGGAAAAATTGCTTACTTTTGATTTTAGTTTTAAAATAAAACTTGGGATTACTCTATTCAAATTATCAATGAATGAGAAACCATTTAGCACATGAAAAATTAGGAACCATGAATTGGCCCCAAATATCTAAATGAACAATAGAAATTTATAGTTGGATTCATGGTTTAAAAAATGTGGAAACTCGATGTTGTTTTACGACTTTGCAAACATCGCAATCCATTGACTGTTAACACCAATGTTTGTAAATAGCAAAGGGAACAAGTTCTACAATAAATTAAAAGGTGAGACGAAAATAATGAAGCCAAGTTTCACAATGTTTTGATGGTAGAGGCAATAAGGACAAACATGGATTTGTTTTGTTGCAAAATTATGTATTACACAATGGGAAAGTAATGAGCCCTTCCACAAACTCACTTGGTCATTAGCATTCTTCAGGTAGTCCTTATCCTATTGCACAAATATGAATCGGTGATAGCCCATATCAATCGTGCTTCTTAGTAACTATTACTACAGCTGTTGAACCTAAATATTTCGGTGAAGCTGTGAAAGATGAACGATGGAGAGATGCTATGAAGAAGGAAATACAAGCTTTAGAAGATAATGGAACGTGGATTGTGAAGCCATTACGACTCAGTAAGAAAACAATAGGATATAAATGAGTGTTTCAGATCAAATACAATGCAGATGGAACTATTGAATGTTACAAGGCTCGAGTCGTTATTATTAAATAGGAAAGTTGAAGGGATTGACTACAATGAGACATTTGCACCCGTGGCCAAAATGGTTATAGTTCGTACTTTTCTTGCAATAGTTGTAGCTAAAAATTAGGAATTTCATCAGATGGATGTGCATAATGCATTCTTTCATGGTGTGATTTATGTTACAGGTATACTTACATGCCTCGTTTGTATTCTCATAAACCAGGAATGATGTCACTTGGAAAAGGTCTTATAATGTGGGCTGGGTGAAAGGCTCCTCAACTTGTTTGCAAATTTGAGCCGCTAAAGGAGTATGTCACAATCCTATTATGATTACTCGCTTTTCACTTTGTGGCAAGGCCGGGTACAAATTCATGTGCTTGTTTATGTTGATGATATTGTTGTGTCAGGTAATGATCATTCGGCTATTCAAACATAATATATGAGACAACACCAAAACATTTGTGACTTCACGAGTATGTTAGATGTATATCACAAGTTTATAACTGAGACATTATAATGAACTCCTTTTACAGGCAGCATATCCATTTACAATAGAACATCAAATTTCTTAAATATAGAAGGCTTTTTCAGATGATTTAGCTTACCAAGATCCTTTGCCTTTTTTAGCTTCTCATTTATCATTTCCATCACTGCCTCTACAACACTCACAAAAATCTGCCATTCAAACAAACATTCCAACATTAAAATTCCCTATGGAAAATGTACATAGCAAAATAAACAAAAATACAGTTGGTCTCTTTAATTATAAACCTTAATCACCATGTTTTAATATTTAAAACACAACCAAATTGGCATAGTTGACGCAATTATTTTAAGAAGCTAAATATACCTATTGACTCAAAAACATGGTGCCGTCTTCTTGTTTTAGATTTCGTACATAAATAAATTATAAATTGTTATGTTATAAGAAATAGTAATGAACCATGTGTCTCTACATGGTTTGTGATATGTTTCTTATTTTTTTCATGTGGCCTGGGCTTTAATCAGTAAAACTCAGGGACTTGGACAAACCTGAGGCTGTCAGATGTTCACCACTCATTTAAGATAAGTCACAGGCCACCAATAAAGATCACATTTCTTACATGTAAGATTAATATATCGAGAACTCAACATGAATCATGAATGAAAATCTCACATATAAGCAGTTTAGCTTTCTACTCTCCTTCCAATCCTCATCCCCTATCTTAAAAATCCAGCCTAAGTGCCTAAGTTTGAAGTTAAACTGCTTTATGACTCAATAAATTTTTGAATGGCTCTACAGGCATAATATCTTAAGGAAATTTTGCATGTGATGAAGCATTTAGAAGCTTCTACAGTAAGTTGTAAATTGATAATTTGCATTGACAATGGTAAAGTGAGTAGGATTTGAAGGCAACATTTTTATACCCCATAGGTGGCCCTAGTGAGACAAAATGTCCTTTTTACATTTGTTTGATAGTGTCATTGGGCCTTTTAGTCAGTTCAGAGAGAAAGAGAATTGTCTGATAGATACTTCAAGAAGTAATGACTTCTAAGAGCCACTTAAATAGCCTGGACTATTAGTATAAGATAAAACAAATCAAATCAGAAATATGAGACAATGCAAACTTACGCATATGTATTTAGTGGAAAATGAGGGCTGTAAATTGGGAAAGGTCCTTGCATTCTTCTGTTAGAAAGTTAAGTTCAACAAAAGATTAAAATAAAGATAGGTAGTTTTGTCGTACATTCTTAGCATGATTTGAAATGTTCAAGGCCAAAGCAATGTTTGATCTCTAGGCTTGTTCGAGAAGCGGCATCAAGGTTAATGACTAATGAGTCATGACATATTTTGATTGAATTTGTACGTGACTTTTTTCACTCCATTTCCAAATTATCTTGTGTTGGTCTTGGAAAAAAGCTATCTTTGATTTATCATATTATATCTTTAGGACTTGGAACTCCATTTAGTACTTTCTTGTTGAACCTTTCTCAATTACACGAGTTGTTGATGTTATACTAGTTAGAAAGTCTTGGATGAGGATTTCATTAGTTTTTTCACCAAAACCTTTCTCTCGAAATAGGTCAAAGATTAAAAAAGGACATTTTCTCGAAACTCTTCCATTTATTGCATAACTTAGACCATTGGTACTATCTTAATGCTAAGAATTTATCTAGAAAATAATATATATATATATATATATATATATATATATATATATATATATATATTCGACATTCAGTAAAATATAATATTGGCCCAACTCAAAACCCAACTCCACCAATAATCAAATTCAGAGTCTAGAAACAAACATTTCTATCTTTAGGGGATTCTAACACAACTTTCTTAGTATTTTTCTCAATGCTTCATTAAATTGTAAACTCTATCACACTACTTAATTAATACCAAAGACACTTAAGAACAATTAAGTACTAGATGCTAAGGAAACAACATCCTCTCAACTCTAATGGAATGAGAGTCTAGCAGCAAGCAAAAAGGAACAAAAAACAAAATAAAATAAATCAAAGCTTATTGAGTTGAAGAAGCTAACAAGATATTCCTATCAATCTGTTGAAGCTCAGGTCTGTGTAAGAAAAAGGTTCAACATGAAATAGAAAAGTAGATTGAGATAAGTTCAAGAGAGTATAAATTTTAAAGTATTAGCTTCTTATCAAAATAAGTCCAAGTGAAAGTATCATTTTTTTTCTTTTTACCTACCTTAAACCCAAATTGAGTTAAAAGCAAGAAGAAAATCAAAGGTGGAAAAATGTCAAAAGAAAAACAGAGGAGAAATTAAAAAAGGGAAAAAAACCCAAAGAGAACTTAAAAATAGCACAAACATACCATGGGAAAATAATGAGCACTGAGGGAAAAATAATTGAATTTTGCAAAAATTTCACCTCTAAATTTTCAAAATTTTCACCTATAAGATGTCAAAGGAAAATAATTGTTATCCCTTTCCACGAGTTCCTATCAACTAAGCCATTAACAATATATATTTTCCTTGAGTCAAGTTCACGCAAAATAGTTTTGAATCACCTGGAGCTCTCGTAAATGATGTCAAACCATCTGTAGAATACCAAAAACAAAAAAATAGTCAATTCAAAATGGAAGCTCAATTTGTGAAATAACAACGAAAATAAGAGAGCTTTTTTTTTAAATCGTTTTAGAAGCAATCTTGAAATAGGCCTCAACATTTAGCTCCCCATTTAGAAAATTGAGTCCCATAGCATTGAACTTTATCACATTAAATGCTTTGGCCTCCATTTTAACACCACATATTGTTTAGAACTTATTTTTAAAAGTAAGAAACAAGTACATCCAAGTGAAGATTTTCTCCAACTTTATATGTATATAACCCTATAGCCTTTTTGACTCAATAAACACCTACGAAAGTGGTGGCAAAAGCGTCGGACCCTACCAACTTGCAATGTCACCAAGTAGGCTGGCATTTTCTCCAACTTGTGTCGTATGCAATCACTTGATGTTATGAAAAGGCACTCGACATGAAAGAATGAAGGAAGATGAGATGCTCCTCCTCTCCCATTAATTAACTTTCTTTTTTCCCCATACGAAATAAAGTAATCGGGGTTAGTTCACAATAATTTGCAACGCAACACTCATTCGCATGCACATCTTCCATATTTTCAATATTTTCTTTTAATCCCATATTTTCCATCTTAATTTCGCTAATACCATGGTGAAGTGAACTCATTTACCTCCGATCTTCAACTGATAATATTCTCTCTCTCCTGACTCCTTTTTGGATCATTCTCGAGCATTAGTTCAAAGAGTGTTAGGAACATATAAAATAATTAATCAAAAATTTGGAAAAAATTGATGTCGCGACCATAGTTCCATGTCGCGACCTCATTCCTCCTTCCTTTCTACTATATTATGTCACAAATTTCTAAGGTTATGAATTCTATTTTGTTGTCACCACTTCGCTATGAGTTAGAACTTCTTTCCTTGTTACTGTACGTCATGATCTCACTTTTAGGTCGCGACCACATTTTGTTTCTACTTCCTTAACTCTAGGTCGTGACTTCTATTCGTTGCGACTGATTCGACCGCCGCGATTTCTCAGTCGCAACTTGAATGATTTGTCGCGATTGCTTTTGATATTCCTTGCCTTTCTTCAGGCCACTACCTCAGTTCTTAGTTGCAACCAGTTTCTTCATTCCACCCTCTATCTCAGGTCACGACCTTAAGATGATGTCGCGACCTCATGGTTACTCGTTTCGTCAGACGGGTCCCAAATTGCTCAAATGTAGCCATGGACTGATTTTCATCAAAGGTTTCTTTATGTTGTGACTCGAATGATTGGTCGCGGACTCCTTGCGTCCCCGAACAAAGAAGTGGTCGCAACTTCAATTTTCTGCGGACTTCGCTTCTGATCGCCATGTCGCAACCTCAAACCCCATGTTATGACTTCAATCCGGGGCCTACTGTCGCACCTAAACAACACGCCGCGACCTTGTTGAGTCCTTCATTTAAGAACTAGTCGCAATCTCAAATTCTTCTCAGACCTCTATATTTGTGGCTTCATCAATCCATCAGCCAGCGAATCTTCGATTTGCGCCACGACCCTCAATCACCTTTACGTGGTGTCGCGAATTCCAAGATCTCACTCAATATTTATGTCGTCTCGCCACTATTTCTCGGTCGCACCCTCTATTATCGTCTCATTTTAGTACTCTAGTCGTAGCCTCAATTTCCATTCACGACTGGTTCAATAAAGCCTCCTACTTCTCTCTCAAGACTAGTCTTGTGATGTCGGCCTGATATAACCGAACCGATGAGCTTCTTTATCAGGACTCCAATTTTAAGTCGCGACCTTTACTTCGCATTTGAGAATGCTTTCTTTTGCTTTCATGGGATTCTATTCCCATCAGAATTTTCAGAAATTGAATTTGAAAGATAACTGTGCTTCTTCATGAATCAATACTTATCTCAGAAAATACTTCGTAAAATCGGATTCAAAAATCAAATGAGCTTTTTGGACACACGCCTCTAAAATCTATACGGTTCGAATGACCATCCGTCTCGAGGATGGAATGCGTTACTATAGTCAAATCAGGTCCATGGCCTTAGAAGATCTTCCAAATGTACCGTGAAGTAGGATCTCTATCCGACACTACGACACCGGGCAAATCTACGTAGTCGGACAATCTCTTGGATATATAACCGACAGAATTCCTCCAATGTAAAGGTCATCCGCACAGCTAGAAAATGCGTCGACGTCGTGAGCTAGTCAACTATCACCCATACTGCATCATGTCTCCGCGGTGTCCATGGCAAGTGGGTCACAAAATCCATCGTGACATGCTCCCACTTCCATCCTGCCTAAGAAGGCACTGAAGGCCAAGATTACGCATATACGCAAACTCCGGGAACCACTACCCCTTTCCTTTATACGTAATATTTCACAACCGCCACTTGATGGGAAGGTAAATCGGAGCAAAGAAACTCCTTGAGGATCTCCTCTTCTCGTGACCGCTAACCGGGGAATCACTAATACCCTTATATCAAAAGACGATAAGTGTGAATGGTCACCTTCGTCACCTACTTGATCGACCCCGTCCCGACGGTGGACGCTATCTCGTCCCGCCTCGACTCCGACCACTCTACTCCATAGATAAGACATAGCTACAAATCTCCACAATGTACCCTGAGCCCGCATATATCAGAGCCCAAATGTCCCACAATCCGAGACCGCCACTCCGAAGCTACACCAACAAGACTCCCCGCGGACTTCGACCGAGTGCATCACCCGCCATCATTTACCTTACTGTGAGTGTTAATGCAAAGTAAAGTCATAATCCTTTAGGAACTCCATCCATCTATGTTGACTCATGTTGAAGTCCCGCTGTGTGAAGATATACTTCATACTTTTATAGTCTTAGTACACCTCGAACTGCTCGCCATATAAGTAGTGGCGCCAAATCTTCATGGAAAAGACTATGGCTGCCAACTCCATGTCATGTATGGGGTAATTCTGCTAATGATTCTTCAACTGGCGAGAACCATAAGCTACCACTCTCTTGGACTACATCAGAACGCATCCCAGTTCGTCCTTCAAGGCATCACAAACTATAAAAATAGGGGCTGAAGTAAGCCTCTTCTTCAACTCTTGGAATGCCTTATCACACAGGTCATTCCACTCGAATTTTGACCTATTTCCTAGTAATTAGAACCGGAGCGCTCCAAGGTGAAGTGCTCGGTCTAATAAAACCCTTGTCTAATAATTCTTGCAGTTAGACCTTGAGTTTCTGCAACTCAATCGGTTCCATCCTATGAGGAGTCATAGAAATAGGTGACGTACCAGGGTGTAACTCAATACAGAAGTCCACAACCTTATGCGGAGGTAATCCCAGTAGATCATTCGGGAACACATCATCGTACTCGCGCACTATCCAAGGAAGATCCAACTCTTGTCTCGCCTAGTCCTCCAGGGTAAGGCTAGCAAGCAAACCCATCAACTGTTCGTGCCACCTAGAATCGTACACGGTCTGGGGTAAAACATAATGCTTGTCCCCCTTAAACTTAACACGAGTACTGTCCTATGTGTAGGCGGTAACCCTCCTACGCTCACAATCACTGATGACTCGGTATGCCATCAACCAGTCCATCCCAAGGATTACGTCGAACTCTAACATGTACATATCCCCAGTCCACTGTGAGCAGAATTCCGGAGATCTCTAGCTTGCAACCTTGACATATCATATCTATACTCACCCTAATCCATAGGGAAGAACTCACATACAGGGGCTCCCCAAGGTTCAACCTCTGTAATCAACTCTCTGCGGATCGATGTAGCAATGAATGAATGCGATGCACCATAATCAAGTAATATCTTTGATCTTAGGCGAGATAGCATAAACGTACCCTATATGACTGGTTGATCCGCTACCTCACCCGGTGGTATGATGGCGTAGACACGCCCTTGGATCCCTAATGTCTCGGCCTGGTTATTCGTACACTCAGTAAGTGATCGTAATCAACAACATTTGTTTCCTATGTTTCCTCCTATCACGTAGTCAAGCTAATGGCAAAGTATACGGGTTCAGTATTCAACACGGGATGGGTTCATCCCACGAATGATTCGCACGTTGTTTGAAAATGGTGAGACTTTTTGTTTGGATTTTTGGATTTGGTTGAAAACAGTGGATGTTGTTTGTTCACTGGTTAATTGAAATGGCTTAAAATGAAGTGTGAAATGGTGACCTTGAAGGCTTTAGTCACTAGCTTGATAATATGGGGCTATTAAAGTGTCCTCGCTATTTCGCATTAGGCAATGACATATAGTCAAAGACAAACTGATCTTTGCTTAGCCATGAAACCTAACCCTAGAACCACTCTATTCGAAACCAATCAAATACTAAGCATTCAATGTCCAGCCGGGCTTGAAACCCTAGCATTTAACCCGCCCATGGATCATAAATGACATCTAAAGAATGTCAGTGCATCTGGCATTAAGAATGCACTGAACCCTAAAGCATGGCAAGTTTTGACCAAAGGAACGACATTAAATGGCATTAAACCCTAGTTTGGAAAATGTGGAACCATAAATGCAAGACTCCAGATTATTTAAAGTATGAGGACAACCTCGTAGTAGCCCCAAAATCCAGCTAGCAACCCTCAAGGCTATGAGGCTTAGCCAAGCATCCTCGAGTCACATCCCAAAGGGTGGTGTGCTCAAAGTGTTCGAGAAAATGAGAGAAAGAGGGAGAGTAGAAGAGAGTAAAATAAGACCTAAAATGAAAAGTCACGGAAAAACTCGTATTAATCGAAAAGAAGTCAGTAGCTGTAGGAGCTTATATAGCCAACCCCAAGGTGAAATGACAAAAATGCCTAAAATATAAAATTACAATAGGGACAAATGGTACTTATCAAAACGTGGTCGATTGGAATCAAAAATACCAAAATACAGTATACCATTTTCGCTATAAAGAAATTCAAGAAGATAGAGAAAATTTCTTCAAGATAGCAAAAATTTTGCTATGCTAGCGAAATTTCGCTAGCCTAGCGAAATTCACAAGAGATAGCGAAAATGAAAAATTTCTTTATGAACAGTAATTTTCGCTAGGCTAGCGAAATTCCGCTAGCTTAGAAAAAATTTCACATAGCGAAAATTTCGCTAGGATTGCGAAATTTTCGCTATGATTGCGAAATTTTCACAATCCCTGCGAAATTTTCGCACAATCATAGCGAAAATTCCCGGGTTTCGCTTCTGTTTTGCCACAGATCAACCTCTCACACCTGGGCTTCACCTTCAATTCATTTCACATTTCATCGCCTCAACTTGGTGAAATTACCAAGGATTCTCACATTCAACACCAATAAGAAGCTGCTTGTCAATCGGTTCCTAAGACTCCGCAAACTATCCAAAACAACCTCGAAAAACAAATCAAGCACTAAGTGACATGCATATGACAATCGCTTAATTCATATGATTAGTGCGCAAAGCACTCAAAACCCATTCAATAGGGCTCAACCAAGACTTTTTGGGGCACTAATCACACCCCTTAACCCACATCGTCATACTCCCAAAGAATGCTAAAACAATAAGGGTATGCATGCTGTGCTTTTACAAAAAGTGTATATGGCTCAAAAAGTGTATGTACAGATAGGCTTTACCTTTAAAATGAACAATTTACACCCTGTTCGAAAACCGACATGAAATAACAAAAACCATATAAGAACAAATTTTAAGGAAAAGTCGAATTCAAGGAAGTCAACCTGAACTTCCACCAAAATCTAATTGTTCCTAATGAAACCAGCTTGAGCCAATGAATTGCAAAGCTATTCCTTCCCCCCAACCTAGCTACCGCTATGGCCTTAAACCGTTGAACAACGAACAGATCAACTACACTCTTATTTATTTATTTTTTCGCTTGCAATGTGGCAATGCTAAAAATTCGACTTCACAAAAAGTCCGTAACGGGTCCACCGATGACTCCCAACCTCAATTAAGGCTTAGGCATCAATACAAAAGGATCAATCGACCACAAACTCGCAGTTTCACCCTGGACTAACATCGAGTAGAATTAAACACCTACAACACGCTAAACTCTACTCCATCCACCGCAGAATAACACTAATTCGATGACTCCCAACCAATTAAGGTTTAGGCATCGGCTTTGAAGGCTTTCGTTTCTATACCCCGACTATGTTCGGTTTCAAGGCAAAGTGTCACTTCGCAGAGTCTCTTTTTCTTTCTTATCTTTTCCTTTTCGGAGGATCGTGACGCCTTCATACATGGGTACGTAAACCTATTAGCGGGTCGTAAATGCATCTAAGGCCCGTTTTGAAAAGTGAAAAGAGGTATATAACTTCTCAACCTATTGGTACAATCTGGTGTGGAGTGTGTGAATTAGCTAAAGGGGGAATGTTCAAGGTTGAATATGTCGAAACTTCACCGACCAAAAACTAAATCATTCATGGAATCGCTCTATCATTATGTAACATACGTATTTTCAATTTTCATTTAAAGGCAAGAGTAGATACACAAAATTTGTACACAAAAGTGATTTGTAAAAGTGTAAATAAACTTTAAATAATGCTATAAAGCTTTCGACATAACCAAATGGCTACTACATTCTCTAATATATTCCAAAAAACAACACAGCACTCACCGTCACATCTGTCATGTTAACTACATGTCGAGGAACATAAAAACAACCATAAAAAATGATGAGTTTGCAAGATATCCTTAACTCTAACCTTTCCTTCTCCTGTACCCAAAGTACAAACATGTCATGTGGATATAACGTTAGAGACAAGGAGGTGACAACCTCACTCGCTGGTGGTGGATCCGGCTTCATACGGGCCGCTAAAGATGTCCAAGGAGGCTGGCCATTGTGGATCGATCTCATGTGTAGGCTCAGCGGAGACCGAGCGACTATGATCCGATGGGAGAACAGCATGATAAATGCTCTATGCTGGTCTCGCCGCCAATATCCGTCCAGCCGATGCCTCGTGTGTAGTAATGAGTGAAGAGACAACATCCATACAAAGCAGCCGAAGCCTTCGAATCGATGATGAACATGCTCCGCAGAATGCCGGGCACAGAGGCGAAGTGGCCTGAGAGTGTCAAGCAGGGCCGTGGGCCGAAGGGGAGGTGGGAGGAGAGGAGGAGATGAATCGACTCGGGGCTCCGCCACTCCTACCTCTACCTCAGAACAGGATCCTTCCTCCTCTCTCGGTGGTCGTCGCAATTCTCATCCTGACCTCCTTCGATCCTTCAAGGCCGAGGAGAAAAGAGATATGCATGGTCAAGGATCGCCCATGGATCATCGTAACCCGAGGCATCTAATCCTCCCCGACATGTGGCTCCTCCGAACTTGTGATGCTCCAGACCTGCTCAAAGAACGCGACATCAATAAGGGTAAACCCGCAAAGAGCCAGCCCTCTGGACCTGGTCCCGGGCAAGAGGCTGGGCCATGACCAGCCGTAGGGACGAACCGCATCCTCTCCGAGATCCCAAGATACATGGCCTCGAAAGTATGGCTCCCTACGCCGAACATGGTTGTGTGAACAGCCTGTCCAGAGCATGTGGGTCCACAAGCAAAGATCCGAGGTGGAAGCCATCATGGACAAGACAGTCCCGCTATAGATTCATACGCAGACAATGACCACCTCCTTTGTGATAGCCGTGGAAAACTCCGATGATCCTCCAGACTGGCCACCTCGTCGGCGCCCATACAGTTTAAATGTCCACAACTCCTGAAAGTATTCCCTACCATCACAATGGTGAATCTGGAGTCTGAGAATCCCTGCAGACTTCGAAGTCATGATGGTAGGAACCAAGTAATTCACCCGGATAATAAATCGGCCGGTGTCATGCACGCATAAAGAGGGAGTACCGCGCGGACGCCTCCTCATAGTGCTCAAACCTGGGATCGGGCCTGGCCACGTCGGTACATCGTAGAATGACTCCTATGAAAGTCCCCGGCGTGGAGCCCTACGCTCTTCCGGAATCTGGTCCCAAGAATAATGGACGCATGATCCCCTAAGGTCGTGTTTCCGGCGATGAGCTCTCTTCCGTTAGTGAAGGTGATGGCCGAAGTTAAGATCGGTATTCCCGCCCGATATCGGCCCGCTGGCGCCGCCTTCATGTTGTCTCGCAGGCACCGGTGAAGGTGGCCCGGTCCCATCTGTCCGATACTAATCCCGTGAGCCTGACTGCACGTGGCCACTCAAGGTCGCTAACCCGGCAGTAAGTCCGAGAATGGGCACGGAAGCCCTGGAACTACTGGGTCCTCCATCCCCGGGCCGCCGAATCGACCTCGGGTCTCGTAGCCGAGAACTACTCCCCGTACGACCATGTTCGTAGCCGAGACGATATAGGCAGGGCAGTACTACTGGGATGGCGCGGCATCATACAAGACACTCAGCGTCACCAGTGATCACCTGGCTAGGAAGAGGGCCTTCATACATGTAGGCTAAGACTGGCGGGTCTGAGAAGGGCGATGCCGGCCAGTGATTAAAATGGGCTCAGCACCGCGGCTCCGACCGCGGTGGCCTGGCCAGTGGCAATGCAAAGGTTAAAACAGGCCTCGAGCGCAATGGGGGCCGTGGCAAGGGCACGCTTAAGTGGCATGAGCAAAGGCAGGCACCGATCAAGGATCTACGCGGGAGACTACGATTGATCAAAGTGTGGCGCGACTAATGTCATGCAAGGGAGGTCAAAGGGGGAGGAAAAATGGAATGAAGATGAATGGTTCCCCCCCCCTCCCCTTTTTATAAATAAGTTGGACAACTGATTGGTCTTTGGAAGTCGAAGAGCCATTGCAAGCTTAATTTCGCTATTATAGCGAAATTCTTGCCTGAACCATTATCCATCTGCAAAATAAAAAAATATAAAAATCTGATTTAGTTGGGATTAAAAACAAAATCAACACTATTATTTTTAGCAAAACCCAAGAATAAAAAAATTAAAATTAAAATTAGGCTACTAAAAAGGAAAGTTGCTAAAACGGGAAGTTACTAAAAATAGCCTAATATGAAAATTAAACAATTGTAGGCAAAAATTCGAAATGTGGATTTGGTTTCGTGACACCAAACCACTAATTCTCACTGATTTATCGCTGAGGGTCAAGGAGGAGGAGCTCATCTCCACCAAGGGCTTGTGCCTGTACCTCTTCATGCTTGGTTCATTCCTTATGATTCTTTCTTTACCAGATTACTGACTAACGGCTCTTCTTGTGATGAGACTGATGAAAAACCGCCAATCAACAGCTTCATCTCTCGTTAGCCAATTTTTGTAATTATGAGGGATATTTGGCTTCTCAACATTTCTCGACAGACTGAGTGATTTACCCGCCTCCTTCTTAGCTACCTTCAGACTAGCCAGGCTTGTTACTCAAGTGAAAATATTGAGCTCCATGTCATGTCGCTAAAATGTGAGCCGTATGACTCCATTTCGCAATTGATTATCGTATTGGCAGCGGGCAAATGGTCTTCTCCCATTATACCAAGTTGGGTACATTATTGGGTCGATTTGGTACTGGGTTCGTATCAAGCACTACAAAGTCTACCGGGTAGTAGAATTGTCTACCTTTACCAACACATCCCTCAACTATCTTAATAGGAATCTTCACCGAGATCGATCGGCCAATGATAGGAGTGATGTTGGTAGCTTAAGCTCCCTAAACCTGAATTTCATATGGAGATATATTGAGTATGGCGGTAGGTTTACACCGCCCCAAATCTAGCAAAGGCTTGTTCATGCAAGTCCCACCAATGCCGATCGAAATCGGGGACCCCGATCCTTGTATTTGACTCTGGGGTCTTGCTCCGACAGCACCGACTTGTTCGGGTTAG
Source organism: Tetrastigma voinierianum (assembly GCA_016808115.1). Lineage (NCBI taxonomy): Eukaryota > Viridiplantae > Streptophyta > Magnoliopsida > Vitales > Vitaceae > Tetrastigma > Tetrastigma voinierianum. Next base: position 3,537 of record JAEQBH010002745.1, on the reverse strand, counting down.
GAAGGCTTTCTTCAATGTCTAACCCTTTCTTAACCGTGCACGTGTCCTTAAGAATACCCGCATAAGTCGGGACTCCGCTTAATCATGTCGCAGAGGAATGTTTACCTTCACTCGCCTTATCACCTCCCACCTTAGCCTGGTTCGTGGATTTTTCATTTTAGTGCAATGGGAAATAGGGGGCATGTTTTCTTCGACGGGTCTTCACCGATGATTACCCTCAAGCTCAAATTTTTGTCTCATATTACTCCAAATGTACCATGGCACCTGTTGCTCTACTTCTTTCCACTCCTCGAGTGATGATAGCCACCATCCATCGCTGAATCACCGGATTAACCTACCTCATGACCCTTTTCGATTTGTACGTTTGGGAAGGGAACCTTCATCCTCAGACTCTCCAAAGCAGATTAAGTTAATCTTGATATTGAATACTGTAAGTTATCAATTTTCTGATTAAGATTGCTCTCAAGCCCATCTATTCTTTTATTCAGTTGTACTTCTACAAGTTATTAACTTCTTTGTGCCACTCAGGCCATTGATCCCCTTTTGTTCCTCCACAAAATTGCCTACCACCTTGCTCAAATTTAACATGGCTTGTTCAATAGGGGAAGAGGATGGTGGTGGCTATGGTTGAGATGAGGAACCAAACTGTTGTTTGGCACCAAAGGCTAGCGGGGATTAGGTTTCCAAGAGAGGTTAGTGATTCTCCATCTGGAATTGTATATATTACCATGGAGCATTAGGTGTGGCTTGTATCACCTAATACATTGGCATATTCGACATCAAATCCTTCACCGAGGGGGGCAATTGATAATGTTCCTTCCTGCGGGCAAAGGTTGGAATTGATGTGAAGTGGATTGCCAAGAGATTTTTCACTACCGTCCACTTCATGGAGCCTTTTTTCCTTCTAGCCTCCACCTTCCTAGCCAGGGGCTGATATTTTGCTTACATTTCCATGTCCTCCGAAAGTACAAAAATTCCTCCCCTCGTGTAGCCAGGGCCCTCATTTTCTCCACCCCTGGTTTGGCTCATCCCAACCTGAAGTTGAAATACATAATTCAAAAAAAAAACTATTATTCATTTAGGTGCTTGCTCAGAAAGTCCCCTCCACACATTGTTTCCAAAAGTTGCTTCATGGTTGGAGACATACCACCATAGAAGTGGTTTACAAGCATCCAAGTGTCGTAACCATGACGGGACAAGCACCGATGGTCTCCATGAACTCTCCCAAAGATTGGTAGAACCTTTCATTATCGACATGGCCGCAAAGGTGTAGATTTGTATCTTTCAAATTAGGTCTTGTGAGCACCGGCACCATTTTTAAAATTATGCTCATACTTCAATGCAAATGCTCTGATGTAGTCTTTTGGGTCTTGAGGGTGAGCAGAGATTTTATTATTGCAGGGTCAATGAAATGCTCTTCACTCAAACAATCCATGTCGATTGTAAATTCCTTCCTTTAAAGGTTATGGCATTTCCTCTAAAACCTGATATGAGGTATGATTTATTCTCCAGTACATGAAACGGAAAGAAGTACCAAGTGGTTCTCACTGCTACATCCTCAGCAGGAGGTATGATGCAGGAAGGAGCACTAACTCTAGGAGGGTGTATGTGGTCCCTCATTGATCTATATGCTGCTGGATTCACTGGGGTACCCTGCTGACTTTGCTGTTCTTCAGGTAGAGGATCCATTTGATCACTGTGTACACTGATTTCACAACCTTGCTCAACTGGTGTACTGATTCTTTGCAATCTACCAAGTGTTCCTAGTATCCCAATGGTGCATAAACAATTGCTACACAAAATTAGACACAAAGAAAGAACACAAAACAAGCTTACAAAAAGGTTAAGCAAAACAAAATCAACCAGAAGAAACAAAAAAACAATGCAAGAATCGCCGGGCAGAGAAACCTTCGCCAAAGCGCGCGTTAAATGAAATTTAAAAGGATTAAAAAGGTCACCTACACTGAATGTGGATTAAGGTGACTTCACTAACTCATTAATCGATATTGCACCGCATCCCCGTAACGCGCCATTGATTCAGCCACGCAGGTGATCGGAATGAACAATATTTTGAGCCTCCTATAGCCTTCTATCGCCGTAGTCAACCACGCAGTATACCGGCCCAGTGGTCGAACACTGGATAATACATCCCACGAATGATTCGCATCAGTGTTTGAAAATGGTGACACTTTTTGTTTGGATTTTTGGACTTGGTTGAAAAAATGGAGGTTGTTTCTTCACTGGTTAATTGAAATGGCTTAAAATGAAGTGTGAAATGGTGACCTTGAAGGCTTGAGTCACTAGCTTGATAATATGGGGCTATTAAAGTGTCCTCGGGTTATTTCCTCGCATTAGGGCAAATGACATATAGTCAAAGCCAAAACCGGATCTTTGTTTAGCTATGAAACCTAACCCTAGAACCACTCCTATTTGAGTCTAATCAAATACTAAGCATTCAATGTCCCAGTCAGTTTGAAACCCTAGCATTTAACCTCAATTCCATTGCTCGTAAATGACATCTAAAGAATGTCAGTGCATCTAGCACAGAATGTAGATCACCTAACCTTGGTATTGACCAAGGAATGAGATGAATGGTGTATTAAACCCTAGTTTGGAAAAGTATGAGAACTATAACAGTGACTGTATCATTTAAAGCATGAGGACAACCTGCAATAGCCCCAAAACTAAGTTTCTTCTTCTCAGCAACCCTTCATGCTGGTTATGAGGCTTAGCCAAGCATCCTTGGAGTTGTCATCCTAAAGGGGGGTGTTTGGCTGCCGAGAAAATGAGAGAAAGAGGAGAGAGAAGAGAGCAAAATAAGACCTACAATGAAAAGCTACGGGAAAACTGTATTAATGGAAAATTTAAGGGTAACAAAGTAGTAGGGGAGCTTATATAGCCAACCCCAAGGTGTGAAATGACCAAAATTCCTAAAATATGAAATTACAATAGGATAAATGGTGGATTGATTAAATATGGATTGCTGGAATCAAAAAAAAAAATACCAAAACACAGTAATCCATTTTCGCTATGCAAGAAATTCGCATATGTTAAAAATTTTGAAAGTATAGCGAAATTACTAGCCTAGGCTAAATTTACAAGAGATAGCGAAATGAAAATTTCACTATGTACAAGATTCTCATGAATAGCTAAATTCTCGCTAGCTATTTAAAATTTCACATAGCAAAAATTTCTATAAGCGAAAATTTTGCTAGGATTGTGAAATTTTTCGCTATGATTCTTGAAATTTTCGCGATCCACAAGAAATTTTCGCAATCATATTGACAATTCTTTGGTTTGCTCACCTTTGCTGTTTGCTATCAACCTCTCATCAATTTGCCTTCAATTCTTCAATTCATTTTGACATTTCATCGCCTTAGCAGGTAGAGAACTGAGGATTCTCACATTCGGCCTGATAAGAAGCGAGCTTCAGTTGAAGTTCCCGAGACACCGCGCAAAACTATCAAAACAATCTTGAAAACAAATCGAAGCACTAAGTGGACATGCACATGACAATTGGCAATTCATATGATTAGT